>VXBL01007083.1:167777-273938 GCA_013400195.1 Aramus guarauna
GAATTTATTTTAAGGTATTGTAAACTTCTAATAAGCACATTTGTATAGGTTATGTTCCCAGGCAGTCTTTTAATATGTTTCTGGAACAGCAGTGTAAATTGCAACAAAGTACAGCAACGAATGTGGTGATAGACAGGGTTAATCTCTCTGTAACTGTCTGCACAGTACCAGATTATGGATGTTGGTGATCACCTTTCTGCTCATTCAAGGATGGGTTACATTGCTCCTACATACTAATTTAGTGCAAGATTGTGCAAGGTTTTCTAGCCCTCTTAAGAGCAGCAAGAAACGGTGGCTCAAAAGGCAGCTGTCATTTCATACCCATTCCAGCTGCCCTTTCCACTCAGATTTCCTCCCATCCCCCCTTTTAAAAAAAAAGGACAGGGGGGAGGAGAGGATTGCAAAAAAGAAGAGTATGAGGGTTTGAAATCTCTAGCATCTAATCTGTCACATCTTAGTTTTCATAGCTATCTGCCAATTTAATTTTTTTTTTCCTGCCTTACCAGTAATTAGACAAATGCAGCAGTGCTTATGGCATCAAAAACTCTGTGTCTGGTAAAAGCAATTGGTATCATAATGCATCCCTAAATTTAATAGTAGTGGTATAAAATGAAGAAGCAACTGTCTATATTTCAGGGAGTAATGGCTTTAACTATCAAAATGGCTGGTATTTTCCTTGATTGGCTGCTTTGGTTCCTTTTTTGCATTTGTGTTTGGAGGAACAGAATCAGTTATGATAATTGTATTTAACGAATAACAAGGCAAGCAGAAACATGAAACTCTTATAAAGTGTCACCAAGTTCCTGTTCACCTGGGATTGCAGGTTTTTCCTTTTTATCCCCTTTACAGACAAAAACCAAACATACAAAACCTTTTCTTTTCCTGCTAGTATTACACTTAAAGTTGTCATTTTCTTTTCTGCTTCCCTTGCAAAATTGCTTGCTTTGTGTTGTGCCTTGAGAGTGGTTGTGCATGGAGAAGAGGGTCTGATTAATTGGAAGGAAACTTGTTATTTCTGGAAAAACTCATACATTGGTGTAGAAAATGGATAAAAATTTGCTTTCTTGATCCCTAGTGCCTTTTTCTTGCTGCTATGACATCTGTAAAGCTTCTCCCAAGGAAAAAACTCATCAGGAATTTGTGTTCTCTTAAAGATCTCAGCCTTTAAAGGCCAGGTGCAGTTATGTTGATGCCATTTGGCTAAGCCTTGAAAGTTCCTGTAATCTGTGCCATCCTGTCTCATACAGTCCCATCTCATAGTTGTCCTTTTTCTGCAGTGCTCTATGCCCAGATCTCTGTGGCTGGGCTGCTCCAGCCTGGCGGACAGCATGCCCTCGCTGCGATGCCTGTATAACCCAGGGACTGGCGCACTCCCAGCTTTCCAGGTACTTTCTGTCTCTCCCCACTCCTCCTTTTCTCTCCCATCTGTGTATGTGTGCATCTCTTTTACTTGCTTGCTTTACCTCCATTTATTCTGCTTCATGCTGTATGCCTCTCCTGTATCATTCAGATCTCTGGTTATTAAATCTGTCTTGTCTAGATTCAGGGCAGCTCAGTACCGGGGCATTTCCATTCCATTGATAGAATATAATTATCTAAATTGGCTTGGTACCATCATCTTTTCCATTGGCTTTCAATTGTGTCAAAAATATACCACTTAATTGTATTTGGCAAACAGTATCCATCACACAGTCTCCAATCTGGCTGTTCATGCAGTGATTCCCCTCCTATTTAAATTTTTCTGTATACCACTTAAAGGGCTGAGGGGGTGGGTCCATTGCCATAGTGATAATTGATGCCAGCATTTGTTTACTTCAGGTTTGTTAGCAGTAGTCTGGACATTTTGACTACAGAAAATTATTGTACAAGTAAGCTGTCAATCAAAAGGCAAATAAAGGAAACCTGTTTTTTCTTTGGTCTCTGAGTTTGTTAGATTCAAGCTTTTCTCTGTCATGAGACAGCTTTCTGCCAAACAAGTTTGTTCAGATGCTTTGGGTGACCAGTGAATCTTACAAAATGCAGCCACTCTCCTGTGGGTAGAGAGTGAGGCAGCTGTTGGGTGAGTACCTAGAAACCTAGACAAAGCTCTCAAGATAATTACAAGCATTTTACTATGACATGTGGATATAACCAGGAGAGCAGCAGAGACTGGACTGCGGAGATGTTGTGTTCATGTTGGATACTCTGTCTCTGAGACGTTCTGTGTGAACCACAGTGACTGAGGAAACTTCAGAGTATCTCTGTAGACTGCATGTTCATTGAAGCTCGTGATATCATGAATGTTTACTTCAAGGTTTATGCTGCTGGATTACTCTGCTGCTGACCTCACTTGTGGCAGAGAGTTTTGTTCACCAGCATCTTGCAAAACCAGACATAATGAATAAGCTAGAATCTCTCTGAAACTTTCAGTTCTTTTGGTGAAAGTTCATTACCTGCCTCTAAAGGACAGCATGCAAAGATGATTTTGAATTTGGCTTCTTGCTCCCAGGGCTAGGAGAGTACTGTGGAAATAATCCTCTCCGCCTCAGGGGAGGCTTAAGTGTCTTGCATCATTTTGCTGCAACTCTTTTTGCTGACCCAGCAGTAGCACTGATGGACTCTGGAAGGTGTCCTGCCAGGCCTCCTTTGCTGAAGCAAGCTTTTAGTGGAGCTTTCCGTGGGGGGAGGGGGAAGGCGACTTTTATTAGTCTAAGAGGACTCTGGAGACAACAGGCAAAATTTAGACTCCTACTTCTAATCCTGATTTGCATAATTTGACTAAATCGGATGGGCCTAATTTTTGGGCTTTCTGCTGTTGAATAAATCTCAGATCTCTTTAAGCTCAGGTTTTAGAGAACCTTTGCAGTACATGGAAAGCAATTTATAAACTCAAATTGGGACTCCTTTCTTTCTACTTGAATTATTTTTGATTACTCGGAATAAGCATATATTACAAAGGGGAAGGGAAATTAGCCTCTTTTAGCTCAAGATGTTCTTGCTAATGATAGATATGAACAATAACTTTTCTGCTAAAGCAGCACATTGATATTTGGGGTCAAATGAGTCAGCTGCACAGCCATTCACCGTGTACTGCCTTCTTGGGAGAGTAGTAGGACTTTGACATCTGCATTCCTGCAGATTTTGAGAGATGTTTTCATGTGTTTTTAGTGACTATGGGAATTGGGTAAGTCTGCCCCACTTGCCATCTAAAATAGTATGTATACTGGTACTCTTCATGGCACTCTGCTGTGTTGAGGAACACATTTAGTACCAATTGAGAGAGAAACAAAATTGCCAGTAAAAGCTTCTGCAGCAATGAGTCATCCGTATTTTGGTCCATTTTCTTCACTGGGCTTTGATCCCCATTAACTTGCATGGTTTGAAGAAAACTCCTCGCTCTGAGGCATGGCTTCTGCATTTTCCAGTGCAGAAGTCTACATGGGAGTGGTTTGGAGCCTGCTTGAAGCTGTGATGTTGCGGTATATCATCATTCTTAATGCTATTTTTTTTTTTTATATCGAATCTTCAGGAAAGCATTAAAGACTTGCTTGTAGCCCAGCAAATTTTCTCATACTAAGTTATTTTCTTTTTTCTGTAGCAAGCTTGAAGTAACTGGAGAAGCATATCAATGTTCTTTGCTTGTGGCAAAAGAGAAGATGCCATCTGGAAGGCTACTTAGTCACTGCTGAATTTGTCTAGTTATTTACATGCTTACCTTCAGATGCTCAGACAGAAATGTGGAAAGAGGCTCTTTTTGAATAGCTCAGTTAAAGCCCTGCTGACTCCTCATGGGAAACATTGGCAGATAGTCGATTTAGAGATGATTCCGTTAATATGTCAGATAACTTCATTTTTCTTCTTTGTTTGTTTTTATTACTGGAGACACTTGTGTGAAAACAGGATCTTCTGATTCCTCAGCTCTATTTGGCAATCCTCCCACAGTGGGAAAGGTTTTAAGGCTAAACCCAGGAATGGGGGAATAAGGAGCTAGAAACAGTTCTTTTTAACTTTTTCTTTTATTTCAAAGGGCTTTGCAACTGGTAGTCTATTGTGTAACTGAATTTCATAAAGATCATGGTGGAAGATGGCAGCAAATTGGAACAGGAGCTCCTATAAGATGCTGTGGGAAGGGGTCAAAGAGGATATTTTAACAAGAGAAAAAGACCAGCCATTCCATTTTTCGTGCCTTGGATGCCATATTTTACTGTACTGTTATTCTGCAAAGCTCCTGAAAACTAGGTTTTGTGTAGATTCTCTTAATAAAAAAATAAACTTATGCAGAGTGTATTCTTTTTTTCCTAGAAATCCATGCTTTGGAAGTTTCCAGATGTGCCAACAGGTGTCTATTTTCATGACACTTTTCATTTCAAGATAATTACTTTCCCTTTTAAAATATTTTCCATGCATGCTCACAAAGCTCAGTTTATGTTGCTTTTAATAGTCATAGTTCTTTGAAAATTCTGACTCAGCATACTTGATGGGTGTAATTCAAAGGAAATTATTGTATTAATCCTTCCAGGTTTGCAGAAGACCATAGTATTTCCTTAAATTTATTTCTGTAAGTTATTATATAAATGAGAAGACTTAAGGAGCAATTTCACAGAATCACAGAATGGTTTGGGTTGGAAGGGACCTTAAAGATCATCTAGTGCCAACCCCTCTGCCATGGGCAGGGACACCCTCCACTGGACCAGGCTGCCTAAAGCCCCATCCAACCTGAACTTGAACACTTCCAGGGAGGGGGCATCCACAGCTTCTCTGGGCAACCTGTTCCAATGTCTCACCACCCTCATAGATATTAGGAAGACATTCTCTACTAATCTAAATCTTCTCTCCTTCAGCTTAAGGCCATTACCTCTTGTCCTGTCACTCCATGCCCTTGCAAACAGTCCCTCTCCAGCTTTCCTGTAGGCCCCTTTAGGTACTGGAAGGTGCTACAAGGTCTCTCTGGAGTTTTCTCCAGGCTGAGCAACCCCAAGTCTCTCAGCCTGTCTTCATAGGGGAGGTGCTCCAGCACTCTGATCATCTTCATGGCCTCTGGACTCACTCCAACAGCTCTGTCATTCTTATGTTGAGGGCCCCAAAGCTGGACGCAGTACTCCAGGTGCGGTCTCATGAGAGCAGAGGGGCAGAATCACCTCCCTTGACCTGCTGGTCACGCTTCTTTTGATGCGGCCTAGGACACGGTTGGCTTTCTGGGCTGTAAGCGCACATTGCCAGCTCATGTTGAGCTTTTTGTCCACTGACACCCCCAAGTCCTCGTTCTCAGGGCTGCTCTGAATCCATTCCCCACCCAGCTTGTAGTTGTGCTTGGGATTACCCCCACCCGTGTGCAGGACCTTGCACTTGGCCTTGTTGAACTTCATGCAATTTGCACGGGCCTACCTCTCAAGCTTGTCAAGGTCCCTCTAGGTGGCATCCCTTCCCTCCAGCGTGTCAGCTGCACCCCACAGCTTGGTGTCCTTGGTAGACTTGCTGAGGGTGCACTCTATCCCACTGTCCATGTTGTTGACAAAGATGTTAGCCAGCACCAGTCCCAGTAACTGACCCCTGAGGAACGTCACTGGTCTTTGCTTAGACATTGAGCCGTTGACCGCAACTCTTTGAGTGTGACCGTCCAGCCAATTTCTATCCACTGAGTGGTCCATCAGTGAAATCCGTGTGTCTCCAGAGACAAGGATGTCATGGGGGACAGTGGCAAATGCCAAAGATTATGTGTCAGGGTAATCACAGAGAACAATCAAGCTCTTCCTTTTTACCTAATTGACACCCATCACAAGTATCAGTTCTAGTTTAGACTGAAAACTTCTTGGGACAAGAGTCATGCTTTTACTGCTTTGTCTGGAGCCTAGGCACCAGTGGAAAAGTGAAGAATTGTCTTGGAAGCTTGATTTTGCCAAGTCTGATACTCTATTTCTGTAACAGGCTCTAGTAGTCAAAGAGGAGGATTAACTTTTGTGGCAGAGGTAGCAGCATCTTGTTGAACACAGAAGTGTCTCTCTGGAATGCCAGAAATTCAAATTTGCTTTACCTGAAGTGAAGGTCTTGATCATAGAGCTGCACATCAGGGCTTGTCAGATGAAGGAAACTACCTTCTGCTTGGTTTTGCAGGACTGAGGTATGTCCTCCTTGGTCTTGGCAGAAAGCTTTGTCCCAACCAAACAAAACATGGGTGTAGTGTGCTAGGCAAACTGAAGTGAACAGGACCACATGGCCATGGGGTATGCCACTCCTTTCTTTGGACTGACATTGCTTTTGGAGAAAGGTGAGAGCACAAAAGATGTAAATGGTCTGTAGTAATGGAAGCCTGTTGCACCCATAAGGAGGGGACGAACTAATTTCTCAAATGATTGTTACATCTATCTTTTTTCCTAGTGTTTATATTTTCATGTTAGGAAGTGGAATGTTTAGTAAAGAAACATTGTCAGTAAATAGAAACACTCGTCTTTGTGAATTTCCTTCAGCCTGTTCATGTGGTTTTGCCTTAAAAGTTTACATTGTATTTCTCAGCAGTCAAATGCAATCAATGGGAGTAGAACTAGGACATTATTTATGGGTTACAGGAGGCCAAAGCTCAAATCTTGGGGTGGGCAAGCTGTGGACGCTCAGAAACGCATTTGTGAGAACTGCATTTGAAGGCAATTGTTTGGCTTTGGAGCCAGTATTTGCTGGTGTGCGTAGTGCTGTCTCTAATTGGGAGAGAGACGTGGTGTCCAGTCAGTAGACTCCATCAGCGTGGAGATGTGGCCGCCCTCGACCAAGCCTGCTTTGTATTCCCCCCTCGCACTCTCCCAGCGGCCACGTGAAATGTGCCCATGGGCTGTTTACGGTGCGCCTCTAAAACGGAATCGTAATTTTGGTGACTAATAGCCAAAGCATGTGGCTCCAGCACCCCCCGGCTGGCGGCAGGCTCTCCCCTGGTTATGAATGTAGTTAGGTGGCCCCCAACTGTTTACAAGACAGCAGAGGTGAGATCTTTGATTGACAAGTCAGAAATGCATTAGATCATTCCCTCTGCCAGTCTCTGGTTCATGCTGTTAAAAATGTCAGCCTCTCCAAGTTTGAATGGCAGCCCGAGGGCCTCAGAAGCTTTTTGTTTTCTGAGATGGAAACACAAATTGGATGTGTGCCTGAGCGCTTCATCCTGGGCTGTAATTTCATCTTTTAGCTAAGAACCACAAGGTACATGAGCAAAGCACCCTGTAAACAATAATACTGGGGAAAAAAATAAACAAGGTCGTGTTTCTGGTACGTTGATCCACCGGTGTCCTGACCTCTATCACGTTGAACATCTCCACTCTGATTGCTGTTCCCTTTGGCATTACAATGAGAGGAGAGAGACTGACACAGGAGGCAAAGATTTAAAGTTGCAGTGTTGTTGCACATTACTTGTATTGGCTATGAAATATTGAACTGCCACAATGTGACACCTGGTTTTTTAAGCAAAGTTTCTTGTTGGAGGTGTTTGGCAGCAGTTTCTCCTGTTTCTCCTGGTCTTACCACCTGGCAGGAGCAATTACAAAGGCATGAGAGGGGATAGGGGAAGGGACAGAAATGGAGCCAAATTAATTGTGTAAATTTTGCACTGGGGATAGGGGAAGGGACAGAAATGGAGCCAAATTAATTGTGTAAATTTTGCACTTGACTCCAGCCCCCATCTGTGGCTCAGACTTTTGGGACCTTTGCTGTAGAAGGACCAAGAGGGTTGTCCTAGACAGGGATTTTTTTTAAATAAAGCAAATGCCCAGGGGCTAGAGAACAGCTTTGGTAAACAAATATATTTAGGGTTTATCCTCTTTTAAATCTAATGGCCTTGTCTGGCTGGTGGCATGACCTGTGCTGTTACGTGGTGATGCTGGGAAGCCCACTGAGCTCTGACAGCCCCTGGGTTGTGCTGCAAGATTGCACCTCTTGGGCAGTAGCAACAACAAGAGATGCTTCTCTCCTTTCAGACAGCAAGAAATCCTTCTCCACGGATCAGTGAAGATGGATTTGGTTTTTTTCGGTACTACATTACAATTTAGTAGTTTGAAATTGGCATTTATTCTGCACCCGTATTGATTGTCAAAAGTTGCACGTGCTTTTATTAGTTCTTCAGTTGGAATATCAAGAAGTGCGCCGGTATCTGTCACTGAGAAGTACCACCCCAGTATGCCCAGCATGATGATTAATTTAAAGTGCATTGTAGCTAAAAAGCCTCCCCTCCTTCAGCCTCTGCGTTAATGATCTCGTTACTATGTAATGCGCTCTTTCTGGTACGAAGAGGGCAAGGTCTTTAGCATGCCGGCATTAGTTTGGCTGATTAGTTTAAAAAAAAAAAAAACCAAACAAAAAACAAACCACAAAACCAAAACTCATCTGAGTTTTCTTTCCTCCCTTGTTCGAAGTCAGAAAGGTGTATAAAGCCGTAGTGACAAATGGCATATGCGGTGCCACATTGAAGGCATACAGGTATTTTTAAAGCTAGCTCCAGCTCCTCAGGATTGTGAACATCTGCTTGGAGGTATTGTAGAGCTCCACAATGCACTAATTGAATTACTCTTTTCTGGAGTTGCAGACTGCACTAATTGAATTAGAATCAGGCTGTGCGTGTGCGCGCACACGCCACCGCGCATGTGCCCGGGAGCGGAGCGGGGCGCGGGGGGGGCCCGGCCATCCCGCGTACTGTGCTGCTCCCTCCCGGCCCCGGCGGGAACTGCAGGGGGGGCGGGCGGGCCGTTCCCCGCGGCGTTGGGAGCTCCTAACAACCCTGCTTCTTCGTCTTACTCAGCATATTAAATTTTATTATTTTTTAGAATAACGTTTTAGTGACTTTTCCCTGCTCTTCCAAATATTCTAACCGTTGTCTCATCTCGCTTTATCCCGAGAAGGCACTAAGTGTCCCCCGCTGCAGTCCCCTCACAGCAATTATCAATGTTTCTGTAGGGTTAGTACCAGCGTAGTCTGCTGTAAAACATTTGGCTCGGTTATAATTTTGAATTTGATGGCTCTGTGGGCAGTGCTTCAGAGGGAGCTGGTTCCACAAGATCAGTTTTACCCGTTTCTGGAGAAGTGGCAAAGAGCTAATACCACATTAAATAGTTATTGTAGTTTAAAAATTAAAGCATGGAACTTTACCACAAATTTGGGGAAGTTACAAAGTACTTTCTCATCCAGCATTTAAGCCAGTGTTCATTAAAATTCAGTGACTCTCAGGAAATAAAACATGCAGAGGTGGTTCTGAGGAACTTTAAATGCATGCCTGTATAGGGAAAACAAAATGAAATATTTCTTCTTTGAAATCAGGTATTTATGTGACCACATGCAAATTTCAAGGGGACAAGCCCAAATGCTTAAGGTGTAACTGCACTTGCTAAATCTTAAAATTCTTAGCTTGAAAAGATACTCATTTTGCCATGCTGTGTCAGGTGGGTTTCTTTTTATTTCTTCTGCTTTCTGTTGGCTACTACTTACATGTGCATAAAAATAGTCAGATATTCATTCTTTTATGGACAACGAGATGACTCAGTTTTCCATCAAATTTCAGCCATTTCTACTCAGCTTTCTGTATGTTTGGTAGATCATTCTCATAAACCATATCAGAGATAAGATGGTATTTATTTTGCTTCACTGGTTGTTCCTTAGATTTTGTTACTTTTCAAATAGACAAAAATAATTTACTAGAATGCTCTGCAAACTAAGTAAAATTAAACTATGCTTGTCAAAATACATAAACAATGTTCTGTGATGTGTGTGATTCTTTTTTATTATGTTTGTATACTTGCCCTGTGTCTGGTGATGTTACACAGAGCTTCTAATTACCACCGAGAATTAGCAAAGTGCTGCTATACACAGAACTTGGGAATTTTCAATTTCATTGAAATTTGTTTTAACAACCTGCTGCCCCCCAAAATGGAAAGCAGATTTTTTTTTTTAAATGTGTGAAAGAGTTTTGTGTTGCATTTGGAGGAGAATTCCCAAACAAATTTATTCATTAAATTGGTTTTAATTTTATTTACATTAGTAGTTCTTTCTCTGCAGCATTTTTATTTTTTGTATATATCTATACATATATAAGTATAAAAAAAAATAAAATCAGATTGTCAGCCCTCTTGGCTTTCTTTCCAAGTAGTCGAGAAGGCTTCTAGTAACAGAAATATCCAAGTAACTCATTGATCGTGCCCAAATGTTTATTTAGGTTCATGTTTAGTTCTTAAATGATTGCCAATATAATTTGGAACCATTATGTAATTTTCTAAATTGTGTCTGTATGTAGTAAGATCAACCATCCGCCTTTTGCCTACCTTCTACAAAAGTCCTCGTGATTTATTCTCTCAAAATACAACCATATATCCAGCAAACAAAGGAAGCAACTCTTCATTCAGCCAATAAAGCTGCGTACGTTTTTACTCTTTCAGGAATATGCCTTGCTCTTCTATCCCATCTTCAGAGTAATAAACTGTGCAGCAACCTTTTGATGTAGGTAATAACATTTGACCTTGCAACAGAGTACATTCCCTTGTTGAAATGAAGACAACTAACATGTTGATGTTTTGGGTGGTTCTTAATTTAAAAAAAAAAAAAAAGAACAAATCGGTGTGTAGCATAAGACACCTACATGCAGTGCCTTCTTTTGGTAGAAGTCAGAAGTGAAGATGGTTGTGTTTGGGGAGATTGGGGTTGTCACCTTTAAAATAATGTGGGAGTGAGTTTGGTGCTGCATTAAGAAGCTGTAAGTGGGAAAGAATCCATTCCATCCAGTGTATAAAGTGCTTTTAAAAACAATCTATTTCTAGAACCTAAATTGTCCTGGGACCAGCTCTTGATATAAAAATTCATAGAAACCTGTTTTTCCGAGTGTGGTAACTTCTTGCCATAGTGCTGTAGTGTTAGAATTCACATTGGCCAGGTTGTTCTGTAAATTAAACAGTGACAGCTTCCCTCGGGGGAACAGCCAATGTATTTATGATGATGTGCTGATTACACAAAATACACTGCAAGCAGAAAACAGCTGCAGAGAACAAACCTCTTAAAAGAATACAATTACAAATAGCACCCTCAGTATTTCTAGTGGTGAGAGTAAAATACAGCATGCTAATGCAGGCTTCTAGTTTGCTTCCAAAGAAGAAAAGAGATCTACAAAGAAGAGGCAGAAGTATGGTTGGGTGCACACACAGTGCCAATATGGAGTGGCATATAATCCCTGTCTGAAGGTGAAGGGCAAGAACGTACCTCGGGCTGTCTTTTTAGCTGTCCTTGTTTCTTAAAATTTCTGCTTCGGCCAGTGGGGCATTGGGGCTCTCTGGCGTTTTGACCACTGTGGTTCATACCCTCTGTCCTGGTTGAAAATTGAGATATGGTTAGATGACTAATAAATAATTTGCACTACTGGTCTGAAAATTATGAAACACATTCTAGGAGATGTCATGGGGGAAAAAAAGTCCCTGGTTTAAGGTAGATCTTCTGCTACTAATTGTTTGCTTTGAGGGAACTTCTAGAAGTAAATTTCAATTGTTGTTTTTTCCTAGACTGCAGTGTCTCATTTTTAAAAGGTCCTTGGCTTGTATGTGTAAGGCAAGGTATTGCACAGGCCAGTTTAGGACACGAACAGACCTTGGAAGAGACAGAGGTTCCTTGAACCTTTCTTCACCTAGAAACAAAAAATGAGAAGGACCGGAATTGCTTTGTGTACTGTGGCTGTATGCAAGAGAGAAGTTTGAATAAGGACTGCTGTGGTGGGATTTTGTGTGAGGGCTTGTGAAAATCAGGGGAATGTGGCAGTGGCAGCTCCCACAGCTGCTAATGTCCCATTTTGGAGGGCTGCAAATTAAAAAAAAATTAATAATAATAATAAAAAAAAAATCTCTGAAACTCCAAAGTACAATCCTTTTATGTCTGAGATAAGCTGTCACACTTTGTTAAAATACATTTTGCTTATGGCTGTGTCATGGATGCGTGTAGGAGAATTCAAATATTGAGAATGCTCTTTCCATTGACTTTTTGAGAGTCATTGATAGGTAACTATAATGCCTTTTAAAAATCTGGGATTTCTTGTGTTTGGTGTCTTTGTTATGTTCCAGGACTGGTATCAATAAAACATGTTTCAAACACTGGGCAAGAAATCATCTGTTTAAAACGAAGAAATGTTTCCCTTTCAACATATAGATCTGATTTTAAAGCAGATGGGTTAACAACATTGGCACTGTAATTTGGAAGGACTTTAATTCACTTGCTTAAAAAGAAGAATCAGGCTTTCCATCTATGGATTGCTGGCATGTACTAATAGACTGTTATTCATCTGTCTGTATTTTCTTTAAATCGTTTTTGAGCCTCCCTGTGTTGTCCTGCTCTGCTGACATGTATCCCATGTGGCAAGAAGGAGTTTTGTATAATCACCCTGCTTTAATCAATAGAATAATTGATAAACCAGATAAGATTTAAACTGATTACCTCCAGGAGTAGAACTCCCTGAGGGCCTTGGACTCTCTTAATTTTGACATGTATGTTGTGTACCCCGTGGATGAAGTGCAGTTTGAATTATCTGTTTTTATTTGCTTAATGACGGGGAGGGTGTTAAAGTCAAATGTTTAATTAACCCAGCAATGGGCTGCGCTGTCACTTACACACACATCCAGCTGATTGAGATATCTCACCGAGAATACTGAATAGGAATGATAATGTGGCACTGAGACGGAAGATTGCTTTTTCAATCCATTTGCTGGGTCACTGCTTTGAATGTCTTATTGGATGAAAGGCATTCAGCCTGGAAAAAAATTTCAGCATTTAAGTACATTTTGTTTTCCTGGCCCCTCTCCACTAAGAAGTTAACTAAAACAGATATGTTGTAGGTTTAATAAGCCATTCATGTTATAGCAAAAAGCTGCAAATAGAGGATCTCAATAGGCAGTGATCTAGAGCTGTATAATTTCCTATAGGAACAAAATGTTTGTTAGCCCCAAGGTATCTGAAGACGAGATACTATACACACCTTTATCTGTCCTTCTTTGATTGCTTGACTACCCACCCTGTTTGATGGTCTCCATAGCAGGTCCAACTCTTCTTCCTTACCCAGCAGAGTGAGATTTGCAATAACATTTTGTAAGTCCTTGCTCTAGTTCAAGAAAATGGCATTTTGGAGTTGGAATTATTTTGTAAAAGCAGAACCTAATAGTGAGCTTTCAAATTGAAATGTTACAGGAGGGGCTGTTGTGTTACCACACTCAAATCGGGAGGACCCAGGGGTTTATTTCTTGGGCAGCAGCTGTTAAAAGGCTGCGATGCTTGCTAGCCAAATGGTATAATGTGCAGTGCCTAATCTGTAATTTTTCTTCTTTTATTAGAAGATTAGAAATTCTTTTATTAGATTATAAATTTTTTTGCTTGATGTGATGGAAGGTTGGGACATGTTAAGACTCATACTTTTTTTTTTTTTTTTTTTTTTTTTATACTATCAGCAATGAGGTTTTTCAACAGTGCTGTATGGAAGTAAACCCACCATGTATTTGAAGTTAACTAAATTTGCCCCGTAGTTCTGTGGTGGATGATGCTTCCTGTAATGAATGTAGCTTTGGAAGCTGGAAAAAGCACCAAGGCCTGCATGTAGGGACAGATGACTACTGTGAGACACATCGGGGATGTGGAGCTATGTCACCTGAACTGCTCCGTGGTGGTTCTGCAGGTACTTTGAACCTGTTCTAGACTGAAAACCAAGTTGCTTTGGCTGCAGGGTCACCTGGCTGACGTTGTCTAAGACGTATTGATATGGGTGCCTCTGCATAGTGTGGTGTAGACAATATGCTGTGAATTCGCATCGATCTAACACTGCAGTGAGATCACTGGGTAGCTGTTTCTTTAAACAACCGAGCTATTTCCATTCACTATTTTGGGGAGGAACTGTGCCTAAAAAGTTAACACGCTGTTGGACACAGAATTTGGGCTTTGTTTCCTCATGGTGTCATTTTGGCTTTAGGCAGACAACTTCTGCTTCATACCTTTGTTTTGTATTTCTTTTCCCCCTTTCCTGCAATGAAAAACAGGAAGGGAAAAAGCAACAAGAAAAACATAAAACAGTACAGTGAGATGAGGGCAGTGGGGCTGAATTTGATTGAGTGAGAAAGCCACGGGCTCTAAGGGTGGGGTGTGATGAAAAGTAGAGGTGGTCTTGTCTACTTGACAGGAAAGCTCGGAATGAGAGGGGGTTTTTTTTGGGGGGGGAATCAAAATAATATGCAGAGGTGATGACCAGGGATGGGAGGGGAAGGAGTTTTATAGTGAGACCAGTGAGATGGCATTGGTCCTTTGAGAGAAGTAGTTATAAAAAGTTAGAAAATAATGCTTTGAGAAGGACATGAAATCTACAGCAAAACTAGCCAATTTTACAACCCATCATTCAGAGCACTTGCAGATTCTATGCAGACGAAGTGGTAATAAATATTGGACAAAGAAAGATGATCTGTATCTAGAGAATTTTAATAAATAAAAAGTTTTAAAAAACTCTCCCCAGATCCATTGGCTCTTGCTAACTCTTGTTAGTACTAGAAATATGTTTTTGACATCTTTTTTGGATGTTGGCTTATGTTCAGAGTCTGTAAAAGCTGACTTTGGGCTTTTTCCCCCCCTTACATGTAGGGGAAAAAGTAAAGAAAACATCTTATTCCAGCATATAAAAGCTATGATTCGGGGGAGGGAAGAATCCTGCGAGGTGAGAATGAGAGTGTATCATTTCAAACCTTTAGTACTTTCACCCCCTCAAATGATTGTTGAATTTTTGTAAAAGGAATGTAGCAAAATGAAAGCAACAAAAAAGTGAGAGCTGAGCCCTGATTGAGTCTGTTCTTTTAAAAAAAGCTTCTGTTGCATGCAAAATCCCTTTTCCTGAAGTATGTGTGGCACAATTCTGCAGCCTGGCAGAGAAATTAACCTCAGCTGAAACTGTTTAAAGAAGAATTTGAGCAAGAATTTAAAAGATTGGAGAAATCTTTAAGGTTATCCTAAAGAATAGAAAGGGAAGAATGCTGTTTTGTTCAGTGTGGGGAGCAGATACGCGGATAAGTTGCTAGTAAGAGACAAACCAAAGCACATTGATAATAAGATTCAGAACAAGTCCTGACACCGGTCCTACAGAAGTGGCCTGGTTGGATATTTGGAAGTATACCCATATTATGTGTATCGTAAGGTTAATTGGATGTTTTCATCCATGCTTTTTTGGAATATGTGCTTTCTGTTCCTTAAAAAGATGTAGATAGCTTTGAACTACTATAAAATCTTGGAGTACAAGATGTACGCTATAAAATCATGCATAGAAAGTGCTAGCTATAAAAGCATATGTATACCTGTGAAGGTGCTGATCGATTTGTGCTATTTAGGAAAAGAAATTCTGAAACAGACCTGGCTGTGAAAAAATGCAAATAATAAAATTCAACTAGAGGTCCTTGAGGCTTCTTGAGCTCTAACCTTGTTATGAGGAATGGGGAAGTCGAACTGCCTAATGCAGATGTCTGTGAGTTACAAAAATAACCAGATGTCCTGATTAGCAGAAGCAAATGTTCTTCCCTTAATCCACGTGAAATTATATTCAAAGGCTCTCCGGATGTAATGCTTGTGTAAATAAGGCACCAACAAACATTGGAATAGAAAGGGCCATTGGCCAACTAGCTTGCAAGGCTTGAAAGCTTGAATATTAAAAACAAATTTACCACTGCTGACTCTCTTAAATTCACAGAACAGAAATGTTAAGCAGGGCTGCTTCCTGGGGAATGTGGAAAGACTGTTCTCATTAGCCATATTTTCTCTCTCTCTCTTTCTCTGTCTCTTTCACTCTCACTTGAGAAATGTGTATGAAGTGAAGCTAGCTTTTAAAAATTTCCCTAAATGGCTTGTTCCCAGCACCTGGATTTCTGTTTATTTTTTAACTACAACTAGATTCGTGCTCTTTAAAACATGTCTGTTCATCAGATCTTTGATATTTGTGCTGGCTTTTGGTATTTTAACATTAAACTGAATTTACTGTTCTTCTAGAAATGCTAAGACTCCTCATACCCTTAACTTAATCCTTTATAACCAATCAGTAATTATTATGTTAAATAACTTGATAACAAATTCTTCCTGATGTCATGAAATTCCATTATCAAGTCTCATTGCTTTGAAAATGTATTTTTCAAATTACTGATTTGAATTAAGAGTGAGGAAAAATACAATGGATCTGTTCTACAGATGGAAACCCCAAAATGTTGTCCTGGCTTTCAACTGCAAAAACGGTTGTTGAAATTTTTATCGTTGACACCATTAACACAGATGCAGATCAAACTGGGACTTGTGTGAACATGTATGTATGTTTCTGGTTTGAGGGGCAATGTTGTACTTTTCCATTTTCACTGCTGTCAAAGCTTCAATTTTAAGAATTTAGCTTATAGTAGGTACCTGAGCTGCTCAGGCATGAATTTGAACTTCATTTCTTTAAGAACCACACAAATGTTCAGAGTGGGGGTGGAGAAATCCCTGTAATGGGGAGTTTATAAATGAACTGGAGGAATACCATCCAGGAGTCTGTGCAGCTAACAGGGTAATAGATAACATAATCACGATACAGATGTGTGTACCAGTCTGCAAAACAAGCACTGAACTGGAAGGCCAGTTTAGCTTATTCCCTTTCCTTTCTTGATATTGGTCACTGCGAGGTAGACTGCAGTTTCTCTGCCCTCTCCTTCCGTCATTCTAATGCTTAGCCATAAACCCCTGGCAAAAGTACCATTTAACTTTAAACTTGTAAGAGCTGGGAAACTTGTCTGTGCCTTCATTCTGGGCTGAAGTCACCCCCTTGTGCATACACATTGCAATTTATGGTGTTCTCTAAAAGGATCTAATCTCGGTGAATGTTCAGAGCAGCAAATGCCAAAGAGGAATGGGGTCTGATACTTATCTCTGCATTTTCATTGCTGTGGATCTCCCTGTGTGTTACAGCTGTCATTTTTGTTTTATCTACTGAACAGGCAGAGAATTGCCTTCAAACTTGCAGCTTTCATACTTGTTTTTTCTCAAAGAGCATTACCAATGTTAAGGACTGCTTTTATGTACTGTAGTGACTGGCCAAATAAGCATGAATTTGAACATTTCGAGCCTCATTATAGGAGTAAAAAGGAGAAGCTATCCTTAAATGTTTTTAGCGGATGTTAGACCCATATTTTTTTTAACGGTTATACTGTTTTCAGGCTGACATTGGCTATGCCAGGATTCATCCTAGCACTGTTTGAAATAGCTGAGATATTTATAAACTGACAGACAGCATTTATAAAATCAGGATGCTGACAGTCCCTTAACGATAACAATGGGCTTGGACTCATCTATCACTTACAAAGGTTATTGGAAAAGGAACGTAAGGCTTATGTGTGCCTCTAGTCTGACTGGCACTTATTTCCATGCGTCTCTCTCTTTCTCTCCTCCCTCTCTCTCCCTCCCCTTTCCAGTCCACTCTGGCCGACATGGGCATCAGGCAATCACAGCTAATTTCTCCATACCTTTACCCAATGATTTCTTGTCACATTCCCTGCAAGCAATTGATGCAGGTTAGGAGACAGCTAACTTTGTAGCATCTTGGGGCAACCCCCTGTCCCCCTCATTCCCTCCCCCTCTCAAACGAGAAACATCCTGACTGCTGGCAGGCTGCTGGCTTGAATTGGGAAAGAAGAACAGTGTGCATTGACTGACAGACTTAACCTGGGGCTGGGCGGGGGTTAGACAGGCCTTCTGCTTCCTTTTCCTTTCATATAGCACAAGTCTGCAGGCAGAATGCTGATGTACCTACTTTATTCAATGGCTTCCTCTTGGCTGAAACAGTATCCCTCTGTCCTTGGTGAGGAAGACCAAGTGCAGCGTGGGGACACTTCAAGAAATGTGAAAGAGGATGTCAGTTATTGTCAAGCTCTGATAAAATGCTGCGTTCACTCAGTGCACTTAGGAGCTTGAGGGTCAGGTCGTATCAACAGTTTGCACTGGAAAAGGGGAAATGCACTATTTCACTGGTGTGTGCTAAAGCATTTATTTTAATGTGGCAACAGAAATACCGAGACAGCTACTCTGGCATCCGGTTTGCCCTTGAAACATTTACTCTACTGTAACTGTTTGGACACTCTGTTCCCACTGTATTATTTGCTTAGAGACCTGAAATACCCAAGTAGATTTCCTACATGCAGTTGGATCTGCTGATACCACTAAAAACACACCCTGCCCCAGCTTCTGTTCGAACTGATGTATACGCACGCAATGGCTGGAGCGAGACTTGATTGGCTTGAGGGGGTCTATTTATCAGGGAACTCGATTAAAATACAGACTGCACATGACATCAAATTTGTAATCATTTTTCCACAGCAAGCAAGCATTTTCTGTATTGGATGCAGGTGTTTAAAGCAATAGTGTGTTTTAAGGGCCAGTGCAGCACAAATTCTGGCCTTTGGGATAATGACAAGTGTTTTGCCTGCATAAACAATAATATATTTTTTTTTCTCCCCCCTGAGGTCCGCACACACCTAGTTTCCCTCAAGCTCATCATCTCTGTCAGGTTAATCAATAGGCACCGTATGGCAGAGGGTCAGTAATCAGTGTCATCGTGCCTTTAAATCGTGTTGAAAATTTGCTTAAAGCCTGGGCCAATTAACATCGAGATGATGAATGGATGGGTAGATGGGAAGAGCCTGGCGCTCAGGGGCTTTGTGAGAAGGAGATGCTCAGCTGTTGAGCAGCAGACACCAGCGAATAAAATCAGCCATTCATGTGAGCTCAGTCCACCCACTCTTAATGATAATGTCAATCTAGCAAAATATATACACATTGGAGTTGTCATGAGTTCATAAATCAAAGGAGTTTGTCAAAGGCATTCAGATTAACGAGGCAGCAGCAATAACAAGTCAAATTTGCATAGAGAATTGCCCGAATCTCAGTAAATTATGATCCTGTTTTTCATTTGATTATTTGCTAATGTCTCAAGAGGGAGAATGATTATATGAGCATGCAAAATCTACTCCAGAAGTAGAAATCCGAGGTATAGCAGACCAGCACACGATGACAATTAATCAGTTTCTGCATACTAGCATAAACGCGCAAGGCCCAGAAATGAACTCCTTTTTTTATTATTATTTCTCCTTGCTACTGATCCAAATGGTTCAGCTTGACAGAGACTTTATATTGCTTTAACAGTGTTCTGAATTGTGCCTGCAGGCAAGACATAGTTATGCAGCTATAACCAACCTATCCATCTGCCAACCAGATTGGAATTCTCCTATCCAAGGCTTCCATTAACCCCCACTGACAGCTCCAAACAGGATTAAGAATTTGAAAGCATAAAAAATAGTTGTGCTCTTTGCGTAGACACGCGCTTCTCCTCCACCCCCACCTCCCCACACTTGGAAAAAGGCAGCGTCTGTACTCTTTTATAATTAGTGCAGGGCAGAACAGCACCAAAGAAAGCCTCCCCCAGTTGGCAGGGGTTTGATTTCCACCACTATGAGCGAGGCGGTACTAAAGGTGGCTCTGCCCAATTGGTAGTCCCTGGGAGTGCATTTCTCTGTGTATTATATCACGTTCCCAGCAGTGTTTTGCTGGGCTGTGTACACAAAATACTGCATGTCATCTCCCATCAAACGCTTCAGTCTAGGGATTTCGTATGCATTGTGGCATGTCGTGTTTAGTGGTGGAGGAGGCTTCATGGGGAGAGTTAAATAGTAATAATTTTGTAGTGGTCTTTAAGACAACCTGCCATGGAGTTATATTCTGTTAATTACAGGCTGAAGTTTTAAATGCAAATCAGATTTAAAAGCATCTCATTACAGACAGTAGCCATTTTAGGAAAAATGAGCTATGGAGGGCAGAGCCCCTTTACAGGAACCTCCTGCTAGAGAGAAATTGTGAAGGTTACAAGAACTGTGAGCTTGGGTTTCCCGGCTTCTCTTCCCCACGCTTCCGCTGTCATTGTGTGACCTTGGGCGTATAAAAAAAAATATTTTACCTGTCTGTGGAAAGGGGGGGCAGTATTTATCTCACCAGGATTGATCAATTTGTGCTTTGGAGACTTCAGCACTTCTTATCTTATCTTGCTTGTACTCATTCAAAAGGAGAGACCCCTGCACGTGAGCGCAAATGCTTTTGGCTGGTCTGGCTTTAGTCTATGAAGGAAAGCTTGCCTGCGGGATTTAAACATTTTCCCTGATAGAAGGGACTTTTCAGCTTTCTGTATGCACTGGCTTTCTTCACTTCTTTCACCCTAACAAATTCCATCATTCCTCTACTATGTATTGAGTACAGTCACTGCAGATCTTTAATATTCCCGGTGAGTACACCCAACTTACCGTCTGGACACCAAATGCTTCTTTCCAGGTCTGTGCCTGAGATGTGTGTTTCGGTAACCACGAGAGGGTGCTCAGAGCTATCCCTCCCTTTGTCTGCCTCTCTTGCGGCCGAGAGCATCACTGAAGTCCTGCTGAAGCAAACCTTATTCTGACCTTGCACGTGTTTATCCCTCCTCCCACCTTGTTCAGCAAGGAGAAATATATAGATGTACCGTTTCAGTCAATTACGTTATGCTCTTCCCGTGGCCATGGCTAAGTGTTGCCCTATCAAGTGAAATTCACTTCCACGCAGCTACAGTTAGTCCTGAAATATGCAGGGTCTTGTACCTGCACCTGGATTGATGGGTTTCCTATTCCTGAGAAATGAGCGGGAGTTATAAACATCTGTGCTTTTTCTTAAGCGTAATGCTTTCCAGTCATTCCGTCTTCACCGAGCGTAACTTACTTGCCGACAAAAGTGCATGAGCAGCGCTCCTCTTTAATAGTCTGCTATCGGAGCTGCTGTGTTGGTGCTGTAGAATGGTGAGACGCCAAGCTGTGAACCACCATATGCACTTGGCAGTCTTTGTCTGGTCTTTGTTCAGCCAACCTCTTAGCCTTGCCACCTATAAAGATAATGAATGCAAAATGGTCCTCTGCTTCCTCTTAAAATAAGATGCTTAGCTTAAAGAAAAAGTAGATAACTTGATGCTTTGCAATAACTAGGAATTTCAAAATAAGGGCTGACAGTTCACCAGCAGCACTGATTTTCCTGCTTTTTCATGTTTTTTGAGGGAGGATCCTTAATGGCTTTACAAGGCAAGAAGAATGCAAGATTTCACTGACATAGGAAGATTATTTGGAAGGGGAAATTATTTTGGGACTTATTGTAGCGAAGGGGGTAGATGTTGAAAGAGCATCCCAAAATAGTGAACAACCCCCTCACTCCCCCAACGAAACATTTCTTGGAAATGTATAGTAACTCACTTCAGATTCTTACCTTTCTCATACTTGGTCTTTTTCTCCAAAGTACAAAAATTAGAATCCTTACTTGAATTAACCACTTACTAAACTGTATTTCAATGAGTAGAAAAGAGCAGCTTTAATGTCTGACCTTCTTTTTTGGAGATATGTGATTATAGCTTGTATGTTTTTACCATCACAGTCCTTTCTAAGCTGGATTTAATGTAATAACTTGGTCCTGGCTGAGACCTCATTTGAAAACTTTTTAAAACTGGCCTTTTACAGCGATTTATTAGGCCTGTTAGGATTGATTTCCATTATAAAACCCTGGTTACAGCAGCCCAGCTGTCATGGTGCCTTGCAAGTTCTATATCTTGTTTAAAAAAAAATAAAAAAATCCAAAATCAGTAGTTTTGATTTACACTGAAACCCCCTGACCAGTTTATGTCATCCCAAGTGGGGTTTTTCTGTTGTGTTCCCCCCTCCCCTTATCTGTCATTTCTCAGCAAACAGCTTCTACCCCTGCCCTGCCTCCTGGCTGTACCTTTTCTTCCCCTTCATCAGACCAGCAAACTTGAGCTGCCTAGACAGTGCCTGATCACGCAGCACTGCAGTGGGCACACGAGCACACTGCTCTTCTGATGGCTTCCCGCAGCCTGCTCGCTTTCTGCTAGCCCTGCTCTGCCACGCTGGCTGTTCGCAGGGCCCAGCTCCTCCTTTGCCAACAGATGCCACTTCTGTCTCCTGAGGTGTTGGGCTGGAAGCTGGCTCTGCAAGAAGCTGGGCAGAGCTGTGCTCAGCGAAGGACAGGTTATTTGAGGGACAAGGGGAGAGAGGTACAGAATGCAAACTTCTGCCTTAATACACTCTCCTGAGCTTGTCTGCAAGTAACTGGAAAACCACCCTTTTCCTGGCAGAGCTCTCCCTAAGCAGTTTTTCTGTATCTCTTTAAAACCTGTTTAGTTGCTCACTACCGAATGCGTGGGAATGTGGCCTAAGGCTATGAATACTGTGGTGATCAAACTGATTTTAGATGTGTGTGTGGGATTCCCCCAAAGCTGGCTGTCATTACTCTATCAACAGCAGTGGCTGAACCCGTGCAAAGGAACACCGTCTTCCAGAGTAGCTGACTTTGGCAGTGAGGATAGGATTCTCCCCACTTATCCAGTGGTTTTTAACGAAATGTTTGTTACACTATGCATGTCCTGAGATAACTACCACCTATCTTTACTCTAAAGCAGGTAATAATCGGTTTTAATCATGAAGTTAACAGGACAAAAGTCTCCTGGTGGTCTTACTCATGCTAGAAAAGCCCTCGTATTTATTCTTGTCCACCTTCTTTTGTCTTACTGATGCTCTTTTTTTGGAGGTTGCAGCTTAAGTTTTGAAGCATCGGTCTTTCTAGAAATTGTATATGTATGTAGAGTCAGGAGGCAGGAGTGAAAAACATAGCTATAATATCATATGGTACCTACACAATTATTTTTTTTCAAAGGATCTCCTGATAACCTCCTTCACCAGCATTTAACTCTATCATAATTTCTTTATGATTATTGGCAGCCAGGCAGACTCAGTGCAATTAATAATTGTTAGGCAGATTAAAAGCCTAGGGACACAGAGAACAACAGTTGCACCCATTAAAAACCTTTTGTTTTCAACACGTT
Organism: Aramus guarauna; assembly: GCA_013400195.1. Classification (NCBI taxonomy): domain Eukaryota; kingdom Metazoa; phylum Chordata; class Aves; order Gruiformes; family Aramidae; genus Aramus; species Aramus guarauna. Next base: position 190,678 of record VXBL01007083.1, read on the forward strand.
CCACTGTTTGAAATAGTTATTCTGGGGTGTTCAGGAGCACTGGTGTTGCCATGCTGATCCAACCCCCATTTCAGCTTTTCAAAGTGGCTGTTATAGGTAGTTTCAGAATAAATCCCCAAAGCACAGGCTTCTTCAGTACATACCTGCACAGTGGTGCATTGTTGTGTTAAGGAGGAGAATTTCTTTCTCTGCCATACCAAGCTGTTTGGCTTAAAAGTACAAGTTAGCCTCCGGTATATGTGTGCATAAAATACTGCAGCCTGCATAGTACAAGTATGCTGTTTCTTTTCTCTCGCAGAGTAATATTAGGGATAAGAACTGAATTAAAGCTTACTTTCTTTCACAGAATTCCTCTGAGAGAGAAGACTGTAATAATGATGAGCCCCCTAGGAAGATCATTCCTGAGAAGAATTCACTTAGACAGGTATGTGATCAGTCTCTTTAAAAATGCAATAAAACTTTCTAGCTATTTGAATCCTTACATGCTTCTGGAAGCTGAAGTCTGACTTGTGCTCATGCAAACCCTTTCTTTTTGCCTTTGAAGTCTGAACAAGTCACATTGTACCCAGGAAAAACAGACACAGAGAATTTAGCTTTCAGGAGAGTTTGATGACTTTAAAGAAATCTAGACTTCTGTATAGTGCAGTCAGCTGTGACTCTCTAGTTTTACCTTTCTCCATTTGGTGTTCATCAAGACCTCTTCAGCCTTTTCTTCTCTAATTGTTCCTGTCTTGTTTGTAGTATATTTTGCCTTGCTGCAGATCAAGAGTCTCAAAGTGTTCTACAACAATTAAGCTTTTCTTTGCCCTTGAAGGTAAATTTTCTTGGAGGTGATGTCCAGGTTAATAACCTGAGAAATGACCTACGAGTGTGTAAATTACTAATGGGTAGAAAGGAGAAAAGGTGGTCTGATAAAAGACAATCTCTTTGCCTTTTATATATAGTGAAGTAAATTTCTTTCCAGTTCAAAAGAATCCGTTTTTTTTTAATCCCCATGGTTAACAAAGGGAGTCTGGCTTGTGATTTCTGGGGGATTTAAGTTGGCTTTAGTGATTCCAGATTCTTTTTCACCTTGTTCTTTCTCCCCACTGCAACCTTCAGGCAGCAGAAGCAAAAATACGTCTGTGCCTCAGCTGCCCAAGGTTGCTGCCTGGTGTATTGGGGTAAAACCATTGATGAACCTTATTTAAGTAAATACCCCAGGCCACGCATTACAACAGTTGAATGTCATAGTTTTGCCCCAGCTGGCACCTAAACATCGCACAGCTGCTCACTTGCTCCCCTCGCCCCCAGTGGGATGCAGAGGAGAATTGGAAGAAAAAGGTAAAACTCGTGGGTTGGGATAAGGACTGTTTAACAGGACAGCAAAGGAAGAGGAAGATAACAACCACAGCATTGCTAATAAAAGAATATACAAAGCAGGTGATACACAATGTAATTTGCATACCCCTAGAGGCTGATGCCCATCCCATCCCCGAGTAGCAACCGCTCCTCCATGGCCGGCCTCCTTTCTGTACTGAGCATGACATCATGTTATGGAATACCTCTTTGGCCAGTTTGGGTCAGCTGTCCTGGCTGTGTCCCCTCCCAACTTCTGGTGAAAATTAACTTTATCCTAGTTGGAAACCATGACCTTATCCACCACTTATTTTATACCATTTACATCATGCCCAGATCCAACACTGTCCAATTAATCACCACCACTTTTCCTGTCTTTGAGAGAGATATGTATATATTTCCCTTAGTCTATAGGCCACCCCTCTAAAATGTCCGTTGAGTTCACTTAATCCATAACTTTGGGCTACATCTGTCATAACAGTCTTTCAGGGCAGGAGAGATGGTGTGTGATGTTGGATTGTTGCATGCGACATCCAGAGCTTGTGGCTGGTGTTTCTGGTGTGGCCCATGCTCATGGTCTGTGGGTTGAAGATGTCGATTTCGAGGAAGCTGCTGGGCACTGGTAGCTGAAGCCATTTCTAGTTCCATCATTGCTGCACTTTTTCTTGGTTACACCAGAGTTCATTCTTCATTAATTTGGGTGATTCTTGTCTCCCCTGGTGCTTTCTTCCAGAGATTCCAGGTAGGGCCATTCTCCCTGGCTGCAGTGTAGAGTGCATTTTTTACATCTGGTCCTGCCCAGACTGGCCCAAGGGCTACTGCATGAACGATTCCTTGTTTAATTTGTTCAAAGTCTTGTCATTGCTCAAGGCCCCGTTTGATATTGTTCTTCTTCCAGGTCACTTGATTGAGAGGGCTTACAGTCAGACTGTAATTTGGAGTATGTGTCCTCCAGAAACCCACAACACCTAAGACATCTTGTGTTTCCTTTTTGCTAGTTGGTGGAGACATAGCTGCTATTTTGTTGATCACATCCATTGGGATCTGATGATACCCATCTTGCACTTTTATTCCTAAAAACTGGATCTCCTGTGCAGGTCCCTTGACCTTATGGAGAAACCAGCTTTCAGAAGGATTTGAACTATTTTCCTCCCTTTCTCAGAAGCTTCTTTTGCTGTGTTGTCCCATATGATGATGTCATCAATGTATTGCAGATGTTCTGGAGCCTCACCCTGTTCCAGTGCAGTCTGGGTCAGCCCATGGCAAATGGTGGCGCTGCGTTTCCACCCCTGGGGCAGTCAGTTCCAGGTGTATTAGACACCTCTCCAAGTGAAAGCAAACAGTGGCCTGCACTCTGCTGCCAAGGGGATTGAGAAAAATGCATTTGAGATATCAGTTGTGGTATACCACTTGGCTGCCTTTGACTCCAGTTCATATTGAAGTTCCAGGATGTCCGGCATGGCAGGACTCCAGAGGCTGAGGGCTTGTGTCTTTTTTCCAATCACTTTGTCAGTGCTCCCTTCCCTAGACGGGGATCCCAGCTGCTTGGCCTCCCTACCCTCTTAATTCCAGGCTACTGGCCCCATTATCCCAACATTGGAGCAGCCAGATAATGATGTGCTCTCCTGGATGGTGGCTGAAATCTTTTCTGATATCTCGTAGCTCACTCAGGGACAGAGATCAGGTGATTATCTCTGGTTCTGCCTCTTCCTTCTGTTCTTGTGATGGTCCCAGTTCATCATCATCCCTTACTGAGAATACTGATTTTTTTGTGTATTTCTTCTTCTGTATAGGGCTGACTGATACCAGCACAGGTTGTTTTTTTGGTTCTGTTGCAATGCCTGTCACCAGGGTTTGAGTAGCCACAGTTCCTGTTACTCTGTTTTCCCTTTCTTCCCTCTGATGGCCCTACCTAATATTGAGCAGTTTGGTAGATACTGGCCAGGGCACAGCACAGTGCGGTAAGTTGTGCCTCTTTGGAATAGCCACAGCGTTTTCCTTTCAAATATTCTACCACTTCATCAGGGTCCTGTAGCTGTGTGGGAGTGAAGTTCTAAACTATTGGAGGTGAGAAGTTCTCTAGAGATGTGCCCATATTAGCTCACGTGCTATGCCACCCATGACTATCCAGCCTCGGGGCAGATCTCTGGGTCCTATTCTTAAAACAATCTTTTGTAACCCTAAACAAAACCTGAAACACATTCAGGAGACATAGCAATAAGAGCATGTTGGCTTCAACAACCCAAGGATATTCAAAATGCTCAAAAGCTGTAATCAGCCCCAGCCGGCAACTAAGCAAGCAAGCACCGTGTGGCTGCTAGCTCACTCCCCACCCCCTGCACCGGTGGGATGAGGAGGAGAATTGGAAGAAAAAGGTAAAACTCTTAAGTTTGGATGAAGACAGTTTAATAGGACAGCAAAAGAAGAGGAAAATAACACTACTACTACTAAAAGAATATACAAAGTTGGTGATACACAATGTAATTTGCTCACTGCCTGGAACTCGATGCCCATCCCATCCCTGAGCAGTGATCCCCCCTTCCCGGCCAGTTCCCCCCAGTATATACTGAACAGGATGTCATATGGTATGGAATATCTCTTTGGCTAGTTTGGGTCAGCAGTCCTGGCTGTGTCCCCTCCCAGCTTCTTGTGCAAATTAACTCTATTCCAGCTGAAAATGAGGACACCACAATTTTGTGCCTGTTGCAGAAGGAATTTTGGTTCTTTATGTAGGCATAAATAAAGCTATCCAAGCATTTTGGAAGCTCAGATTGCTCCTCTTCTCTGTTAGCGAGGGACAAGAAGCAGTGGGGAGTTTTCCAACTCTAGCTGCAGAAATCAGACACATATGCAGTCACATACCCTTATAATCGATGAGTAGCATGATACTTATTGGAAGGATCTGCATCTCCTAGGAAGGTATGTAGAGTGGCTACCCTGTCTTATATCTGTCCATACTTTGTAAAAACATCTGAACTGCAAATGCTGTCAAAGCAATAATAAACAAAGAGTGCTTTCCACCTTAGTGGAAAGATGCTAACTTGGTAAATATTGAGTGTAGTTTCATATTTTCTGTCCCTCCCTTAAGACACCACTGTTAAAATTTCATTATTGGAGAATGTGGACCTATATGCCCAGAGGAGTTGAATGTGTGTATGTGGGTAGAGGAAAAGTCTGTTTACTTAAATGGTCTTTCCAGTGAAAGTGTCCACCTATTTTTGATTAGTTTTAGAAAATTAATGAGACGCATCAGACCACTTCAGGGGAAGTATGATGTCTTGACATGTTCAGCTGCTGACAAGTTTAAGTAAAGGTGCATTACCTTTTCTTCCCTCATTTGCAGTGCAGGTATGCAGCCTTAGCCATAAATGTTTTCTCAGGTGGGTGTGTGGAACAGACGTACCAGAAGGTGGGAATAATAAGGAGGTGTAATGGATACTTAAGCATCTGAAGTTGTAAGCAGGGGCTGAAGACACCCATTGCTCAGTGCTATGGACCTCTTAGTAAGAGAAATACCATTCTTCTGTTCATTAAAATGGTTTTTGGAGAAGGGTGTCTTCAGAAGTCTCAACAAGTGGAGCTATGTCCTTGGTGTGCTGGAAGTGGGAGGCACAGCCACTCTTTGGTGCATGAGGGGCAGCAAGGCAGAAGAGACATGGAGGTTAGCGCTGGGAAAGGAAACAGAAAAGGGCAATCAACTTGATGCTGTTAGCTGGAGCAGCAAAAAGATCTAAGCTATGACAGACTTCAAAGTAAGGATGCAAATGTTCAGTTCCTGTTGAGTGCTTCGTCTGACAAAATTAAATTTTTTGAAGGGGTAAACTGAAAATCATAGTATGAAAACAGACTTCAGAAAAAATAATGACAAGTGGCAAAAGTTTTTGGCAACTTTATTTAAGCTAACAAACGAATTTTCACACTGCAAAGTTATAAATTAATTTTAATAGGCTGATCCAGATGGTCCATTTGGAAAATGGATAGCTTGATCTGTTGAAAATTAAACTAAATTTATCTCTCTCATACTTCAAACTGAAGTAAGTGTGAGAAGAGTGCCCATTAAGTCCAGCTCATACAGATGGACCGGCAGGTCACACATGGGACTAATCTGATTCATTTTAAAAATAAATGCATGAGTTATTGAATCAGGTTCCTGTTTCAAGCCCTGCATGTGAGCGTGTGTGTGTGTGTGTGCCGCCCTTTCAAAGGGACTCACAAATGCTTCAGTGCCTTTTTAACCTGTGTGTTTCCATTTTAATTCAACTTCCTTGCCAAAAAACATAATTAGTTTTCAGTGCCTATCATTTAGCGTTAGAACCAAACACTAGATTGATTAGGTCAGGCATTTGTTATTTTAAGGGCTATGTCTCCATTCTTCATTTATGAAGAACATGAGCTCAATAGTCTTGGGGAGAGAGCCGGCCTTTAGAAACGGGGAAGGGGAAGCTCTCTGGGGGCCCCTCCAGCCTTTTAGCTTCTGGGTGTTTTTAACAGAGCCATGAATGCAGATTTGTAAATTTATTGCAGTGCCATCTGTTTTTTTTTTTTTTTCAGGAACCGTATTATTGTTGGCTCGTATCTGTCTATTGTGGTGGTCACTCCCCGGGAGCTTGCCCTCATAGTCCTAAAGGAAAGTGATGAATAGTGGGGGTCAGCATGAATAGGTCACAGGGCAGCTGTCCGGGGCTGCCCTGAACTTGATTACCCCACTGGTTTTTAAAGGCGACGGGCACAATGCAGGTTGTTTAAAACCCTGCCTCCCTTCTCTTCGGCAGAGCAATAATGAAGTGCCTTTTGCTGCTGTGGGTTGTCTGTGGGCGAAGGTGCCTTGTGGGGAAATGCTGGCAGCAGCAAGGCTGCTGCACCGTACCTCCTGCAAACCTCACGGTGGACTCTGCTGTCTTTCTGTAAGCTTCCAGATGGAAGTCCGGGAAAAAAAAAAAAATCCCTGTCTGTCACCCCATTCAAACAGGCCCCTTAGCATTTTCAAGAATCTTCACTCTTACCATTTTGGCACAGATTATTACCTCAATTCACTCTTACAGATTTGAGATAATTTTGTAAAATTACATGTAGCACCTAAAACATGCTCTAGGCACTATTTCAGAGTTAAAATAGGCACAGTCTGATCTTAAGAGTTTGAAGCCAATACACAAGCAAACTGTAAGAAGCAGAAAGCGGTTAGAGAAGGTAGAGCAAAGGAAAGACAAAAAGTAGCAACTGTCAACCATTTACTTCCAGCTGGTAGCCTCATCCTGCTGCTCAGGGCTCTTCTCCAGGCACATTTCTCCTCTTCAAAAGTATTTCTGCTGTGTGAAGTTGAAGCCCTCTTTTCGACTGATGGAGGGGGGAGTGAGGGTCCTTCAGCTGCCTCCCTCCAGGGAAGATCCTGCCGTTGAAATTTGGCTTCTGTTGGAGAGCTGGCCAAGGCAGGACGTACCAGGTCTGTAAAGTTATCCTGGTTACCTCTTCTTTTATGCTGTTAACGCTTGCTAGTAAGGAGTTGCTGGCTGAAAAGCCTTCTGAAATTGCTAGAAGTACATCCTCAGTCTTACATTTAAGATTGTTCTTTTTGTTTATTTTTTTTCTTTATTCTCAAACAACAACAAAAAAATCATCTCCATTCCTCCGTGACACTTAATGCATGTTAAAAAACTAGCCAAAGCGGGTAGTGCCGGAGTCTAAGTTACAATGGGAATGCTGCCTTGTGGCAGAAAGGCCACTGGGCTCTTTCATCATTAGTGCTAATAGGAATCTGTCACCCTGCCGCATTTCTGCATTCCTCTGTAATTGAGTAAATTGCAAGTGTTGTCTGCTCCCCCCTGCCCTTTGTGTCCATGTCCACTTACCATCCGAAGAACGTGGGCAGTGATAAATAAAGTGCTGAACAGGGCTCTCAACTCTTTGAAAGCAGCGTGTTGCCAGCCCCCTAGTTATATTTCTTTAAGTGTTTATGTTTTTCTGTATTCTTTCTCTTGTGTGGCTGGAACCCTGGGGATCCAAAGCCATGAGAGAGGCCAAGAAGCTAACAAAGTAGCTGTCCCCTTGTTAGCTTGTTCCTTTCTTCTTTAAAAAACAAGATGAAAACCATCTGGCTCAGGGCATTACATTTTCCTCCCCCATGCACCTCTATAGATGAAGAGTTTCACCTGCAGTGAGGGTTTACATTGATTAGGGAGGGAGCAGTAATTCAAGCCTCCATCCACTTCAGTGGTACTTTGCAGTCTTTAAAGGTGCTGACCCATTGAGTTAAACTGTCAAGGGAGGATAAAAAAGGATCTTCATCCCGGGAGGTAACAGCTGCCAGGTTTTCAACACCTTGCATGCTGCTGGAAAAATGTCACAAATTGTCAATGGAAAGAAAAATCACTTGGCTGCCATCTTCCCTTAACGACGTGCCTTATAAAATGAAAGATTTAAGAGTTTAAAAATCAGCAAGTAGCTGTTAGGGAAAAAAAATCCTGAGGGTTTTTGAACAATGGGCCCAACGAGATGTATCCCGAAAAGACTGTGAATAATGCATCCAAGTTGGAATGATGGGATCTGATTGGGATGACCATGGTTATCTTTGCACAGTGGGACAAGAGGGAAGTGAAAGCAGTAGCACAGAAGTCCAACGTTACCATGCCTGTATTTAAAAAAAAAAAAAAAGGGAGGGGGGAAGTCTGATTCATAAGCCAGTGAACTGAGAGAAGACATACTGTATTTCTGCTCTTTTGAGGACAATTTGTTTTCAAGCAGCTACCAGATGGCTAAATACCACGACATTTCCTTTTTCTTTTTTTTTTTTCCTTTTCTTCTTTTCTTTAACAAGAGATCTAGTCCTCCTTGCTCTTTGTTTTTGTTTGTTTTAATGCTTTTATGTCGCTGAACAACCCTGTGGTGTTTGGGCATTGTGGCATAGTCTTTTTTTTGTTCCCCCCCCTGTGCATTGATGGATGAGGAAAAAAAGATCTTCAGCTTTAATGTAATTTCAGATAACAGGCAGATTGGAGTAAGGCTTTTTGTTTGTATTGTCTTGATGGTTTTTGTTTTAGGGGCCTTTTTTTTTTCCCCCCCCTGTTTGTTTTAGGTAAGTCATTTTAATTGTACTGAGTAATTAGAAGGTACATACAGCCAAGGGAGCTTTGTTATGGTAATTGCTCAAGAAAACCCACTCCCCAACTACCATTGCCATGTGTCGAGACACGTCTTCCCTCTAGTGGCAATATTAAGGACTCTGGCTTTCACAGTCGGCAAGGTGTAATTGCAATATGACAAACTGTGCTTTAGGGAAAATCCTGTAAATGATCTAGTTTTTTGTTTGGCTAGTCTTTATTTTGTCTTGCGACTTTCCATGGAGACTACCCTTCCCAAGGCTGGTGTAAGGATAACAAAAATTTTGTCTTAAGAAAATAATTGCAGTGAATCCTGGGTAATGTCTTACAGCTTGACTTAATTCTAGTCTTCTTTTTAATTACCTGTTTATAAAAACGTTTTTAAATTTGTTGAGATTACTTAATTCTTTCAGAAGAATCACCTCATTTGAAATAAATAAATAAATTGCATTTATTTTAAATAGTCCATGTGAAAGACCTTTAAAGGGTAATTAATGCAAGTCTCCTAAGACTTTCAGTAAGATGAAAGCGATCTTTCCAAATCTGCTGGAGTGATTTGTTTATATAACTTCCCACTTCTGCTGAATTCTTCTGAGTCTAATAACTTTTTTTCTAACCGTTTGGCAATTTGTGCTTAGCTACAAAAGCCCTTGTTCAAAAAGAACAGTTTAATAATCTTTTCCCTGAAAATGACTTGAAGGGAGGGTATGGGTTTTGTCTTTTTGCTGCGTTTTTATTAGTGTTATCTTTCTCTGATAAATCATGTAATTATTAACTATTGGGGGGGAAATCTTATTGAACTCCTGGGTTGCAGCTTCTATTAAAAAGTGGAGTTTTGTTCAGGGACTGGGGATTCTCGGAATAAATGGCCAAAGAAAGGAGTTTCAGTTGGCAGAAAAGCTGCGCGCGCACACACAGAGTGCTGCCTGGGGTTCGAGGCTTCAGGTTGATGTTCGGTGTTTGTCCAGAGCTAGGCAGACAAGAGTAGAAACGTTTATGTGTTTATGTCAAAGAGCAGGATCATACTTTCTTTAAAAAGAAAAATGTAACCAAAGACACTTACAGAATGAGATCAGATACAGCTCTATCTTTAGTGAACCATAGTCTAGTGTCTCTGTGGCATTTTAAGCCTTTGGCTGAGAGTGAATACAGCTTTGTGGTTCCCCTGCTTCTGACGTGATTTGGTGCTGCCATGTATTTGTAGGTTTTGGGTTTGTTTTTTTTTTTTTTTTTTTTTCATTAGAGCTTGTTTTGCTATAGGGCTGCTTAACACTGTTCTCAAACGGCTTTTGCAAGGTTAAAGGAATGCAGCTTGGTAACAAGTTTGTGTCATTTTAAATATATACCTCCCAGTAAATAAGGAGGAGCCTTGCAATCAATCCCTTTTAGTGTGTTATATGTTTCACCTGACAACTAAACCCTCTATTGATTAACCATTACTTTGTTAGATAATCTCATGTCATTGAAGCCACTGTAAAAATTAAACTCTTTAAAATGTTTTACCCTGGCAGCAGTGTGAAAATTGAAAACTTGTTCAAAATTACAGCCAGCTTCCACAAAGAGGGTAGTTTTCAACAAACTGGTTTATGTTTGCATGCTTTATATGCAATATAAAAACATATTAAAGCACTCCAACGCAAAGCTATCTGCCTGTGGCGTTGAACTAGGCTACCATTTCAGACTGCTTTTCCATGGTGAAGAAACCTCTTATCTTGATGACAGGTGAGGAGAAACTTGAATGGTTTTGGTGCAAATTAGATGAGATTCGTAAAAGGGTTGAGCTTTAAAGGTGAGCTTGAGAAATTTGCTTTTCCGAGGCTTGGTTCTGGTTTTGATTTTCTTGGTTTTCTTGCAGGTTAGTCAATGTTCCCATAGGCATCGGAACAAATGAACGGAGGTACTCTGATGTTGCAGTCTAGCATGAGACACCATCAAATGTTTTCCCTAAAATGTAGGGCTCTGCATTATTACTTGATGATAGGACATTCATTCTACTTCAGGTCTGTTCACTAGTAACTGTTAGTGTATGGACATAAATATGACAATATCAGATGAAATCACATCTCCATGTCCAGCAGTAATCTTGTGTCTCACAGTACTACAGAGAAACATTAGAAGGCAACCATATAGTGCTAACTTCACAATATATTCTCCCGGCTTCTTATGCCTTGACTTCACGAGCCAGATGCAGCTTCTTTGCAACATTATCAAAACATTTCCATTGAGACCTATTAAGTAGAGTGACATTACCTCTTTTTCCCCCTGGACTTCAAGGGAGAACCACACTTTCTTCTGCATTTTTGCTTTAAACCTTTTTAAACGTATTGTAGAACATGCACATGAATCTTCTTTACCCTTTTTATGCATCCCACAAGGCTAATAATGCATTCTTCTGTGAGAATGTGAAAATAAGAACAGAAGAACTTTGTAACTTTGCAAGCATAGTAATGGACATTGAACTGCAGATCAATATGTGTTTTATTCTGAAATCTGCATCCTGATGGGTTGAATCCCTTATACATACTCCTTTTATTTTTCTTTTTTTCCTCACCACTTTCATTGAGAAACAAAGAGCTGATGAAGGACTAAATGGTTGTCTGGTAATTTGGTACTTACGTAGATCTTTACATAATAAAATTTCTGTGAAAAAGTTGATTCTTATAGTAAAAGCATGTTCTCTCCTTTCTGTGGCTGAAAAGGCTGGGAAGGAAGGATTTAAGTATTGTCGTCATGTTGTCAAAGGGCAGAGAGGTATTGATAGAGCGGGAAAGCCCAGGTCAGTAAGACCCAGAATCTGCTCATCCAGTGCTGTCAGTGGAAGATGCTGTTGAATGAGAGCAAACGGGTCTGGCTGCTCTCTCTGCTCCATTTCCCTCCTGTAGCATCTATTGCTGTTGCACTAGGGATGTCCGGGGGGATATCTCTGCCAAGTACTCTATGGACCTGCTGTCCATGAGTTTGTTTAATCCGTTTTTCCACTTGCTGCTGTTGTTTCTCTCCACGGTATCCTGGGGCAGCAAGCTCCAGAAGTTCACTGCCTGCTGTGTGAAGAAGTGTTTCATCTGCTTTAAATTTATACTGTACTAGTTCCATCAAGTGTCACTTGTCCTGGTATTGTGGGATTTGATGAACAAGTTATGTTGGAAGTTCAGTTGGTGCTGTTCACACTGAGGTGTAGTGTGTGGATGAAAATAATAAAAATGAAGCAATACATTGGAATAATTATTTGTATCTACATTCTGAAATGCACACAACTTTTGAATAGTGGTGTCGTGGGCTTTCTTCCTTCTCAGAAAGTTTTAGGGCTTTTGGATTTAGCGTTTAGTATTTCACATTGTGTATTTGGATTGTCTGCTCTTTCCCATTTGGAAATGTGAGAGAAAGCCTGTTGTAAGCCTGGCTTTTAAAAAGCTGGCTTGTTACCAAGGTCTGTGCATACCTGTCTTGGGAGGAAAAAGACTGACAAGATCTGAGTTTGGTTCATGGTTCAGTTCGTGGAGCCACATGGCTTCCTTATTGCTTTCAGTAAATGCTTTTGTGGCTGAGTTCTGCATCTGCAAAGAGGAGTTAGTAGTAGCTTTCTTCAAGTCAGGGCTCCTCATAAAATTTACAGTATGTAGCATATAAGTTGTGCAAAAATACTGCTACTGGAATTTTAGGAATTAAATTGCAAATGAAAGAAATCACTGATTTATGATAAATGGGTTAATTTGCACAAATGAAAATACTGAGCAAAGAATCTGACCAACTCTTCAGAATCTGGTTGAATTTACCTAACATGATGCTTATAAAATGAAGTTTGCGTGGTATTGTCTGAACGTCAGTGCAAAGCAGATGGTGTCAACTTCCTGTTCACCAGTTGGGCTACTACATCTTAGCCACAATTTACCATAATCTGTGCCGTTCTGGTCTGTCTTCTGAGGAGAAAGTTCTGTGCATACCAGAGTGATGGTTTTATGATGTTGGCAAATATTTGCAAGAGGCTAAGTTGAGTCCATCAGACTTCTGTTTGCTTGTGGCCTAATCCCAGTTTAAATCTGAACCTCCCCTACTGAAAGATGCGCTCTGTTCATCTGCACAGCACTTTGAAAGGATTCGTGTGTTTGAATTTTTCAGTTCCTCCTCCTAGATCCAGAGTCAGAAATTGCTAGATATCAATGTTATGACTTGTAAGGAGATCTGCTGGAGCCAGGATATTCTGCATTCCTGTCTGTCACTGGTTGTTTTCTAGTTAGAGAGCTCACTCAGAAATAAAACATGAACTGCTAAAGCGACGGAGAAGATAGGGCTTCTCTTCTCCTTTTTGTTTCTCTTTCATGGTGAACTTTAAAGGGGGTCTGTAAGAAGTAAGGTGGAAAGGACTGTGATTTCCTGAATTTCCCCAAGAGTGTCTGTACTGTGCTGGACCAGTACAGATCCACCTGAGCCAGTGTACTGGTTTCCCATGGTGGTCAGTAGGGAGTGTTTAATGAGGATCACAAGACCTTAGGTGAATAATGTTATAAACTGATTGTGAACACTCAGTTCCTATCCGTTGGTGCTAACTATCCTCCTGAGCTGGAGACTGTTAGGAACGCTGGATTTGTGGACGTATCTCCTATTGCTCAGTGTAACCCCCTTTTAATCTCTTTGTATTCTTGCCTCTGATGTCCTTTGCGACATGTCCCTCTCTTGGTATGTGTGTTCCTACTGCCCGCACCTTGTGCCGGGGTGGGGCCTGTGGCAGAGGGGCAGAAAGGGAGATCATTTGTTTGGTGCTTAGTGCTGAGGGAATCTGGCTCTGATGACATAGCTTTGGAGTAGACGGAGAAGTTTAGGAGCCCTTAGCATACCAGTGTTGCCTGCAGGTTTTGTAACCTATGGCAGGTTTGGGGTTGAATTAGTTTCAAATCAAACGAATAGAAATTCGTAGCCAGCCCTGAAAGAAGGATCTTCAGAGACTGCCAGCGAATATTACAGGAAGAGAGAACTGACAGGCAGTTCACTACAAATCTTTGTGCGTCCGCCCCTTAAGGCAATCTTAAAAATATCATGAATGTTAGTATGTTTTACTTAGTGCTCTTGGAAATGTCTTTGTAGCAAGTTTAATTTCATTCTCTTTCAACATGCTTCTTGGGTTTTCCCCATATAACGATTTGAAGTAGCAACATCTTCTCTGTGGTCCACTTACTAATCTTGCAACAAAGCAAGTTTGTGCTTGCTTTTGGGCTGCCACTTTTTGCTTGAGAGCAGTTTTCTGTAAATGCTGACGGGCGCTTGGGTTTTAATCCAATACTGGAGCTCTTAGGTGCTACTGTGCTCCTACTACTGCTAGAAAATGTTACCTTAATCAAGTAGTAATTAAAAAGGTGTTGAAAGTTGGGGGGAAAGCCTCCATTAGAAACTCCTGAGTTCTTCAGGTATCTTAGTTTAAATAGCTAAATCAACCAAAGTATAATTTTAAGCACACTTTGTAAGTACAGTTCATATACTGCCCTTAAAAAGGGCAGAGACTGAATAATGTGTTCTGCAAAGACTCCAAAGTTTGCAGCCCCAGCCGAGGGTCCTACAACAAATGCGGTGTGGTCTGCATTTGCTCCCTTCTGATTATAACCTTTTGTACTGTCCCTGTGTATTTTCACCTGATAAAGACAGAGGATGTTCATTCAACATACACTGTGATAACTAGTGTGTAGAAATCACCTTGCTTTGGTTGTTCAGTTGTGCAGCATTTTGTGAAGGACCGAAAAACTGAGATAAGATTTTTTTTTCCTTTTTCAAAGGAAAAGAGGAGAAAAATCTTTTTTTTTTCCTTTGTGTCTCAGCACTATAAAACTGTACGTAGTTTCTCAGAGGACATGCATGCCCTGAACATAGGCTTTTGCTGTAAACTAGTTTATTTTGGTTCGAAACATTTACACCTTAGGAAAAAGGAAATGTAGTAGAGTTGTTGTGTGTTCCTGTGCCAAAAAAGTGATGCCTGAAAGAAAATCGTGTTCTTCTATTCATAATCATTTTAATCTTTCTGCAGACCTACAACAGCTGTGCCAGACTGTGCTTAAACCAGGAAACAGTATGTCTAGGAAGCACTGCTATGAAGACTGAAAATTGTGTGGCCAAAGTAAGTAAGAGAATGGCTTTGGTTTTGAGGGTTTTTTAACAGATTGTTCATTGTTAATCAAAGAAAAGTCCTTGTTAAAAATTACAGTTAGGAAAAAACATTTAAACAGAAAGTAAGTATTTTGGGTAGGCTTTTCTGTCCTTCAGTGTGGAGGTTTCAAACCTGCTGTTTTTCTCTGTTGGAAATGATTACTTGAGTCCTGAGCTATCTAGAATTGAAGGGTTCATTCTGCTGTACAAGTAATAGGCTTTTCCAGTGGGATGACCTGTGCCTGCCTTGTAATTAGCTGTGGCAACTTCGAATGAGAAATGTCCAGATACATGGTAAAAATACTGCATGAGAGCTCTTTATATCATGGTTCCTGTTCTTGGATACTAAAGGGGAAGTGCAAAAACAAAGACCTTTCAATTAAAATACAGTGAATGCTGTATTTAAGGGAAAGGGGAGAAGGGAGATAGGGCAGTCAGAATGGTAAGAAAATGGATATATTAGCCCATCAGAGAAAAGTCATTCCTTGAGAATTATAGTAGATGTGATTGGAAAAGATGAGGTGCCATTAGGTACCCTCTTTTCTTAAAATTCAACACAACAAGAGTAAAACAATGTACATGTAGGGCTGTTTGTGAATGGAAAACATTTGAACTGTGATGCAATATGTTGCAGTGGGTTGACCCAGGCTGGATGCCAGGTGCCCACCGAAGCTGCTCTATCACTCCCCCTTCACAACTGGACAGGAGAGAGAAAATAAAGCAAAATGAAGGGCTTGTGGGTCAAGATAAGGACAGGGAGAGATATTACTGTCATGGGCAAAACAGACTCGACTTGGGGAAATTAGTTTAATTTATTACCGATCAAATCAGAGAATGAGAAATAAAACCAAATCTTAAAAACACCTCTGCTTACCCCTCCCTTCTTGCTGGACTTAACTTCCTTCCTGAATTCTCTACCTCCCCCCTCCAGTGGCACAGGGGGGATGGGGAATGATGATTGTAGTCAGTTCATTACATGTCTCTGCCGCTCCTTCCTTCTCAGCAGAGGACTCCTCACACTCTTCTCCTGCGTCAGTGTGGGGTGCCTCCCATGGGAGACAGTCCTCCACCAACTTCTTCAACATGAGTCCTTCCCAGGGGCTGCAGTTCTTCACAAACTGCTCCAGCATGGGTCCCTTCCACGAGGTGCAGATCTTCAGGAACAGACTGCTCCAGTGTGGGTCTCCCATAGGGTCACAAGTCCTGCCAGCAAACCTGCTCCAGCATGGGCTCCTCTCTCCACGGGGCCACAGGTCCTGCCAGGAGCCTGCTCCAGCGTGGGCTTCCCACAGGGTCACAGCCTCCTTCGGGTGCCTCCACCTGCTGCAGTGTGGGGTCCTCCACAGGCTGCAGGTAGATGTCTGCTCCACCATCTCAACTTCCACGGGCTGCAGAGCGACAGCCTGCTTCACCATGGTCTTCACCACAGGCTGCAGGGAAATATCTGCTCCAGCGCCTCTCTTCCTCCTCCTTTACTAACCTGGGTGTCTGCAGGGTTGTTCCTCTCACATATTCTCCTTTTTCCAGCTGCAATTGCACAGTTGGATTCCCCCCCCTCCCCTTAAATATGTTATCCCAGAGGCACTACCACCATCGCTGATGGGCTCAGCTTTGGCTCTGTTGGTGGGTCCATCTTGGAGCCGGCTGGCATTGGCTCTGTCGGACATGGGGGAAGCTTCAAGCAGCTTCTCACAGAAGCCACCCCTGTACCCCTCCCACTACCAAAACCTTGCCACACAAACCAAATACATATGTATGGAAAGGCTGCATGGAGGATGGGTTTAGCCTTGTGTAAGCTTCATATTTCCACTGAAAGGAAGTTTAGAATGGGCATGCAGGGCAGATCAGTGCATGCAGCCATCTGTTACCGAAAGCAGCTGGCATTTTGTTGGTCCTCTGTCACTGCAAACCTGACCACTTGAAAGCCTGTTTTCTCTTTTGGTTATTTATTCCTTGATCTTCTTGAAGTCTTTTTTTTCATACTTTGAATGGTTGTTAAAGGTGCCTTGTCCCTTCGGGGGCCACTTTTGTATTGACCTTTAAGATAATTTCCCAGCTAAATCTTTGCTGAGATTTTGCTGGTGAAATTTGGATGTCCCATTTTGATTCCTGTCAGGGAACTGGCCATCATAAAAGTTTGTCATGGTGCTTGCAGGTGGCTTAGTGCTCGTACACTGTGCTTGACATGCCAGGTTACCTTCCACTGGAGAAGCACTTCAGAGAGAAGCTACCAATCTTGGTATGAAGTGCTAATATTTAATACCAACACCTCCATTCCTAACTTAAGATGACTGGTACTGCACACCGCTTCCTAAGGCACTTTATGATACAAAGTACTCTAAGCAAGGTGCCAGAGCAGCTCTAACTGAATTATATCATCGTACAGCATCATTCTGATGCCATGAAGCAGCTCAGCGCAAGCTAACTAGAGTAAACCCATTCACCCCCATCTGCTTTATAGCATCTTGTTTGACCTGATCATCTTCTAAGGAGCAGGATGTGCAAGAACTACAGCTAATATAAGTGAAGCCTCTTTTAAATGAAATGACGTACCTTTAACATGCTAATGCTCTAAATAATAAACTCTCCTTAAAACTACGTTTTCAGTGGGATCATGGTAAGAGGTGTGGGTAGGGCTTAAGGCAGGAACAGCAAGACTTATCTCATGTTATTGAGGATGAATCTGAAGCATCATGCTGGAGATGAATGAGCGTATGTTTTTAAGTATTGTGTCTCCATATGCTCTAGGACAATCTGCAATCACATATATATATATATCTGAAAAAACATATATGTATACATGCATATATATGCACACAAACACACACATATATATAAAAACCCATAAGGACTTTTCTGGGGATATAATTCCTCCAGTGCTAGCTTGCCTGGCTATTGTACTCCTTTCCTTTGCTTTCCCAGCTACAAACCAAAACGAAATAGGTTCTAAGAAAGCTTGTCTTTCAAAGTCCAGAAGTGTTGAAGCATTTATAAATCCAGTTAGCTCAATGCAGGTGGCTCAGGGATGGCACAGGCAAATGGCACAACTGTTAAATGTTCCCTAGGTGAAGGGCTTAAATGGGATTTAAGGAGTTCAGAGGCCTGCTCCTAGCCTTATGCACATGGAGAGTTTTATCCTCCATGATTGATGCGTCTTACAGCCTTGGACTTTAACATGTTTTGTCAATAGGATGAAGACCGGCAAGTACAACTGCAGGTTTCTTTATCTGCAGCACTTTTCCAAAAGTATTGTAGTGCTTTCAATTTTTTTTTCTGTTTTCTTTTTTTGTTTGTTTGTTTGTTTGTTTGTTTGTTGTTTTTTTTTGTTTGTTTGAGACTGAAAGGATTACTTTGGAAATCATGATTTACCTTTTCTGATTCTGCAGTACGGTATCAGCCCTGACTGGGAGCCACAGTCAGCATTATCACATGCTTGTCAGAAGTGTCAGTCAGTCTCCAAGAGACGATGGTTTTTCTGAAAACAGAATTTCTGGTTCTGCATCTACTTGCAAAAAAGAAAATTGTGCTCTGTTAAGACTGCATTAATGCTATTTACTGATTGTGTGCTTGATGTTTCTAATGTTTGTTCAGAGAATGAAATGTGGTTTCCCTTGAGGCCACACACATCAATATTGAGATATCTTTTTTCAGACTGAAGCACTGTCCATCCATCAAGCTCTCTTGTGAACTAGTGCTTCTGCACGTGACATCCAGATGTAAATTACCACCCTAACAACTGGCATTCTTTCTAAAATGGAGGGAAAAGAAGTCTATAATAAAGAGATAGGCTTTTTCTATTAGGAAAGTAGCATAGAACCACTGTCTTTTTGACCACTCAAGGAAGTCTGTGTATATTAGGAAACCTTGTCTGCCTGGTTTTCTAGACAATGTCATGTTGCCTGTGCAGCCAGGTGCTCAGTGGCTTTTGCAAGCCTATGGATTATCTAATTTTATTCAGTCATTTAAAAATAAAACTAGAATATCATGTTCTGATGAATCTTTGTATATTGTTCATAGCCCAGCTCTTCTGGTATTTGTCCTGTGTCCATTGATGGGACTTGGGCGTATTTGGGTAGAAGCAAATAAGGAGCAGTAGAAATTGTTTCAAGTGTGTGCATGTTTTGACTGAAGAGGTGGGATTTTAAATTAAAAATTACATATTGTGATGCACAGCTGTCATCTATGTGATCTATAACATTGGTTCCCTTCCGTCCTCAGGAGTTTTTCTGTTAATCTTTTGGCATCTTTTTGCCCATTGCCTTTGAGTGATCTAGAAGTCTGATGTATATTTAACCTAATGTCTTTAAAAAGGAAATGCAATCTCTAATTGTGCCTTTATATATGTGTGTACACAAACATGTGCACGCATATATATACATAAACTCCTCCTGTTTGTCTCTTTAGAAACCAAAAAATGTCTGAGAGAGGATTTCTTTTTATGGTACTACTGATATGCAACCACAAGTGGACAACTTTCTCAGGAATTGGTGATAGGTGCTTAAATAAGGTAGAAACGTAGCATGAACCTGAGCTCCAAGGACAGGGTGTTTGGTTTTAATGAGGCTTATTGAAATCTGGCCAAATGAGCATCTGTTCCTATTGTTTGTTCCATATTTTGTAAGCCAGTATCTTCAGGCCAGATAATGGTGTTGGTGTGTGCTTCATCCTCAATTAGAGAGGGGCACAGTTAAAAATCCCCTGGCATCTGGTATGTCACTAGGATTCTTGTGATGCTTCTGGGTGTGCGAACAAGTTTCTCACGGGACCACTTACTTGCTGTGATGACCTTCACACTTTCTATTTGCTGTACGGTGAACGATGCTCTGGTGTGTCTCTAGTCTCCTTAGCTGAGTCTTTGCTTGGATGGATTATATATATTCTTGTTTTCAAACAGAGGTCGTACCTTTTCACCCTTTCATAATGCAGGCTGTATTAGTTTTGAGTTTTGCTGTTTGCTTGGAGTCCATTAGATTTTGCATTTCCCTGGATCATGGAAATATATTTTTGATTCAAAGTGCTCTTTTCTTTCCCAGCAAGAGACTAGTGTACAGCAGATCTCAGAGAGTTCTACAGTCAATACACATTTCCTGCATTCGTTAGATAGGTTTTTACTGTTTTATTAACTCCTGCAGTCAGTTCCAGTTCGTCTGGATCCACTATATAAAGCAGTGTTCTCAGTTTCATTTTGCACATTGAATTCTTTCCTACATGTCCCAGAGATAGGCACCCTATGGCATACCTTCCAGAGACAGCGCGAGGACACCTTCTAAACGGCATACAGCGTCCCCAGGTTTCCACTTAGTTCTGAACTCAGCAGCAACTGGGAGAGGTTCTCTGCCTCTATCTGAGCAGAATGGGAGGAAGAAAAATAGTCACACACACCACCCTTGAAAAATTAGTCTTCCTCTTTCAGGCAACTCCTTGCTATCCACATGTGATAACTGGTCCTGCTTTTTAAGGTCCCGGCAAGCCAAGGGATTTTTCAGGGTCTTTTAAGCACGTTATGTCTTCTAGGGATTCTTTGTTTGCTGTTCATCATACTTGTACATGTGCATTCTGCAGTGGTTACAGTATTGAACTAGGAATCTGGAAGGGGTTTATACCCTTTATTTTTAGCACTGTGGTTTATTATCTGTGGCCATGATGGCTTTTCTTGCTCCTCATCAAAAAGGGAACTGAATAATACTCTGCAGCAATGTTGTGAAATTGAACTGTATGCTGGGTTTTTTGACCCTTGGATGAAAAGTCCTACTTAAGCATGTAATGGTGTCCTGCCTCTTTGGCAAGCTGTTAGTAGTGTACAGAGGGACAGAGCTATGTTCTGCTCAATTCTGGAAACACGGAACAGGGCTTGGCACTTCAAGTATGCTATGTGAAATTTTCTTTCAAAGATGCATAGTATTATTTAGCTATAGCTACACATTTTACATTCAAAGGTGATTCACTTAAAGTAAGGAGTGGTGGAAGTAGCTGGTAATTAAAATCTGTGTCAGTTCTTTCTGCATCACTACTTCTGAATTTTTAGAATAAAACCAGCACAATAACAACATTGAGGTCAGAATTTTTATATGAATTCAAAGGAGAAACCACAAGTACTCTTTAATAAACAAACATTTAGGGTTCCAGGCTGAATATTCCAGTTGGCAGTAGGACAAATTGATCTGGAGAGTGTCCCTCTTGTACTCTCAAGTCCCTTTATGTCACAGATTGATGACTTCTCTTTCCTGAGAGTGTCCCTGCATTTACTTTGCATGAACAACACAGCCAGCTCCGAGTTCTGCTGTGGTATACCATTGAGTTGGTGTATCTTCAGATAATGCATAGTTTTCCAGGGCTTTTGAAGCCTTTCCACTCTTTGAGATTGAAATTAGAGCAATTTGATCATGTGCAAATATTATTTGACTAGCTACATTCAGTTTCCTGATACTCCTTCCACTTTTTAATGAGAAAGTATGTTCCTCCATACCTTAATTTTTAGTATTAAGCTTCTGTGTAATGATGCAGAGGGGCTGTCAGTGGACATGCTTCCTGCTCCAAACCCCTCCGTAGCAGGGTCCCTTTTTGTGGCTTGGATATACCTTTCTCTGGGAGGAGTTTTTGAGGCCATTGCAAACTGGATAAACGCTGCCTGAGCCACTGGCTAATAGAGATTTAAGCATGTCATTTTACCCTTCTGTTGTAGGTGTTCTCTCCGTAAAAAGAGGGTCGTGTGAATGGCAGGTATTGCAGGGAAATTGCTGGGATTACTTAATGTTCAAAAGGGACTTTGAAACTGTGAATTCTCAGCATTTAGACAGCACAAGTAGAAAACGGCACCGGAGGTTTGTCTAAAAGCTTTGACCTAATGATGATCTTAGTTTCTTAGTAATATGTCTACTTGTATCTTAATTGCGAGTTTCTAATTTTTTATATATTTTTTTTTTGAGGTCAAGACAATCTTTATGCTTTAGCTTCCCCTCAGTCTAATAACCTCTTTGCAAATGACTGAGAAAAAAATGTGATATTCCTGCTCACCCTACCCCACCCCACCATACACATTCTCCAGATTTTGATAGACTTGTTTTATTTATTTCCAAAATTATATCCGCAGGAAACAAGCTGTTTAAATTCAGATTATGCTGAAGCAAAATGGTCCTGGTATGAGAAGCAACGTGCTGTTTTATGAGCGCAGAGTCCCTTTTCTCATAACTGATTGATAGTAAATATTTTCCTGAAGAATTATTGCCAACCATGAACAGTGCAACTGTTTCACTTTTTTTTTTCCGTGCTACTTGCTGTACCAGCCATTGTCTGTAATTAAGATCTACAATTCACAATGCAGACGTTTGCACTTCCTCTGGGTCTGAGCTATTTATAAGGCATTTCAGCTGTTCAGAGTTTCTTTTGAGTGTTAAACTACATGTAAACAGGCTTCTTTGGTCTTCAGTTATGCAAACACTGTGAAGTGGTTGTCATTTCTGCTTCTCTTACCATCCAAAATGACTTTGGAGGTCAGTGAAGCCACGAATTAAAAAAAAAATTGCACTTGTGGTTTGTTGTTTTTTTTTGTTTGTTTGTTTTTTAAATGCAAAAGAGACTTTGAAGAAATAATAATATAACAGTTAATTCCTAAATTGCTTTATAGCTGAGGGTCTCTAAGTGTATTCTGGAGATCAGTTCTCAAAGCTCTGCAGTAAGGATGGTCAGTCAGGTTCTACGTGAAATCTTGATATGAAGAATCATTTCCAAAGTTTGGCCAGCTCAATGGAGATGTTTTTAAATTTTGGAGCCCTGGGTTTGGAATCTCAAGAAAGCAAATTGCATTACCTGTGAAGTTGAGTTCAGTAAATACTGGAAGGGCTCCCACACAGATCTCAGAGACTCCTCAGGTTTGACTGGTTATAAGGAGAAACTTTTTTGTGGTGATGACAGTCAACTGGAACAGGTTGCTTGTGGAGGCTCTGCAGCCTCCGTCCTTGGAGGTTTTCAAGACCAGGCTAAATGAAGCCTGGAGCTACCTGGTCTGGCTGCATAACGCACCCTGTTTAGAGCAGGAGGTTGGGCTGGAGAACTCTTGAGTCCTTTCTAAACTAGATCACCCTGGGATCCTCTCAGTATACAGGCAGTGAAGATATAATAGAAATCTTTTAAAATTTAAAACTTGATCTGGCATCCGTAATCAAAATTCCCCTGTACCTGTATTGTGTGTAGTGTCGCATGCTGTAGTTCCACCCCAAGGGTTTGCTGGTTTGGTGGTTGATGCTCTGCATAAAGAATTACAGCCTTGAGGAGTCCTGTCACATTAAGCTTGTAAGGAGACTTTGCCAGGATAAGAGTTATCAAACAAACTGGACCACACTTACAATGTACTTTGGGATCTTTGTGATGGAAACGTGAAACAGTTTGGAATCCAAATCATTGAAGGCTTTAGTGGTAAATGGTGGCACGGTGTAGAGAAGCATTGCTTCTTAAGGAGTCAGCTGCAGTGGCAGCACCCTCAGATGGCAGAGAATACAAGTACCATCATTATGACATTAACTAGATATGTCTTTGGTATTTTTCAAATGCAAGAACTGAAAAAGTTGTTTGAAAAAATATGTCCAATTCTTGCTCTAAAGCTTGTGTTGCCAAACACTGGAATAATCATTTCATAGTGTAGCCCACTGCAGGGAAGCCATCGGTGTGGGCAAGTGTCACGTTTCAGAAGGCAGAGCGAGTTCGGAGTTGAGCCTAGCGAGAGAGCCTGTTTTTGTAGACCGATGGGGATTAACGGGCGGGGGGGGGGTAGGCTCCGACGTCTTTGCTGTTAGGAGCGGACAGGGGAGGGGAAATAGCGTGGAGCGAGTTCATCATCAGGCGTGTACTGCAGCATTGCCCACTGATGCATGCCGGATCACCCGCACGCAGAGATCACATGGCTCCTCCAAAAGTCAAACGATCAATTCGCCTCGTTTTGGCTCTGTACTTAATGCACAAACAGTGCGATCTGCAGGGCTGTAATTGCATTGTTAGGGCCAAGGAACAAGCCTGTGCCTTTTCAGCAGACAGCTGGCAGGGAAAGAGGCATGTTGTTAGGAAAGAGAGAGGCAAGGCAAATAAAATTACTGCTAACGCTCAGAGATCGGCAGGAGTCCTACTTGCCTAATCTTACCGGTGGGAGCAAGCGGCTGTTGTAATCCAATTATAGCAGCATAAGCAATTTGTTAGACACTCCGCATAATGTAACAATTTCCCAATAAACTCTGACTTGTAATAACGTCGGCAAGAGCCCACATAAATCTGCCCGAATGGTGGGGGCTGGAGTGTTCGGCTGGGGGCTTGTAATTTGTGCCATCAGCACGTTTTGTGGAGTGTGGTGTGGTGCAGTCTTTCAGTGCAGGAATTTTAAGGAGAAAAGCATGGCACGCCCCTCCAAGAGAAAACCATTAGCAAGGGTCAAAAGAGATGCCAAACAAAGCTGGGAGGTGCCTTTTCTAGGAGGGAGAAAAGATCAACCCCCAAACACAAGGCGCTAGCTAATGAGAATTTAAAAATATTAAAAAGCAGTAATGAAAATTGTAGCGTTTTAAATTACAGCAGGGGGAGGAAGGGGAGCTAGAATTACATCTGTTTTGGAGGAGGAGGGAGGAAAATACCCTTCCTTATATTTAAGCTGTTTAAATATTTAAAAAGAAGCTCAAGCATTGAAAGGGATACTCTGTGCTTACAAGACAGAGAAGCCACGGATCCTGTCCCAAGCAATTCATAATCTACAAAGGGAAAAATTAAACCTTTTCTGGTATCCAGTTACTCTCCCGTTGTCTTTCTTGCAGCTCCTAGCTGGCTTCATGCATATTGGCACAGCATCTTGATGATGTGTCTGAGAGATAAAACGTAGGTCTAGAACCATTCACTTTGAGTGTACCCCAGTGAATTTAACTTTTTTGGCACAATGATGAATGTCCCCTCTGGTTCATGAGATCTACACAAAGAACTAATCTAATTTAGGTATTATTTAAAAGTAAAATCAGTCTGCTGCGCTCTGCCTGTCACTCTTAGAGCACATTGCGAGTTACAGCGTTGTAGACGCCAGTTTAAGGTTTATGTTTAGTAAGATTTAAGATATCATATTTCTGTTAATCCCTCTATTTAGCATTTCCCTTTGCTAAGATGCAGATAGGCAGCAGGCAAAATAATGTAGGTCCCTTTCTATACGGCATAGAGACTGTCAGAAGTCCAGGATTTTCAATGTATTCTTACCACTGCTGCGATGTAAAAATGCCTGACTTCATAACGCTAACAATACTTTATTCATTTCTTAGCTATGGGATCCTGTGAGGCTTCAGGTTGAAGTGACATTTCTGCCCCGACTCATTCCCAAGTTGTGGCAGCATAATGCCTTTTTGTAGGGGAAAAAAATAGTTCCCAGCTTTACAAAACAGTTTCCCTTATCGTTTGGAGCTCCTGCTCTCAGTTGCTGTGTTTTGGTGCTGGGCTTACACAGGCTCCTTTGCTTAGCCAAAAAACCCCCCAAACAAACCTAGAACTAAATTGTTGACCTTGTACATACAGCTCACACAATTATGCCGGTACAGTGTTTGCCTTTACAGTAGTACCATATTCTGTGCAATTTAGGGGTGTATTTACATATTCCCCTGTCATTAGTACTGAGATGATTTTTATTTAAACTGTAAAATACTAGCTGAGATGTGCAGGCAGGCTGCCGTGTGGATAATGCTGCATATTTTGCCCTTCTTTATGTGGAAGTCAAGCCTCCATTGTTCTTAATGTTCGTTGTCTGCCAGCATATCAAGATAACAGGCTGAGATGGCGAGCGTTTCCAAAAGTATCCTTATACATACTTTCTTTCCACATAAATATGCCCCTAAAAGTGTGTTTAAAGAGGGCAGGTATTATCTTAGTTTACCGAAGCTGCATCAATAAACTGCAGTGCTTCTAATAAAGCCACTCAGTGTCTCGGTTTAACTAATGGCTGATTTTCACGGCTTTGACAGTGAGCTGTGTGCGTTATTTTCTCCTGATATTGTAAAAATAATGAGAGCAAATTAGAACAATCAGTTTACCCAGATAGCTGCTGATTGGAGGTGATGGGCAATATGGCAGCGGGTAATCCATCTTCGGGCTCCTGTCACATTAACTTCAGCAGTGTGGAAAAGATCAGGCGGAGCGAGCGGGAAGCCTGCCCAATCAGAAAGCCGAAATTAATGAGAAGAGCATTGTTCTGTGATCAACCTTTTAATTAGCAAGAGTGGAGATGGAGGGAGTGATGAAGCTGGCAGCACAGCTGCACAATGCTGGGCATGTTTTCGGTGAGGGGGAGGAAAAACATGGGTTTTAAATTACCCCTTCTGTGCTCCCTGTACACCGGCAGTGTGTCTTCATTCTAAACCCCTTAAAAGATCTTAATAAACAGCCACATCCAGGTTAATATTGCAAACGTGGCTGTTACTAATGAGTAGTTTCAAAGTAGGTCCTTTCGGGGGTCATTTAGGAAAATGTTGATCACTGTTTACAACAGAAAAAAAAAGAGATGGGGTTTGATGTTGGATTTAAAGTTTCACTGCATCAAGGAAAGAAGAGGAGAGAGGTGGATAAAATTAGAGTAAGGGACTGCCTGTTTTATTACTCCCCTCCTTATTTAGTATATGTTTGAAATAAGATTCCTCGGCATATATTTGAAATGAGACTCCTCAGTTAAAAATACTATGTGTGCCATGTGGCTTTCAGCAGCAAAAAACCAGGAGAGATCAAATGCTGTGTTGATTTCCTAATGCTCTTTTTTGTTGGGGTTTTTGTCAATGGGGTTTTTTGCACCAATGTTTTTCAGTTTATTCACTTACCAACGAGAAATCATAATTAGAAAGATTTGCCTACTGTAATTGCTAAGAAGATTGACTTGATTTATTTTTTTTTCCTTAAGGTTTGATAAAATTGCAGTTTTCTCAAGTACATTCTAAAAATAGACATGGAAATTAATGACTATTAGATCTGAATACCAGTCATAGGAAAACTGGTATTTTTGTAAAGGGAAAAAAAAATGTGGGAAAAAGTGATAATTAGGGGGTGATTTCTGGGAAGGAAAAAAAGAAGTATTATGAAATAGTATTACTGTTTGCAGTGCAGGGGAATCCAGCTACTTCTGATTAACATGGTTCCTGTTCTTCCTTCCTTACTCACTGCATTGTGTTTTTCAGGCGTTACTTTTCTCCTTCCCTGTAATTCCCATAGAAGTTATCACAGTTGAAGAGCGATACTCTATCATTCTGTGCACGGTGTCTATGCTACTTTTCTTTTTCTAATCAGGACACACACTGAAAAGCAAGTAAAATCTTAACAGTTTGCGAGAGAAGCCAAAAATCAGCTCGCTGCACCCAGCAAACTGTCCAGGCTGTCGGTGTGGCTCCGCTGTAAGTTCGCACCCACCCAGCAGCTTTCATTGCTTGCTTTGAGGTAGATCGCGGTAAACAGATGAGCAAGGCTTGTGTGGGTGAGGTGGAGTTTTGAGGGGTTTAGTTCTAGGCTGATCTCACCATTTTTGCTTACTGTAGTATTTTGACCTTTCTTACTTCGTAACAGTGATGTATCCTCTTCTCTCCCCCTCCTTTAAAAATTAATAGTTGGGATATCTACATAGCTTGTAAGACATCACACCTCTGCAAAAAAGTTAGCCTGATAAGCCACAGACCTTTTGTACTATCTAAACCAGTTGTATTTCTCATTTCGTCATTAGTGGGGCTTGCAGTTCTCCCTGTTAAGATTGTCTAATATTTTCCTTTATAAGAAACAGTTTCAATGTTTTATAACTTTACTACTATTTAACCCTTTGAAGTAAAATTTTATTTCCGCCTCTCTCTGATTCCCCCCACTCCCTGTAGCCTGAGGCAGAAACAAAGTTTGGTGTGTGTGATGAACAGTATTCACTTAGCAAACAGCTGTTCAATATTTTATTTTATTTGTGTTGTTTGCTCTGTGCCCTGGGCTGTACTTATTGCGTGCCTTTCAAGCCCTGGTCAGAATATGGAAATACAAACTTCCTCCTGGGGTTTTCCCCTGTAGTTTGAGTGCTTCACAAACCTTAATTAATCCTTCCAGTGTTTCTTGGGGCGAGGGCTGGACTCACGGCATCCCTTTTGTGTGGAGAAGTTCAAAAGGTACTTTTACAACCAAAATCTAGGGAGGAAATAGTTTATTTATAGTAACCAGTGAGGCCTCACAGGAGGCATATTAGATTAGGAATTATGGCTCCAGATTTTGTGACATCTTTCTCTTTGTCATATTTTGCTTTTCTATCTCAGTTCTTCCATGTGTAAAAGGGGATAATGCTGCTTAACATTTCCTTATTAGATATTTGGGGATCTGGAAACACAGTATCGATTGAAGTGTGATTTGTATTTAAATACAAATTTTTGTTTGTATACACCTAATGTTGATTTGGGTTCCGTTCCTCTGGCACCTTCTCTCTCCCCAGGTCCGTCTGCATTTTTAAAAGGCTGTGTTAGACATACTTCTTGGGAAAGATGCACTTACCAATGGTTGCAGTCAAATTTGCAATCAAATATGATCCTTATGGGAGGCAAGGGGAAAGTCTGAGAAAAAATGGACACTTTCTAAGCCAAACATTGTTCTTGTTGTTGCTTGAAACACCAATAGCTCTCAAAGCCTTTTGTTCTGCTTTAATAAAACACAAACCCCAGTAAATTATTCCACAGCTGCTTACATCAGTTTGTCAGTTCCCAAAGAGATTCCCTTGTGGGCTGAAGCCAAATGGTAAATTCTTGCCCAAAAGTAATCTTACTGCAAGAGAGTAACAGGAAAGAGGTGATGTGTTGCAGAATTCACCTTAAGTATGGATCTGCTACCGTGACTCTGTAATGGGATGTCCCAGCATGGGGCATGATATCATAAATAGTGTAAATATGCCACATGTGAATTAATAGGCAGCCTAAGGGTTGTTAATGTTTGCATATATGTTAAAATGTACATACAGATAATCTGAATTTTTTTTTACCTAATCAAATAATCTTGTTCTAGTTCCTGCTTGGGTTTTGCAACTGGATGATTTTATCAGTGCTAGAAGTTCTTGGTTGTTTTTGGAGCTTGTTTTCTGTTGATTTAATTTAAAATGTTTCACATATTTTTCATATGCAATTTCCTATATTTTGCATTTTCTCAGTGCAGTTTTCCTGCCTTTCTCTTCCCACCCCCGCATGCAGCTCTCCCTGTTCTGGCCCCTTTGGTTTGAGAGCTGCTTTGAGACTGGGGGACATTCACACCCCACCCCAGCAAGCTGGGGGAAATTCAGTCTCTAGGGTGTTTGGCTTCACCTTTTTTGCCCGATCACTCTGAAGTTTTTCTCTACCATCTTTCAGGATCAGAGGTGTGTGTAGGATGTTACTACTTAGTGTCTTCTCCCTGAGGCTCAGTCAGCTTAGGGAACAGTAACGTAACTCTGCAACACCTTGCAAAGTAGCTGCATAGTATCTTAGGAAAAAAGGAACATCTAAGCCAGGATCAGACCAAAACCTAAGGAGAACCAGGAGTGAGAGTTGTCCCCTAGCTCTACTGACAGTCTAGTCCTCTGCTTTAACTGCAGGTTCATCTTTCCTTTCCTTTTCCGAGGGTTGTGCTCACTTTCTGGACTCCCACTGATTTTCCTCACAAGTTCAATAACCATCACCTCTTCATCAAACTCTCTCTAAAATACTCTTCATATGAACGTAACTTTCTGAATGTCAGGACTGACATAAAAGGGAACCCCATAGAGCAATATACCTACTTCTGTAAAGCTAGTGATGACCTGAGGCCACCGCAAAGGCTTTGATGTACAGCCAGGTTCTCAGACAATGTTGTGTGTGCTCTGAGGAGGTTACAGCTGTATCGACTCCAGTGATCTAAAGAGATCCTCACCCAGCCAGGACTCTTCTGAGGAGAGGCAGCTTTCATCTTCAAGTAAGCCACCCAGAACCCCTGTACAAACTGCTGCAGGGCAAGTCATATGGACAAGCCAGCCTAGTTTGGATCTAATGAAGAAAATCATTAAGTAATTAAAGCCTATACAGGAAGGAATTTTCCCAGAACCCTTCCTTCTCTCTCACCCTGCCCTGTAGCTTTCAAAGAGCTCCCACAAACTCAATAAACACATTGCTAGAAACAAATGCTTAGGCAGCCAAGCGCACACCAGACCATGTTTAAGTAACAAAGTTCCCAAAGCATTTCCCCTGTGATGGCCCCAAGCAGAATGCTGAACTCCATGGATCCTATACCTGTGTACTTCCTAGAATATACGTGCTTTGTCCAGCACACCAAAAGCCTTCCTGAATGCTGTTGGAGAAGCCAAAACCAAGCCTGTTTGTATTATGTGTTAGAATCTACCTCTAGGTAAACTCTCTCTATTTTACTTACTCCAAAGACTCCATTTTGTTCTTTGTGCTATGAGAGCTAGCAAACTGTCTACTAGCTGTTGACAGAACACCAGAACACCAGCAATGTTTTCTTTAGAATTTTTCTCTCTCCTTTTTAAAAACAAACAAACCCAGGTTAAACTGGGTCACAATTTTCAGACTCAGTTTAACTTAGGAGATTTTTTGTGTGTTTGAAAAAGTAATAGCAAGTCTCGTATATCTAAAGGTTTTGTATGGTTTTTCCAGCTGTATAATCAATATTACTATTGCCCAGAAATCCTTCCTCACTTAAAAATTACAGTAGTATCTTTTTATAGGTGAAACACTTTAAAGTTTGGAAGATTCAAATTTTTTACTTGATTTTAACTGTCCCCTTTTCATATACACAGTAGGAGTCAACATGTGATATGTGATAACTTCGTTTCTCACATAGTGCAATGTGGTATCTGATCTATAAAATATAAGTACATTAAACTTTTTTTCAATAATATAGAAACACAAGGAGAACATTTATTTAAAGACAAATTATTTTGTAAGTTTACCTTATTGAGGTTTTAATAGCTAAACAGTTATTTATAAACTATTACAGATTTTAATTTTTCTTTAGAGAGATTATAAAACCTGAGCTGTACTAATGAAATCAATACATATATTAAAGTAGTAGTCCCTAAAATATATCTTGTAGTTCCCATGAAGGTGGGGTCAGAGAAATGTCAATTTATAGGTTTCATAGATAAGTTAACAGTTAGGAAATGGGAGCAGTGTTGTTGAGTCTGCAGTCTCATCTCCTACAATAGCATTTAATAGAATAAAACTGTTGTCATTGGAGAACTTGATGTCTTACCCTTGGTTTACTTCCATATATGTAATTGTCTTTACCTTCATTTCTGACCATCTGTCACCATAGTAACTTCTTTGGATCAAGCACTGATACTTAGAATCCCTTCTAATATGAAAGACCGGATCAGCAGGCTTCAAATCCTCCCCTCAAGTGGAGACGCATTTACCTTCAGAGTTTCCTGATACTGAACTAAAGAACTCTTCATCTTGTGTGGGACTTAAGTGACTCAACATAAATAGTCTGTCTAGTCAGCTACTTGTCTCCATCATTCTGTTTCTCAAAGTAGATCATCATCGACTGGCACATGTTTTGATCGTGCTGGTCATAACAATTGATTTGAAGTCAGACAGCTGGTACCTGTCTTGAGTTTGTGCTCTTTGTGGTCCCAAGACCGGCAGATACCCATTGCAACCTATACCAGATAACTGGTCAGTTAGAAGCTAGCAGAAGAAAGCAACAATGATGAAATCAGCCATGTATGTCATCTTCTAATTATGGAGACATTAGGTGATTGTCTCTGCAAACAATAGACTTCATAGTCACAACAGCTGACTGCTCAGCAGATCACAGGCTGATCTCCCCAGTAAGTGACCTGAAGGTAACTCCTCTACCGAAAGTGCCTCCATATCAGAAACTTTAAGGTCACTTGCATTGCTAATGTCCAGATCTTCTATCTTCATCTAACATCCAGACATCACATGAATGAACAGCTTAAAGGTTTGCCCTAGATCCTAGGAGAGTTTACCTGGAGGCAGTGAAGGGATGAAAAGAGATATTTTCTGTTCCCATGTAATGCATTTGTTAAAAATGCATCAGAGACCATGAGGGGTGTCCTGTTGAACCAACTGTAGACACACTGAAATTAGCCTCAGGGCAGTCTGAAGTTACCTGTGAATCTCCTGGAGCTGAGATGGATGGATGGATAAAACATTACCAGAATAAATAGTGTTGCTGTGTGTCATGTGCAACTCAGCAGTCCAGCACCTGGTGGAAAGGTAGAGGCTGTGCATTTCATAAATCTCGGGTATGCTCAAGCTCACTGGGCACATGCTTGGCTGAAAATTGACAGTTCTTTTTCTGGTGAAGCAGTCACCTGTCATCCATGATAGAGGAATGAAGACCTACCTTTGTATATTTAACCGAGTGGAGCCCACAGTCCCATCAATGTTCTCTACTCATTGAAAGCCAGTTTGTTCGGTTACTGGTTAGCAAGTTTGCATCTGTGCCCTCTCAGAAATACTCCGAGGTATAAGGTGATGAATGTCCTCTTGCAGAGCAGGACATTGCCTGGTTTGTGTCATTCTGCCTTCAGGGACCTCGCAGGTCACTGGTTCCAGCCTCTTGCTCTTGCAGATACTACTTTGTCCCTTTAGTGAACTTAGTGAGTTTTGTCTTACAACCAGTTAGTTAAAGGTTGGTCTGAGGTCTTTTTTCCATTCTGTTTCCATCAGAAGATGATTCCAGAACCCGGTTGTTACAACAACTGGAAACCCTTTCCGAGTTTCCAAGCTAGCTTATTCATGGAGAGATTGTACCACTGGTCCTTCAGCTTGTTTCTTCCTTTTGTTTTAATAGTTCCTTTTCCCTTTTTGGTGTTTATCCCCTATATTTTTAAAGAGCAGTCATACCCTCTTTGTTTTATTGGGATAAATTGAACAGCCCTTGGGGAGTGGCTTAATTTAAGAAATGAGGAAAGAGAAACGCGGAAGATGTTTGAGCATTTGTGGTTGAGGAGTTTGTTTTCCAGGAGGAATTTATTTATGTTTATTTTCCTGATCGCTCTCTAATACGCAGAAATTGTCAAATTATTACCCTAAACTGTACTGCAGCTATTAACACTCAGTCTTATGTACATGCAAATATCTAATTCTTCTGGCTGATGCAAAGCTTACAGTTTAACTCTCATATTAAAGGCAGTGACACAACCTGCATTTCTTCTGAAAGGAAGAGGAAGCTTGGGCAAATGACTGCATGCTCCTCCTTGTTATTTTCAGGTGTTCTGGTCCCTTCTCTTGGAGCGTTCTCTTGGAGCGTTGTTCTGCCCCTTGGGTGCTTGGCGAATACTACTGCTTGACTGGGTGAAGTCTAACCAGTAGTCACTGCCACTGATTGGCATATTTTAAAATTTAGAGTTTTCTCAGAGGGGACCTAGAATGGGAAATAACTCATGTTGTGCAGTAAAAGAAACTATTCCATATTTTTCTTCATGTATATTTAACACAATCTGTAATTTACAAAAGTATATTTGAATTAGTCTGCCTGTGGAAGCTTATATCCAAGATAACTTCAACAAGGCAGGCAGTCCTTCGTTGTGTGTGACTTGACAGCTGAGTTGAGGCTGCAGCGTGGAGACAAGACAGCAGTACTCCCTGTATACGTTGCTGAACCTTATTGTTGAGGAAAACTAAAAATGAGCAGCCACATAGTTGCTCTTGCAGACCTGAAAATAGTATTCAAAGTAGCTGCAATTACTTATTTTACCATATAATAACCGGAAATTAGGGAATGAGAAGGGTGCTTATGTAGCCAGGCTGTTTGGGTCCTGTGTCCAACAGGCAAACTTGCCTTCATGATGCCCTGAATTTGTGAAATACTGTGTCTGTCCTAATTGCATGCATGGGTTCAGATTAACTGTCTTCTCATATCCATGAAGTCTGAGATCCTCCTGTTCCTTCTCAACACAAAATGAAGCCCTTGTAACAGTGACAACAATCTGAGAATTTAGTTAAAATATATGATGATTAAAATACTTCGGCATTGCTTTTTCTGACTCTACTTATGTCAATTTAAACAATAGCTTTTGTGCTGAGACTAACATTCATTTAGAAGAAAATAAAAGTGAAAAATATGTAAGTTAACAACTATACTACAAAAAATTAGATTGTTAAGTAAGACTTGTAATTTCTCACCAAAGAAAACCCTCCTTCTGACAAGTAAACTTTCCTTATAAGTCTTTGATTGTAGGCTGTAAAAATGTTGGTTAATTAATTATGTGTATGTGTTGTTTTCTTTGGGTTTTATAGATTTTTATATTGTGTGAACTACAGAGGTTGTTCTCGTGCCATGTTAATTTAGATCTGTCAGCCCTGTTCTGGATCATAATTTGTAGTCCTGGACAGTTCAGAGGTGGGTTGTAATGGAAGCATTTTGAGATTTGATTTAGAAGACTGCAGATGATTAGGCATCACAGTGAATTAATTTCATTGTCTGAGACCTGAGTTTTGAAATTGGCTCAGGTTATAAGTGAATATAAGTTTAAAATTTAGATAGTTGGAATGGAATTGAAAGTCAAGATTGGATGTCCAAACATGTCCCGTAAATCCTGCATGCTCTCAACTTGCAAAGCTAGAAAGCAGGCGTATCTGCAGGACTCTCTAAGAATCTGGTGTTTGGTTGCTACAAATAGTGAAAGATACAGTAGCAAAGGCTTGTGAAGCCCAGAGTTGGAAAACCTTTAAAAAAATAATTCTCTGTAAAGCATCTTTTAAAAATAATTTCAGATTTTGCTTATGATAAATGAAATATATCAGCATCAGATAACTATAACTTGGCTTCAGTCAAAATCTAAATTGCTTTTCTCTCCAAAAGCCTGGGAAGCGTAGATGAGCTTTGACTGTGAGGTTAGAAACACAAAGTCACTTAGGTTCAAAGATACCTCTCAGGAGGTCCAACCTTATGCTCAGGGCAGGGTCAGTATTGAATTCATTCCTCCCTGTTAACTTCCACTGCTAGGTACCTGCTTTTCCCAATTTTACATACACAGAACGTCTACCTTACAATTCAAAGTCTCCCACTGCACCCAAAAATGAAGCCAACACTTGGAGTACATAATGTACTTGCAGGAGAAGGGCTACGTTTGGCAGCAGCTGCTGCCTCCCCTTATCTCCTAAGATAGCGCCAAGGACCTCATCAAGTTACGCTGTCTAGAAGTAACAAAAACACAGAAACTACAGCTGCAAACTGCTTCCTAAATGAAGATGGGAGATATATGGCTTGTAACATCCAGAAGTGATCAGAAATCTTGAAAGTTTCGGTAGTCAGGCATGAGCGTGTGGGGAAGCACTGCTGATGCCATGTCTTCCTGCAGTTCGGTCAGCACAACCTCTCTCTTACCTGTCTCTGATCCAGATCCAGGGCACAACTATTTGGAGATACAGGGGAGAACAGGTGGACTGCTGTGTCAGCCCAAAGAGGCACGCAGCTGAGGGCTGCCAGCATCACTAACAGATCTGCAACTGTGGAGGTCTTGCTTTCAGTTCAGATGTCCTTTCACTCCCGCTGGACAGGTCAGATATCGGACTGTAATCCTCTCCTGCCACATGCGAGAGGTGTGGGGAGAGAGAAGTCGTTGCCAGCACTTTTCTCCGAGTCCTCTTAAGGGGATGAAAGGAACAGCCTTGGATGCCATCTGTACCGCGGGAGGGAAGGTCTGTGCGTCAGGATTTGGGTGCAGCAGCAGGACTGTGTACAGAGTTCGGGCCCAGAATGGCAAGGACAGCTGTCAGCTGGGACTGGGCGACACTGGCGGGCGATGCTGGGAAGTTTTTGTCAGGTGCTTCTGTCATGTACTCGGGTCTAGTTACTTCTAGTCTTTCTTACTGGACTTGTCAGAGAAGTGAAAGCGTCGCCGTGGATAGCCTAACGCATCCTATTGTATTTCTTCCTCTCTGTCACGTGCTAATATTAAAGTTGCAAACTCCTAAACCCGAGCAATGTTCAGAAGTCCCCTGGTGGTTACGTACTGAAATTGCGGTGACGAGTAAAGGAACCTAACTAAAGCGCACCCACCCTAGGGTGCTTACCTTCAGAGGGGTGTGAGTTGTTTCCACAGTTGTATTGATTTTAGGAGTGGTATCTGGATGAGGTGGCTCCGTTTGAGAAAACTCAAGGTAAAAATTTTTCTTAAAGCACTCGTCTTTTGATCCTGCTTTGGAAGGCTGCATTTTTTCCAATTGGTGAAGTCGAGGCCATGCCCTTTCTAACGAGTCTGTTTTGTTTAGGTTTTAAGTGACAAATTTCTTTGCTGGCACTTGAGGGGAAGGTTGTGCTTGTGTAGAGTTTGGTGTGGTGTCACCTGGTGACATTACCCTCAGCGAGCACCTTTCCTGCAGAGGCCTCCAAAGACGTTCCCAGCGTTAAGCTGTGCTTTGCCGCTATGGGAGTGTGTTAGGATACATCTCTTTAGCCGATAGAGTCATGAAATGAAGAGCAGTGATTTGCCTATGGCAGCACAAGGAGGCAAGTGAGAGAGTTAGGAGTAAAACCGGAAAGACTTGGGTCCTATTTTCCTTTCTCATTTTTACATTGTACTGCCAGCTTTCAGTTTATCAAGAATTAATAAGTAATAACCTATGATTAAAAAAGGCTGACACTCTTTCTGTCATGAGATGTTTCTCTGTCTTCAGCGTTGTGCAGAACTCAGCAGGGTTACACCTTTTGAGTTTTACTTAAGCGGCGTTACTCAATATTTAATGCTGAAATAGAAACACATAATTCACAGCTGCAGATGACCTGTCAGCTGCATCGGGATGTTTGTCAGCTGCAAGGGAGGGTGAGATAGCAAGACTTTTTTTACACCACGAAAACCGAAAATTTTCAGCAACTTTTTCATTTAATTTCTTGCTACATTTCACATTATACATACAGCTGACATGATAATCCCTCAGCTGGTCCTAAATTACATTTTAAAATAGAGATCAGTTAATTACAGCAATCTGAGTATTTTTAATCTGTTATAGAGGGAATTTCTCCTGACACTTGTTTCTCCTGAATTTCAGACAAACTATTCTTAATTATTCATGTGACAGCAAAAAGTAAATCAAATAAAAATTACGGACAACCCTACCCCAGCCTGCTTTGGGTGAGACCAGATAGTCACAGTTTAGCATCTATGGCTCTTCTGTTTCGAGAGTGCTAGAGGGAGCTCTAACCCCTCAATCAAAGGAACAGGCTATGAATGGTGCATCTGTAGTTTGGTCTGTGGTAGGAAACGTTGAATTCTCTTGATGTTTCATTTTATTTTGTATCAGAAGGTTGCATATGCTTTTTCCCGGCATGATCCCAAATTGCTCTTCCTAGATGAGAAGATGCAAATAATGTGTTTTCGATTATACTAATATTAGACTTAATACAGGCTATTGTAAGCTGACTGAAAATACAGGAAACAAGCGAGAGGTATCACAGAGGTGTTTAACAAATAGCATGCCATGGTAAAGTCTAATATTCCCTTCCTTTCACAAAGGAGGACAATTCTCACAGTAGAAGACCTAATGATATTTAAAAGAGACTATATTTAAAACTGTTGGAAGGAAAAGCTACTTTACTCAGCATGTAATTAGTTCTTAGATGTGTAGCCAATTATTATAGTAGAAGTTAAAGAAAGGGTTGGTGGTTGTTAGGTAAATTTACAATGAGATGCATCAGTGCATGAGGATGGAAGAAATTTCTCACATGATATGCTCCACGCTGATTACATTCTTGATATGATAGGAAAAGAACTCTCAGAAGTGGGACGAAAAGAAGAAAAGAAAACTTAGCCTGTATTTGTAGAAAGGATGGATACTATTTTCAATGTTTATCAATCTCTTTAAAAGGAATAGTGGAATCATGCCTTTGAGTGAAAGAACATTATGTGGAAAATACAATATGTTGAAGGACCAAGTGAGGCTAGCAATCTTGATCTGCCTCAATTCACTGGGGTTTTTATGTTGCTTGTATGTTATATTCAACTAATTCCACTTTGACTGAGTTTACTAAAGGGAGTGGAACACTGGAAGGTTCCCTCCCTCCTTTACTTTGAGGGTTTTTCTGAGAGATCATTGGCAGCTGAGCACTGAGCCAATGAGAAATCCCTAGTATGATAATTTGTGACTGGGGCTTCTGGGTTGTGCGGTTTGAGTACCAGCTGATAGGGAGAAGGTCTGGTCAGCTGTGGTACTGAGTGTGCCTTCCTGGAGTGCTGTTATGGTCAGAGCAGGTTGCTCATTCTTGCAGAGGGTACTATTTCTTGTCTTTCTTTTGTTATGTACTTTCACATATCAACAGCGTGTGGCCTAACCCAACCTAATACAATTTCTGAAGATACAGAATTCATTAGAAAATGTACTTAGCTTGAATTTTTGGAGCCTGTTCCTCACGTCATGAATCTCTTGCCAAGTACCAATGAAAGAATGGACCAACACAATCTTAAGATATAAATTTATAGAAAACTTTAAGTTGAAATGAACCTCTGGAGGTCTCCAGTCCAACTGCTTATTCGGAGGAAGATTATCTTCACAGTCAGCTCATTTTGCCTAGGACGTTGTCCACTCATATTTTGAAAATCTCCCTCTTAATGTCCAGAGGTTTGCTTGCTACAGCTTGTGCCTGTTGCCCTTCTTCCTGTCATTATGCACTTCTGAAAAGACTCTGTCTCACTTTCCTCTGTAACTTCCCTTGAGGTAGTGGAAGACTAGTAGATAGCCTCCAGTCTTCTCCAGGCCAAACACCTCCAGCTCCCCCAGCAATCTTAGTGGCCCTTGATGGGAATCACCCCGGTTTGCCAGCAAGGTAACATTTGACTGCAAGGTTAGCAGAACAGCTGACGTCGAGAAGACAATGCACGTTAGTAGCTGAGAGTTACAGGAGTCTCTTATAGGGGTTATGGGGGGCTACAAGGCAAATATGTCAAGATTTTCGCTGCAGCCCACTGACCAGCTTTGATCTGACATGGTGGAAGAGTAGTATTGGTATCAGTCAGTGTGAGCTGATGAGATGTCCTCTTCTAGATCTAGATATACTGGTGAAAAAGAATACCACTCAGCCTTCGTCTGGCTGCTGCAGGTTGCTGCCCTCCAGGATCTGTCAGCAAAACTGCAAATGTGCTTTCAGTTACGATGAGGTGTTTTAGTTTAGACAGTTTAAATAGCAGGTCTTTGCTAACAAGCTTATTTTGACTGAAATAGGTTAGGAGTGCTTGTGTAGCCAACTCTGCCAGCACATCTAAGAAGTACGTTTGCAGTGGGAGCAAAGCACATACGTGAATCTTGCGGTTCTTCAGAAGACTGCTGCGTTTTTGTTTGTTGCATCTCTCCAGTATGTCTAGAAATACATAGTACTCCTCTAGCTGGGAAATGGTATATGATCCAGCATATATATTCATGCCTTCCAGTTCTGAATCACTCACTTTGCCTTGGTCAGGTAGTTTGGTGTGCCTGTGCCCTCTTGTTTTTGGTAGCAAAATGCATCTCCAAGGAGGAGAATAATACTGGGTAAGCTATTGTGGAAGGCTTGTGTTTCTTGATAATAAAAGCTTTACATAGACAGAATCACAGTGTTTTGAAAATCTCAGTGATGTTATTGCGTGCAGGTAACAGGTCTTTTGGGTCATTCTGCCCCTCTACTCTTGTATTATTCCCAATGGTATGGTCTTCACTGTTCAGCCATAGTTTGAATCATTTGATTCCACCTACCTGTTCCTGGCTGCTTTTCTCTCTGAGTTAAGGGAGCACTTGGAGAAAAAAAAAAAAGTAATCAACAATAACACCTGTAAAGAGTAACTTTGCTCAGGCAGTAGATCATGCTTGGGTGTTTTAAAAACAGAAGCAACTGTTCCAGAAAACTATGAAACTGCTGCTTAGAGCATAGCTTATGCCTTTCCCTGCCATAAATGAGCCCTTTGCTGCAACTGGCCGTTACCCGATGACTTTAGTAGACTGATTCTCTGAGTGATAATGTGCATATTCCTTCCCTCCATTAACAGTAATAACATGTAATGGTCCCAGCAGTTCAACTCTGGTTCTGGTAGCCATGCCGAGGAAGAAAGCATTTCCTTTGGTGACTTTCACTGGAAGTGATTTGTTGTTACTGGAGGATCTGCTTTGAAATTTGTGTGTGACCAGTTTACACCTTAGAAAAGGTGTGCTCTGAAATCTAGCTCTTTAAGAGTGATGGTATCTGCCCTCCCCCCATATGTCTAGATATGCATTTGGTCAGGGATCGTAGTTTGGGAAAGTAACATATGCCAGTGCTGTGCTGATGCAAGCAGATTTCTCATCAGTGCTTGTTATTTGCAAAGACAACTTGCAGATAAGGGAGGAGGAGGAGAGGGACTCCCAATTCACATCCATTGCTGGCATCAGAAAAAAATTATTTTGGAGGTTTTTCCCAGCACTTAAAATCTAGATGGGAGACCTATATCAAAGGAAAGTTTACAGTAAGAGCTACGAGATTCCAGACAATTAAACTTTATTAGTCTGTCTGAAACATTAAGTATTAGCTTAAAAGAATAGTTTTTTAATCTCCTCTCCCTGTTGCTGTTTACTGCGTAGCGGTGTGGGAGGGGAGCAGCTTCTCCAGCAAGGTATTATTGCTGCTCTTTGTATAGCCCGTGTGCAAGTGCCCATGGCTCAATCCTGCCTCCCCAGCCCCTGGAGAGACTTGGCATGTTACTTCTCTGGTGTCTGCAGCTTTCTGTGGCCCAAAACCAAAACAGCCTTCTCCCTTTCTTCTCTGTCTGCGGTAATATCCTTAGCCATGTGCCCTCCAGGCTGACACCATATCATAGGTACTTAGATGGTACCTCTGAAAACTATTGGCCCCCCAGGATTTCGGGAAGTGCAGCAGGTTGGGCTGCTATGTCCAGCATAATTCCAGTGATCTTTCATCTAGATGTATCCTTTCTTATCAAAGTTTTTCTGCAGTGTGATTAGAAACCAGATGCGGACAAGCAGCTAAAAGCCCTAGACAGGCAAAACTGCTCATTCCTTGGGTATCCAGGGGACCGTTAATTTCAGTGTGAAAGTGTATTTTGAATTTTCTCTTTGAAAATAAATAGTAAAGATGCTGTGGTTTCTTTCATGGTGCTTTCTTTTTGACTCTCAGATGTGATTGATGATCATCTGCTTCTGGGTTATGTTCGTTTTTCAGAATGTTGCAGTGAGCTTTGCAGCGTGGAAACTAATTCAGTACCGAGCGAGTAAGTCCATATATGTGCTAAACCCATGGTTAACCTCACAGAGACTGTTATGTGAGATGGAGGCGGACAGAAATGGGTAGATTCTAAACTGAGCTTTTAAAATAAAAGTAAATGGAGTGAGTTGTTTAATGACCTAGCATTGTAGCTTTGCTGTCAAGTCAAACACTGGAAAAGCAGGTTCATCCTGCAAAGGAGAAAAATGAGGAGCCTGCTACCTTTGTCATGTCTTTCAGGTGCTATGGCTCACAAGATCCTGCTCTTTATGGTGAGACACCCCCTTGGCACCCCACAATTCTCAAAGCAAAGGAGCTCTTTAATAGGAAGCTGCCAGTGAGGAGCTGCAAAGGACTTCTTCCCTCTTTGCTTAGCCTTGGCAGTCTGGGAATCAGTTCTGCAGCATTTGGTAATTACAAGCCTAAAAAAGAAGAAGCCAGCCATAGAAATTAAACCTGTATCTTCTTAATTATGGTGTCATTGCCTTTTGGCCATGCAAACAACACCCTTTCAACAGGATTCCCAAATAGTAGCTCTGCCCTTTAGCATGGAGGCCTGGCATACGTTCTCAGCTCCATTTCACTGTTTTTGTTACATTGCTACACTGGAGTGTCAATGAGTGGTACTTCATCATGGGCAGCATGCAAGCGGTTTCATGGCCACACAAGTAGCTTTGGAAAAGCCAGCCGTGCTGAGGTTCTCTGGCTAAGAGCAGCTTTGCAGGCATCAAACCGAATCATCTCGCTGCCACACTGGTGCTTTTTAATCCCTCTGCTTTTCCCACACAACTTCTAATGTGCTCCAAAATTCCTGAGCTTTGTGCTGCTGCTGAAACTAGTTTCATGTCTGGATTCACTGTTGTGGGTAGTTTTAATGTGGTTAATCTTGAAGAATATTCAGGATATAGAGACAAGTGTGGCTTTGCTTTCATTGTGAAGTTCCCATCTTCCCCCCCCACGCGCTCTGGACGTACACCTCCACGGTTCCTGTCTTTGTCATCCCATTGCTTGTTTTTTTCCCTAGTGTCTTTTATCTTGTGAGTAAAGTTTGAACAGTACGCAGAAAGTTAACTGCCTGGAGTCTTTTAAATATAAGTAACACGCACCCAGTAATAAGCTGTCGGTTGTTTTTTTGCTGCCTGCAAAGAAACATAAACACAGCGCTCATTTCTGGCAGGTTTTTACTGTCAGAGTTTCTCCTATTATATTTATCTTACAATTTGCCAGGGGGTGAAGTTATTAAGTTTTAGCAGCAGCCATCGATCAAGTTCACAAGTTAACACGATAAAGGCTCTGTGCTGCTCCGATCCGGGAAAATGATGATCCTCACTCGGTAATTAACTAAATGAGAAAGTTAAATCTTACTTGAGAGCTGGGAGAGATGAAAGAGAGGTGTTTGTCAGTTTCTCAGTGGAAATTAGAAGCAGTTTTCTGCAATTCCCTAAGCTGCTGCTCTGTCATATTTTACATAAGCACTGGGAAAACGTCTTGTAATTAGTGCTGTCATGGAGGATTTTTTTTGCTGAAGGATGTTGGAATAATTCATTAGATTATCAAGAAAGGCTTGTGTCCTGAAATGATTAGCACAGTGAAATTTAAACCATTAACGATAACAAGTTTAGAGCTTGCTGCAGTGCAGAGGCACCCGGGGTATGTCTGTGCCTATTTCAATCATTTCTTATAATTAAACATTATGTCCTCTTTTTTCCTCCCCTTCACTAAGACCCATCCAAAATTCCTGTTAAGGTGGCTCTGTCTAGATCGGTGACTTAACCAGGACTAGCGGTGCAAACGGTTGGAGGTGAAATGCTGTGGTTGCAGATGAGCAGTAGAAGACATCTCTTTGTGTCAGAGCCTGTGGTCCCAGTGAATCCAGGAAGGAGGGGAGAAGCCCAGTATGACCTGTCGGTACTGGAACGTTGATGGAAAGTCCCTTCCTTTTGTCTAGAGAGAAACTGTGAGAAATTTCTGGTGGTGGTCTGAGCTCTCTGTTTTCAGAACTCCAGCGTGAAGATGTCTTGAAGGTTCAGAAGGTCCCAAACCTTGCTGGGATCATTGAAGCCATTCTAGATATTTTAGAACACAGCTTCTCTTTTTCTTTGACTTTAAGAGAATATCTTCTTACATTAAGAAACATATAATCTGACATCATCCACCCTGTGGAAAGTGCCTTAACACATGATCAGAGGACATGGTGGGGTTTTTAAAAAATACATAAAAGTTGTGACCACTCATGTGGGTGGGGAAACACTATACCTATACTAGAATCAGACAACTGTGCTTGTGTTTGTTTTGTCTGTGCTTTAGGAGGATCCTCGGTCCCATGTACTGAACAAAGCCAAAAGTAACCTTGGTAGTCATATGTGGGTTACAGCTGTGATGTACCATGGCTGTTTTGTTTTATATGCAGAGCAGAAGATTTATCCAGGCTTTATTTATCTCTGTTGAAATATTGCACCTTCCTATAGTTGCAAGCCATTATTTAGATTAAAGTCCTTTCAGATATTAGTCCTCTTCTACTTCACTGGGCATACAAATGTGCTTTGTGTTAAATGTAGCCATTTGGAGAAATGGTATTGTAATTATGGGCTGCAATGGAGCATGGTACGTAGATCCCTGAGCTAGTACCAACCTGAGGCACTCAATCCCCTGGGTTTCCTGGCACAGCCTACTAGCTCAGGCACACTGTTGTAGGAGGACACTCTTACTGTTCCTGCAGACGCGTTGTTGTACCTACAGCCAGCTGGGGCACCTCTCAGCCCTCACTTACAGGCTTGTGAAAGGATAGTCAGAAAAGCTTTATCTGTTCCAAGTTAGTAGTTTGCTCTGTTATACCCAAACATCCTCCCAGGTGATGGATTACCAGTGCTTATTCTTCTTTTTGGAAGTGAAGCTTATAAAAAGCATGACTGTGTGCAGTGCATTGGGATGGATAGTTACCCTAGCAGTATGGATGGCATGTAGGACAGTTCTTTCTTTTTCAGGTGAGGTCTGGTTATTGTACCAGTAGAGGGAAGAGACTGTAGACCATTGTGTGCTCCAGGAAATAGTTGCTGATATTGTTCTGAGATGGTTTGTCGTGAACCTGAGGCAGTTGATCAGAGTGGTTGAGTCATCAGGGTTTCTCAGGAAGCAAATCAATTCTCTTACTGGTAGTAACCGCCCCAACGCTTTAATAATACAGATGCTTGATGTTGTTGTTTTGTTGTTGGCTTTTTTTTAATAACAGGCCTTTTTCTCTGAACCCCCAGTGGATTTTCAGGAATCTTCAAATTGAAATTCAGGAATTTTGTTCTAAACTGTAGCGATGGAGGGTCTGGGGGAGGCATGTGAGCATATATTGCGATCGAGAGATTTGGGAGCCCTGTGAATTAGTCTGTCTCTGCAGAACTGGCCTGCCCTGTCCTTCTGGTGCCTGGCTTGCATAGACCACAGGACCTGCTGGGCACACCATGGCTACCTCTGGGCTTGTCAGTGCTCCTCTTGATGGGAGACCAGAGCAGGCAAGGGTGCAAACCAGGTCTCAAGTTGACATTGACAGAATGCGGCCAAAATACGTGCATGAACCTAAAAAAATACAGTGTTCCCCTGACCACTAATTTGAACATAAGCACTGTAACACATGTAGTGCTTTTCTTAGCAGAACCTCTGTATAAACTTGGAGTTTGACTTCCAGAGCTGTTACAAGTGTTGGTCAATGGACTCTGTAATTTACTCATTATTTCCACCCAAGAGGCCTGTATTCACTTGGGATCCAGGCAGAATGGGTTGTTTTGTCCCATCTAAGCCATCTGTTTGTACACACATAAGCCATTACTTGTTTTTGCAGATGTTGCAGCTTCTGTTTGGTACCCCAAACTGATGTTTTAGAGGCAACTGGGGAGCTGAAGGCTTCTGGGAGAAGGGTGCTCAGGAGGCAAGGAAAGGCCAGAACATGGTGCCACTCCATGAAAGGAGTTGCCCCTTTTGTGGTCTTTGCACATCAGCTGTCTGCTGTGTTCCAGTTCAGCATATTAGTGAGACTTCAGTCTCTCAAATTAAAAGGCAGAGGTATAGGTTTTTAAAAAATGCTTTGTAGAGACAGCCTGTTATGAGATACACAGCAAGCAAAACTAGAAATGAAATGAGATCAAGCTTGTAGAATGCAACATCTCTCCACTGTCTCAATCCAGCATTTTTACAGAGTTGTCTGTTTTG
Source organism: Aramus guarauna (assembly GCA_013400195.1). Taxonomy (NCBI): domain Eukaryota; kingdom Metazoa; phylum Chordata; class Aves; order Gruiformes; family Aramidae; genus Aramus; species Aramus guarauna. Next base: position 235,605 of record VXBL01007083.1, read on the forward strand.
CAGGCAGCTTAACTGCAGCAAAAATGACCAGAATCCCTTAAGGCCGATGTTCAGTGCAGTCCATTGGTAATCATTTTTTGCCAGACTGTTGCCTACTGTGAACTTTGCTAGGAAAACTTCAGCCTTTCACACCTAGGACTTCAAGCGCACAGTCCCTTTAGAGATCTCTCTGTATAAAAAGTTGGCCCAAGAGAGTATTTCGTTCCTGGTGCCCAGTACTGGCTCTGTGAATCCCTTGCAGTCAGTGCTGTCCCTGTGATGACCAAATTAAAGTGTAGCTCAGTCATAGCCCTGGTTTTGCATGATCTTACTGAACACACGCAGAAGTTTGCAGGGAAGTGTGGGGGGAAAAAGTAAAGTTGAAAACATTGAGCTGTGGAGTTGAGCACTGATGGTGTTCTCGAAGAAACTCAAGTCAAGCCATAATTCAGAAATAGAAGGAACAGCAGGTTAAAAATGAGAGCTGATTACTCTCTTTTTCTACTAGAGAAAAGTCTTGTCCAGCTCTGCTGGAAATTCTGAAAAGAGTATTTAGGTGGTTTTTCTCTAGAAAATGAAATAAGTGTACGTGGTGATTAGTTGAGTAGTCTTTCAAATTGCAAGGTTTTTGGTGTTCTAAAGTCAGGATTGCTGCCGGAGTTGGAGCGCTGTTGAAGTACAGGAATTATTTATTCCTGAGAAATGAGGAATTCCTGCATTCTAAACCTGGTTTTGTTAACTAGTTTTTGTGGTCTCTAAATAACGCACTGTTTTGGCACTTGCTGAAAAAAGGCTGCTTTGTTGTTTTTCTTTTCCTGTAAAATCAGTGAATCTGTGCATTTCTTTTAGATCATTAGATATCTTTGCAGAGAGATTTAGATACTATTTTTTTTCCTTAAATTTAATAAAGTTTCCTGGTGAGGTTGATACCTGGAATTACCATCACAGAACAGCAATCTGCATCCCTACATCAATGGTTTATATGTTCTGATATCTGTAATTTGTGTTTAATTACTTGGTATTTAATAGAGAACCTCTAAATGTATTTTGTAAATGAAACTGATGTGATAATATTGACTGTTATTATAATGCTATCTGGTGTTTAAACCATTGCAATGAAAGAGAGAAAATCACATGTTTTCAGCATTTAATACAAACTATTTGACCAGTATGAGAAAAAATAATTTCCCAGTGAACAGTTAATCTTACTTGGACAAAGGATATCCTTGCATTGCAAAACGTGCACTCTTCTTCCAGTTAAATTGTTTAGAAAGCAGAAATTATATCTTGCTATCAAGTAGTAAATTGAAATGTCAGTGTTTTGTTTTGTCCCTGAAACTCTTCTTTGAGCTGAGTCCTTCTGACAAGATATTAACGGTGCTCAGAAAGTTGAAAATTGTTTATTCTGTGAAAGAAGTATGTACCAAATATCAGGGTGTGTTTTAGCTGGCTTTGCTTTCAAGGTATAATTTTATACTCAAAAGAAGTACTATCAATTTTTTTCTCATCCATTTCATGCATTCCCTATGAATTTTAGTAACAGTCCATTCTTAGGAAAAAAAAACAATACAAATGCAGTTTTCTGTTGGTGCATTGAAGTAACTGGTAACTGTAGGTTCGGAATCCAAATGCATTTTACTGTCTGCAAGATGTAAAGAAAATGGTGTTTGTTTTAAATTGTCACTCATGGTTTCCTGTCTAACCAGAGCCCTTTGTGTGCAGGAGCCAGTGCATTGTCCTGCAGGGGTTACAGCTCACGGTGGCTGCGCTCTGACTGACAGCACCAAACGGGATATGTAACCTCGGCCAACTTTATGTATCAGAGTGCTTTTTCCTTCTGCTTTTTTTGCCCCCCAAAAAATCACAAAAGTTGAGCTTCTTTCCATATGTATGATTTGGGTTTTTCTCTCCTTCCTGTTTACAGACAAAACTTGCCAATGGCACTTCCAGTATGATTGTGCCCAAGCAAAGAAAACTGTCTGCAAGCTATGAGAAGGAGAAGGAACTCTGCGTCAAGTATTTTGAACAGTGGTCCGAGTCTGACCAGGTGGAGTTTGTGGAGCACCTCATCTCCCAGATGTGTCACTACCAGCACGGACATATAAACTCATACCTCAAACCCATGTTACAGCGTGACTTCATCACTGCACTGCCAGGTATTTCTCCAGGCGGAGGTAGTTGCTGCTCCATGTTGTCTTTCAGAAAACTATTCTGCTCTGGCCTACCCTGCTGGAGAAGTCTCTTCAAGGGTCAGTTTGCAAACTAGATGATAGCTTTTGAACAAAAAGCTCTATACTAGTATGAAATGTAATAATATTTTGTATTCCTACCATCTCTCAAGGCATGATCTATTACCACCATGGTTTGGCTAGGAGTAAATGATAGCTCATATATGTATCGTAAGGACAGTCATTGCAAGCCACAGGGCAGGTAGTTGTACTCATAATGCCTACAACAATGCATGACTAACAAAAATTTTTAAAATTAAAACTACTACTCTTTTTGGTTGCTCAGCTGAGGTTTTCCCTTTTCTTACTTAGATTTTTTTGTGTCTCTTTCCTAGTAAAATACCTTCCTGAAGCCATTGCTTGATTATGTGTTTATTGTTAATAGAGAATGGAGGACTTAAGATCAAAGGATGGAAATGTTCTAGTTTTTGCACTTCTGTAGTGCTTTCCACTGAGGATATTATCCCAGCTGTTCTCAGATGTGACATTGGGTGTACCTCACAGAATGCACATAAAAAGTAGTGTACGTGCCGTTTTTTATTGACCCTGTCTTATAGATGGGAAAACTGAGGCAGTGGGAGATAAAATATATACAGGAATAGAGTTTCAGAACCAGACAGAAATTCCTGGCTCTTTGGTCTTTCTTTCAGATCATTAGATCATACCTCTGTAGACAGATAGATAGTTAATAGATTAGCATTCCCATGGCATAGTTTCTTAGTTTCAGATGGACCTGAGCAAGAAGTGCTACAGATGTCTGTAAATGGCTAGTTGAAGAGTTTCTTGCCAAAAGCTCATTCAGTGAATACCTTTGGAGAACTGCTGAACTCCAACAATTTGGTCAATCCAGTCATTTGATTGTTCTTCAGAAGGGATTTCCTCATATGAAATTTAAGTTCTAGGGTTAAAAGATGGAAAAAAGTATGTTTAACTGTGAATTGTACAAAGCATAAAGGCACTGCAGGAGTTTTGCTATGAAGTTAAAATACATAGACTCACTGGATTTTTAAGCTCATTGTGCCCAGTAATCAAATGGCTGTTGTAGCATTAAAAAAAAATCTTAGTTATGCTAAGTACCTGCTTTATGTTAGTTTTTAGTAGTCCAATGGCAGTAATCTCGTGTACTTAGAGCAGCATTATAACTTGTGGAGCTATTCTGTTTCAGAAAAATAGAGAGTATTTTGAAAGTGCATTAGTTTCCCCAGTTTTAAAGTGGAACTATACCTATAGTTGCATACACAATTTTTCCAGGTCTTTCTCCACAAAACTTCATCAAAGCAAGCCAGTACATCTTACTTGCACTTGCTTATTTCATCCTACAGGCCTTTTTCTGAAAATTTTTAGCAAATGCTATAAATATTTTCAGAGGCATTCAAAATTTCCTAGCCATAAAGTATTTGTTAATGGTCTTTTCACAGTTACCCAGGAAGGAGCTGATTTTACTATCTTAGAATGCAAAATAGATAGGAATCAGGCAGCTAATATCTGAGTATTTGAAGAGTTGTGGGAACAGTGTGCTTAAATAATGTATGTGCATAATTTGCATGTTTGCAAAGTGCTAATGTCCTAGTGAATTATTTCCTAGAGAAAATTAATGGCAAGGAATTACACTGGCGCAGGCTCTGCAGTCTGTGCAGGATGTCCTGAGTAAAGGCAGGTTTCTAATGAGGGAAAGGGGAAGGTAAGAAACTGCCTAGGAAAGAGAGATGAAAGTAAAATTTCAAAGTAAGTCACATAACCAAAAAAGTCCCTTATACCCTTTAAGTATTCGCTTTCTGAAATTCTCAAGTGTTCAGTAGTCTGGTTTCATTTTTACTCCTTCATTCTCTCTCTTGCTCTCCCCCTCAAGTAAATAAAACAATAAAGCTACTTCAAAATCATGAGGCATCTTATCTTTGTCCTCCTATCATTGTCCCAAAGAATGACCAGAATTAAAGGCAGTTTTAGATCATGAGCACACTTTACTAATATAGAATAAAATTGGCTCAAATTATTTTCCCAGTACTTTGGACAGAATTAAGGTTGTTTGAAAAATACAGCTTAACTGTGTACTTAGCAAACTTTATTCTGTTCTGAAAAATAAGGTCTCTGCTTAGCATTTCCAAGCTGTTTAACATTTTTCATGAGGAAAGTCATTTTTATAAGGGTTTCATGTGTGAAATAACTGAAACATTCTTGTTGGTATGGAGGGCTGAAGGGCTAATCGTGTTTCACATCGATTTAGCAAAACTTTTGTGAGCAGAGATTTCTCTTTTTTAAGGAAGCAATGTTTTGTTAGATATAAGTCTCAGTGAGTTGTGCTGTTCCTAAGAAACATAATAATAAAATTGAGTTTGCAGCCAGGCCAAAATAGCTCTGCCCTTCCACTTCTCATAAATGTGAGAAGGAGAGGCCAAAACATTAGTATTCTTTCTCTGTGAAGGATCTCGAATCAATGGCAAAGGGTGACTTATGGTCATGGAAATAGTTACAACATCTCGTTGCAGCAAGATCTAAAGTGCAACTACTGATGATCCAGAAAGGGCAGGTGGGTCAGAGGCAGACTTGGGGGTGAAGATTGCTGTGACCAGTTTATGCAGTGTGGTCCTGCTTCCTAAAGCCACCTGTCTGTTCCCCCTATAAAATAATTTCTTGCTGTCACACTGCTTACATAAAGCCACCAGTATGGATGTTACACGGACAGGCATTTGTAAATGTCCTGGTGGGTCTGTAAATGTCTTTGGGTCCATTGGAAGCAACTCAGACTGGGAAAGCAAATATGCCGTTTCTGTCCAGCAGAGAGAGCTCAGGGCTGCAGGTGTCAGGGTGGGAAAGCAGGGGGACCGATGTCCATGCCTGCCCTACCAAATTGCAGAATTCCTGCAAATTCCAGTTCACGTTCACTAAAACATTGTGTCTCTCTTTCCATGAATTGCTGTAGTGTCAATCTAAATTTTCAAACACTCTTTTCTTCCTTTTCTTAAAGAATTTTATATAGTGACTGTATTTATCTTTTCAGATTAAATACATAATAAAGGCTGCTGATGCTTTTACTTTGCAGGTTGACATCTAATTTTGCATCTATAAAGATAAGAAATGTCAGGCCTCTTTCTGCACTCTCTGGTTGTGCATGGTATCATTCACGTGCTTTTTCTACTGCATGAATGGAAGCATAAAATGCTGGGCAGAATGTCTCACCCTAAGTGTATTATAAATTTAGGATGTTTGAAAGGAGCAAGAGGAGGCACGCTGAGTTTTCTCATTTTTATGCATTGGGAGATAATTTTGAGATCTTTCGGTTAACAAAAACAAAGGTTGGACTTTTTGTGTCTCTCAAACTCTAATAAGAGTCAGCTGATTGCACGCAGTTTGGGTTTGCAGAAATACAGATATGTGACTATAAAAATGCACTTGCTGCTTTTTCTTTCTCTGTCACAAGCAGAGAGGTCTTTTAGGCTCTTGTTTTAAAAGACGTATTTAACGCTGTCCCAAACGTGAACCAAAGGGAAGATGCATGTAATGCCAATCTGCCATGCTGCCTTTTTGGTTGATCTGAACTTTACGCCTGAGATATGATGGTGTCTAAACTACAACTGTCACAAAGCCTCTGAAATTTGACCTGTGAAGTGAGATAATCTCTTGATGGTGTGTCTCACTTGTGCATTAAACAGCCTCCAAGAGAAGCTGTATTTATGCAATATCTCATTTAAAAGGCATCTTATTTTCCTGAAGTCTTATTGGTGATTAAATTTGAGTGGGTAAGGGCACATTTTTACTGAATACATCCATCCAGTTAAGAAACGTAGCATAACCTTCCCTGGGCGCCAGCTCCACAGGCGTTACATCGGGCTGCTTGGTGCTAACCAGGCAATAGCTTTACATTTCACTCCAGCCATGTTGAAGCAAAGCCAGTCTTGGTATTCGCACTGGAAAATATTTGCAAATTATACCATTTCGGTGCATATTTTTCCTCCACCCACTAAAATATATGAAACTAGCAAACCTGCTTCACTGTCTCCTTACACAGCCTCCCTTCCCTCTCAACGTCCCTGTGCATCTGCATATCTTCCCCTCCCCCATGTCTAAAGGTACCACTACCCTTCAGGGCACACATTGGGAATATATATTTTTTTCTTCATTACGTTTAAAAGCTACTGCTTTAGCAAAAACAGCTTTTGAGCCGTTGGAACATGAGAACAGCTGTAGCAGTGAGATGAGAAATGGTCCTAATATAGAGAGATTTTGGGGGCTGCGTCGCTGAGTTGGAAATGCCATCCATAGAATATCCCCCTAGTGCTAAAACCCATCGAAATAGATTGGAATGACTTCTTGGATTCTTTATTATTTTTAATGACTTGTTGTGTTATATCCAAAGGAAGTTGGAGAACACTGTTCACTCCTGAACTTAGCCGCAAATGCTCTTCTGTGCATTTGGTCCAGCTCTGCATGCAGAAGAGGAGACGGAAAGAGAGGGTATCTTTGTACTATCAAGGGGAGTTGTTTTAAACTCCATGTCTCCCCCGCAAATAATCTTTTGTTGGGTTTTTTTGGTTGTTTTTTTTTTTTTTCCTCCAGCTCGGGGATTGGATCACATTGCTGAGAATATTCTGTCATACCTGGATGCCAAATCGTTGTGTGCTGCTGAGCTGGTGTGCAAGGAGTGGTACCGGGTGACGTCGGACGGCATGCTGTGGAAGAAGCTCATCGAGAGAATGGTCAGGACAGACTCCCTGTGGAGGGGGTTGTCAGAGAGGAGAGGATGGTGAGGGAACTGCATCTTCACCTCTTTTGCCCCCATTCTGGACAGTAGGTGCTGTGTGTTTCAAACCATGTTTGAAGAGGGTTATTTAGCACCCTGAAACATCATTTTGGTTCCAAACCTGAGAGTTGCTAAAATCAAAAAGGAGGGGGGGAGGGTTGGGGAGTTAGGGCGTCATTTGGCTGTGCCGGCAATGCGGGGGCTTTTTCCTCACCTTCCTCATCTGATTGTGCTCTTATCCCACTGTGACAAGTGAGATATACAGACTGAGATTTTTTACGCCCAGCTGTCATTCAGTTCAAATTAAGAAGCTGTGTACACCCCAGGGGAACCCTAAACTAGTCAGCAGTTCAGAGCAGAAGAGCTTTTTTAGGGGTGGCAATGGGGCAGCATGTGCTATGAATTAGTTGTTTCCTGATAGGTCTGTTTGTTTTCCTCAGCAGATTTTCACTATTAGATATCTGTTTAATTTTGAAACTGGAAGCTGAGGGTAGGTACCACGGAGAATAGGGGACTTTAGAAATGCAGATAGATTAGTTAATAATCATCCGGAATAGCCTTACTACAATGTGGGTCTCACTCAAGTTTGGAGCTCTCTGTTAACATTTCATTAGAACTTTCCCTCTCAGGGGTACGTCCTTTAATACATAATTTTCTTTTCCAAGGGTGTCCCTAGGATGTTGGCAGAAAGGAAGCTGGGTATGAATATTTCATAAACAAGATAAAAGTGACAGCTCAGGCATTTTGGTTGCTATTAAAAAGAAAAAGATACAGAGTTGCAAACAAAGAGTCTTGTTTTATGGTTAATTTTGTTATACTGTTTGTCTCAGGAAGTAAAGGCGAGTAAATCAGGATTATGAAACATCCTTTAAAAATAAATACTATTTTGATCTGCTTCCAATAGTGTAATGTTTATAAAGAGTGTAAAATGAAGACAAGCATGGCAGCGGTAGGTAACTTCTGCATTCCTTTCAGTACCTTGTTACCTACAGGCCTTCTGTTTTTTGCTCTGTATTGTTGAGATCACAGTAAGTCCAAAGAGGACCTTGAGAGGTTTTTTTAGTCTCTCCTGTTTCCCAAAGGCAGAGACAGGTTTCTCTTAAGTCTTACCAGATGTTTGTCTAACTTGTTCTTAAAAACCTTCATTGATGGAGATTCCCCAGACCTCGCCTGGGCAAGGAATTCCACTGTTTCACCAACTTCAGTGTTAGAAGGATTTTCCTAAAATCTAGGCTGTCTTCCTAGCTGCAGTTCAGCATGTTATATTTAGCCTACACAGACACACAGGACAGTTTCTCATTCTCCTTTTTGCAGTAACCTTTTCCATGTTGGAAGATGATCATGTTTCCTTCATTTTGGATGTGCTAATCAATCATAATCCTGTGTTGTCTTGCCCTCTTGTCATTCCTGGTTTTCTCTGTTTAGACCACCATCCCCAATTACTCCATTCTTGGAGGACAGTGTGTTCAGCTGGGTGTCTGTCTTCTGCTGAGGCATCTCTAGAGTTTGGTGGTGTGGGAAGCATTGCTTAGCATGCTGTATGGATGACACTCCATTTTATGCTTTCCAGTAGAATGTGTTGGTTTGGGTTTTTTGTTTGTTTTTGGGTTTTGGGGGTTTTGGTTGGTTGGTTTGGTTTGGGTTTTTTTAAACAGTGGTATAATACTGTTATTAAATTAACTACCCTTTCCGTGTAAGTTCTACTTAGCCATTATTCTTAATCTTGCATGCTTACCTTGTTATTCAGTGGTGAACTTGACACTTGTCCTTATTGCATTAGATTCTATTTATTGTTTGGTATTTCTCCATTTTGTCAGGAGCATTATGAGTTTAGTCTTATCCTCCAAGTGCTTGTAGCTTCTCCCAGCTTTAGTATCATTGGCCAGATAATAAACACACTCCTTGTTCCATTCTTTGTCATCAATGAAAATGCTCAATAATGACACATCTACGACAGATTCCATGCAGGATCCCAGCTGCCATCCTGTTTGACAGAGCACCATTGGTAAACTGTGCTTTCCAGCCATTTGCGTGTCCACCCTTGAGCTCTTCTAAGATTATACTTCTCTTGCTAAGTCATGAGAATAGCCTGTGAGAAGAAATTAGGTCAGTTTGACATGGTGTATTCTGGATTGATCAGTGTTGCCTGTTGTTTGTCACCTTGTCATCTTGTAGGCACTCATCTGATTCACTGTGTGCTCTAGAACTGCTAAGCTGTCAAAGTTGAGTTGGACAGTCCACTATTTCCTTGATGGGCCTTCTTCCTTTTTTTTTAAATGCAAGAGTTACATTTGTCTTTTTCCTGTTCTGTGGAACTTTACCTATTCTCTGCACCTTGTCAGAGATCTCAGCTGTTAGTTCTTGAGTTCTTCCCTCCAGATTTTAGAAATAACATTAGCACCAATTACTAGTCATACAGACACCTGACATTTCCGAAAAACAGTTGCAAATCCTGCTTCTCATCTCAAAGGACACTGACACTGTGTTACTGCACCTCTTCAGGTTTACGCTGTATCCCAGAGATTGCTTTGGCACAACAGGAGCAAGTTGTGCCCTGTCTTTCAGATTGTCCTCTGATTAGCTCTGGAAGATACAACTGCAGGCATGGTGGGGTGGTTAAGAGAGGCAGACAAGAAGTATCCAGCGTAATTGCATCTCTGCCGTTAGAGCTTGTAATCAGTGCCAATGCTGTGCGTGGCACAAGGAGTTGAGTAACTGGACAGTTCAGAGTGATAGATGACTGGTGTTATTTGCTTACAGCTCCTCACTTTGCGCACGGGCTGCCTGATTTCAGCATTTGCAGCTCGTGGTTTACAACAGAAGCACCCAGCTCTGCAGCACGGTGGCCTTCACTGGCAGCTTGTCAGGGAGCAGCAAGGGTTACACAGATTTAGAGAAATATAAAATAGAAGTCCAAAATCTGGGCATGATTGTGTCCATCTGAATACTTGATTGAATTGGCCAGTCATCAAAACCTGCAAACAATAGTTCCTTTTATTCCAGAGCCACAGCACAACGGCCACTGGGATGCCATGGAAATTCCAAGCAATCCTTTAGCTGAACTGTAAGCAACAGACTCCACATACAGCAAGGCAGGGCTTACATGTAGCAATAAGACCTTGTATTAGATCAGCTAGTAAAGTTGGAAACTGGACAGGTTTTCAGGTACATACATCTTGTATACAGATTTTTGTGGACTTACCGCAAGTCTTACAGGATGTGCCCTAGGTATTTGCTGTATCTTCAAAGCATTTTTTGTCTCCCTGGGCCAATAATTACAATTTTCTTGTATGCCCTCCCAGACTGGATCATAGTAAATAGGCAACCATCTAGTTAATGGTTTGCCTGCACCTACATGTACTTTCTTCACATGTGTTTGTCCCCATATGAGCGGCTGCTGCTCCCTGTATTTGAAGACTCAGATGATCTCTCTGTCTGAGGTGGAAAGCATCTTCCTCTCAAGTCGTACTTAAAGTACTTTATTTAAAGAATTATCCAAAGTTCTTTCCTTTAGCATTTGTTATTTTGTTTGTTCAGTCCTATAGTTTGCTACTGCCTTGTAACCTAAAAATTTCAGTTCCTTGTTGTGGTTTCCCTGGTTCATCAGGGCAGCTAATGTACAGTCTCTCAAATAAGTTACAAGGTATGCTGTATGGAAAGGACAAGAAAGAAATGCACAAGGAAGTATTGAACAATTAATTATGCCATAATGGAGCAAGGGAGGAAGAAGTGGAGAGCTGGCCCAGTGTAAACTCAGTGCCTCTGATGCCAGGATTACACTCGGAGGCATTTGTGCCTCTCTCCATTTTGTGAGGCATGTTGCCAGGCAGAACAGCAGTTAGTACGCCCATGGTGGGGTTTACTAGCTTCCACACCGTGTTTGGTGGCTTCTTAACTTCAGGATGAGGAATTAAAGTTTTTTACACAGCAGGTAGTGATTGCCGTTTACGGATTTTTTTTTGTAGCAAAAATCTAGCTTGGGATATGAGTATTCCAAATCAGTGTTGAAATGAGGGAGGCACCACAGATGAAGTGTTGCTTACCAAAATATAGTAGTAGCAGTAAAATGTCCATGTACCAAAACTGATACTGTTCCTGCCAATGAGGATGAAAGCTAGCCTTGAATGCAGAGCGAGTTTGAGGATTCCTTGGTTTCTCTCATTTTCTTTGTACACTTTATTTTAAAGATGACCTCTGATATGGGTATGTGTGTTGTGGGCATGAGCCATTCTCACCTCCTGATGAGCTGAGTGGGCTCATGTCCGTTATAGAGAATATATTTCCCTTCCCTGAGTGATGAGGCACAGATTTTTTCATGAGTGTCAAAGTGCAACACTGACAGGTTGCAGGACAAACAAGCAAGGAACTACCCTGTCTTACTGAGTGAACTAAGTTTGAATATGAATCTGTCCGTGCTTTTCAATGGTGGTTACCCATTTGTAAAATGCCAGGAGGACCTTTCTCCAAAATGTTGAAACATGATTTGTGTTCAATGGGAGTATTCTTTGTCTTCCAGGGGACAATATCTATTTAAAAATAAACCTCCTGATGGGACTGCACCACCCAACTCCTTCTACAGAGCACTTTATCCCAAAATTATACAGGACATAGAGGTAAGAAACAGCTTCCTGATGTGGTGGTGTTTAGTTGTTGGGTTTTTTTAAATCTCCCTGATTTACTTATGATGCTGAAATTCTGATAATATTTCATTCTAATGAAATATTTCTCTAAATCTGATGTGTCTGTGTTTGTCCAGAGTTTGTAGGTCTGGAGTAGTTATATAAGGTCCCAGGCTTCACTGCTCCTTTAAACAGAGGATGGGTTGGATTGTTCAGTGAGCTGTTTGCAGATGGAGTCTCTACACCTTTAACAGCAGCACCGTACCATCTTGACTTTCCCTGTTCCATAGTACTTTGCTCCACTCAGTGCAGATGCAACCTAATAAGATGTTGGGAGCAGATAGCAGACACAGAGTCAGGGAGAAGGTGCATTGCTAAAGACTGCAGTCCTAAGACTCAGGGAAACAGGGAGCAGCTGAAGCATGGTTGCCGTGTATCTAGTGTGAGCAAAATGCCATGTTCTGCTCATTTCCTAATGACAAAAGTGGTGCTCTGGCACAGTTGTGACAAGTTTTGCATTTACTTAGCTAGAACTCAACTGAGACTTTCTCTTCGATTGTTTAGTCGTTGAGTCACAGGGGTTAAGGGTTGGAGACAGAAAAAAGCTTTTAGGTCACTTCTCCCTTACCATTCCACATAACAGAGATGAGTTTAGGCACAGTATGTTTTCCAGGCATTTGTCTATTTATTCAGTTTTATTACATGTGTTACTACTTCTAGAAGGGCCTTATTGCTTGAAAATGTGTGAGGAAAAGTATCTGCTGTCTTCTCAAACAAAAAAAGGGACGATTGTTCCATGCTTTATTTTTACTTCTCTTCTGTCTCTCCTCAAGACAATAGAGTCAAACTGGCGGTGTGGAAGGCACAGTTTACAGAGGATCCACTGCCGAAGCGAGACAAGCAAAGGAGTTTATTGTTTACAGTATGATGATCAGAAGATAGTAAGTGGCCTACGAGACAATACTATTAAGGTGAGAACGCTCCAAAATGGCATACTAATGGCATGCAGTGTCTATGCCATAAATAATGGTGTCCTAATTTCAGTGACACCTACTCAATCTCTTGGTAGTAACCTAGCCTTCTCCTTCCCCCACCTCACACCTGCACAGCATGTATGCCTCTCTTATCTGGCAAGAGAGATGCTGTTTTCTTACAAACAGACTTCGCTAGCAGAGTTTTTGCCCATCAGTAATTACAGGCTATGTAATTACTGTGCCCTGTACCCTGATGAGAAGGGTAAAACCAATGTTCATAGTAAAGCCATTAATATCAAAGATGTTAATGTATTGCACCAAAGAGCCTGTAGAAGACTCTACAGATGCCACTAAAGATGTTCTAACTGCACTATGGATGATGTATTGTAGTAAAACACAGACCAGTCAAACCAGTAAGCGCTGAAAGATGAAAATCTTACTGAACTGTCTGGTTTTGAATGTTTGCTTTCTTAGATCTGGGATAAGAATACATTGGAATGCAAGCGAATTCTCACCGGACACACGGGTTCTGTCCTGTGCCTCCAGTATGACGAACGAGTGATCATTACTGGATCTTCGGACTCGACAGTCAGGTTTGTGCTCGTGATTTGGAGCTTTGTGTTTGCCTCTGAGACATTAGCCTTGCAAGCTGCTGAAATAATCTTTTCTTAAATGCATGCTTTCAGTCAGTTCTGTGAAGTAGTTCAGCATATTTGTTCAGGAGTGTACTATCCTTGTTTATCAGATGTTCATGCAAATGGCTGTCAAGGAGAAACGAGAACCTAAGCAAAGGCCAGTCAAGGTCAAGATGACTTAGGAAGGCCATCTGGCACTTCACCAAGGTTTTGCATGTTTTGACACTCTCTGAGAGAGTTTTAAATTCTCCCTGAGAATAACTTTTTAAAAGTTGGTTGAAGCTTTCAAAGCAAGTTTGAAGGTTTAGTTATCCATTGTCACTTAATTTTAACAAAAGACATATAACTAGATCTCCTGCTACTTTTAATTAAATTTCAGCATGATGTTTCTTTTTATTGAATCTTTCTAATCTCGCTTTCCTTCCAGTCTCCAGCAAAAGGCTGGACACCTCAAGTCAGCACTTATGGTGCATGCTGTGCAGATGTGAAGTCCACTAGACATATTACAGGGTCCCAGAGAGTCTAAGACCTGCAGTGTAAATACAGGCATATATGAGTTAGTGAATTGCAATATGAACTTGGATGCGAAGGAGCAAGTCTGTCTTCTCCATGTTGCTATATATTCTCTTCTTGTCAAACAATGCCCATGCAGTGAAGTTACAACAAAAAACTATGTCAGTGGCCTTTTCTGAAGCTATTAGCATGTGTTCCTATGGCTGCAAGCTCTTCATGGTTATCACTGTGCTTGCATATAAACTACCACTGTTAAGCTAATAACCGTTAAATTTAGTTCCTGACATGTGATGCATGCAGTCTTGTGCTGCTGCTGGATTTTGGGGTCCTAGCATTTGTAGGAATCCAGAATTTTGGCAACATCGCCTGCTTGGTGATGGTGTGAGAACTGCACCGTGCTAAAGAGATCTCAAAAGGAGAGGCTGATTTCTGTAACAAGCACTATGATCTTCCATATCAGGCCAAATTGCAGACTGGCTAGTTGCCCAGAAATGCTTTGTTTCCCACTGCATCTCTAAATGTTTGTGCAGAACCCAGAGGCACATAGGATGCATCACTTTTATCCTTGGGTCTCCTCAGGAAAAGGGGCTTCATCCAATAGACAGTACAGATGGGCTCTTAATGCTTCTGAGATCTCAGGGATGCACTTGTCCAAAGGAGTCAGTAGGTCTCCAGCTCCTGTTCAGTTTGGCAAGCCTGTCTGCAAACTGCTCATATGTTAATGGCTCAGGTCTTTAGTCTGTGGGTTTTTCTCCTTTGCATTTTGTAATTGGAATGTAGTTTTCTTTCTCCTTTATTGTCCATAAGTTGGTGCACTTCACCCTCCTTAAGTTAGGAAGTAAGACATTAGAAGTCTTTCTCACATCTTGCCTTTTCTTACTGCTCGCCTTATTGGCAGAGGAAAGTTTTAACTTCTGCAGTGTTTGATGTGCCTGATGATACAGCCATTTTCTGCTCTTACGTAGTGTATCTGGGATACAGGTGTGATAGAGCCAAAATAAACCTCTTTATGGAGGGTAAAAGAAATCTGCCAACAGAATAGCCCAAAAGTAACATTTTTAAGGCTTAAAATCTTCATTTCAAGTCCTGGAAGTTATGTATGAAGCCTTTGTCTAACTTTCATCTTAAACTATCTTTCAGCTGAAACAGTTGGTTCCAATGCGTTAAATTGACATAAATGCTCTGTCTTAATTTGGGTATTCAGCACATTCGTGGAATGTAGCTGTGTAGCAGATGCACTGCAGGGTAAATGCAATTCATGGTGCAACTTGTGGCAATTACTTACATTTGTTTGAAAAGCATTATCTTGTATTCTGCTTCTGTATAAATTATCCTTTGCGCTGATAGTCCTATGAGAGAGGTCAAAAATTAAACCTGTCACTGAACTTGCTTCTCCACAGATCACGATTAAGTTCTCATTGACTGGAAATGGAGTGTGTGGTGGGCTGACACAACCAGAAAACATCAGTCTTTAAGGCTATCTATCTCATACCTTTCCTCAGCGCTAAATTCCCATAATTAAAGAACACTTTTTTCCTGAATGGGTTGTTTTTATGGTGTTAACTGCATTGCAGGGTTTTTGGCTGCTGGACTGTCTCAATGTGTGCATAATGAACAGGTTTATATAATACATCTTTTAATGAACTATTTAATATATGTAGATATAACTTGTGGTGCTTGCTTCTCTAATATTGCTAGAGAGTCAGCTACCTCTCTCGCTCTGCAGCAAATCCACTGTACAGCTTTTTAACTTTCTTCTCTCTGGTTTGAAATTTGAAACTGCAGGGTGTGGGACGTGAACGCAGGCGAGATGCTGAATACGCTGATTCACCACTGTGAAGCAGTACTGCACCTCCGTTTCAATAACGGCATGATGGTGACATGTTCCAAAGATCGTTCCATTGCTGTGTGGGACATGGCTTCACCAACAGACATCACCCTGCGGAGGGTGCTAGTAGGGCACCGAGCTGCCGTCAACGTAGTGGACTTCGATGACAAGTACATTGTATCAGCGTCAGGTGACAGAACTATAAAGGTGAGGTGTTTCAGAGGCTTTTTGTTTGCAGCACTGGGGTATTTAGTAACCAAGAACAGTGACCAGACAGGGAAGATGTTCCTTGGCAGTTATTACACAGATCTTCCTTTAGAAGCAGTGTTCTGCCTACTGCTCATTTCCACTCATCCCTCCTCTGTTGAGCTTGCACAACTTGTTTGCAGAGCTGTATGGCAAATCAGATCCAGGTACAGATGCAGTTGAAAAAGGACTTTTTTTTCTGTATTCTTTTTCGACTTGACCACTTCCATAATCTGTTTCAACATCAGTCATTTGAACAGTTTTCGTAGGACAGCATGGGGGCAAAAGTGAAGGTGAGTGGGTAGGAGTCACTTAAGTGTTACTGCTATGACCCTGGTCTACAGCATTAAAACTGAGGAAAATCAAGATCCTGTGTAGATTAAATCATAGCCCGAGAGTGCTAAAGCCTGAATTTGGAAGTTAATTCTCATACAGTGTGGCAAAAATCTTCTGTGTACAGTGACCCAAGCTGCTAACAGTTGCAGACAGTAGTCAGAAGTCATCAGAGGGGTAATTTTCCGAGTCTTAATGATAGCATCTTCAACGAAGAGCATTCTGGATGCACCTATATGTCATACACATACCAGCTTTTGTTAGTCTCTTCTTAATGATTTTGTCTGTGTGTGGTTCCCTCCTTCCTTCCTGTCACAGGTATGGAACACTAGTACCTGCGAATTTGTGCGCACCTTAAATGGCCACAAACGAGGCATTGCATGTCTGCAGTACAGAGACAGACTAGTAGTGAGCGGCTCTTCAGATAATACTATCAGGTGAGAGACACACTCCCCGTTGCAGAGTTCTGTGCAAGCACATTGTCTCTGATTCCCTGGGATGTGCAGAGGTTAGGCAACTGAAGTGCTCTGTACCCTTGTCATCTTTGAAATATACTTTCTTTGGTATAGAACATTGGGAACTACTGGAAAGAGATATTAGAAGTCTGTTTTACTGTGTTGTCTTTCATCCTCCATCTCTCAAGAGTCCCATACTAATCAACAAGTTGCATTGCTCTGACAATTCTAGTGTATGAAAGAGCTGGCAAGTACCACTTTCTGTGATGTCCTCTTGTGATATTTTAATTGGGCTATGTGTCTCGTTAAAGGGGTCAGATTTGCAGTAAGAGGCATTTAATCCTCTGCAGAAATCCTCCTGGGTTCTCGCCAAACTCTTCTTGTGGTACTTGGCACCTGGTTAATTTTGGAACAGCTGGTTTAGAGCACGAAGTTCAGTTTGCTGCCTTTTGCACTTCTCTAGCTGCCCTGGTTGCAATCTGAGATTTAACTCTTGGTATCATGAGCCAGGATTTCTCCCTATGTTCTGCAGCTGCTGGCAGAGGGATGTCCCACTAATCTTGGGATGTACGGAGCAAGCTTGAATAATAGTGTACGTGATGTAGGGAAATGGCTCTGTCATGCAAACAGGAGTAAGAGCAACCTCCCTTTGTCTTTGTCATTGCTTTAAATAATTGTCTTCCTTCTGATAAAACTTGAAAGCTGGACAGTCTAAGCAGAAACCTTTCACTTTGCATGTCAGTAATTTCTCCTGAGTGAGAATGATTCGTGCTGCTGTTTGCCTGTGGACTTTGTTTGCAAAACACTGCCTCTCCCTGCTTTGCATTCTATAGAAAATGGTGGTCCTTTGGTTGACATCACCAGGTCATTGTGCCGGATTTTAGTACAGGGTTGTCTGAGAGCGTGACCAAGAGAGCTGGAACTTCTGTCTCTTTACCAAGGGAAAAAGTACGACAGGCATTGTGTAAGAATAGCACCACTTATACATGGTGAGAACTTCTGCACTTCAAATAGAAAAAATTAACTCTCTGCCATTGTACTTGGTCTCAGAATTGGAGTAAGAAATAGTTAAATATTACAGCAGTTAGAGAATGATCTAAAATATGACCCGCAATGCTAATAAAAATAAATGTCAAGATAGTGATAACGCTCAAGAGGAATATAGTTACTTTTATGCTTACATTGGACAAAATCCCTAGTTGACAGATAAATCGTGCTAGAATTTCAGGAATGTTGGCAGTGAATCTTGATGAAAGTCAAGTTTGGCAGTTGTGTGGGCAAGGCGCAAGACTTACCTGGTTGCATTGTTTTCTCCCAGCCATTAGCAGAGGGCACAAGTCAGTGGAAGGGTGATTAAGAAAGGGCAGGTTACTAAGTCATCTGTGTGGGTGGCTTGGTGCTTTGTAGGTTTGATTTTAATCCACTGTAAAATGCCAGATGTTGTGTGTTGGCCTTTGGTAGAGGCTGCCTCCTGATACAGAATTTGAAGTTTGTCATTCCTCAGTTGCAGGGAAACTTTTTTCCAAAAGGTGACTCTGTGATTTCTGGTTGTGCAACTGCAAATGTAAGGACATGTGTAGTAGCTCAGAAATCAGTATCTTTCTTCTGTAGAGAGACTCTATGTATAAAAATAATTTAGGTTTTGGGTTAGGCCAGAAATTTCACTAGTGTAAGAGGACACAGCTACGTAGGCATCACTGTCATCGTGCTGAGTTCTGTTTGGTTGCAATTGTTCCCTCAAGTTTAATCCAATCACTTCAATATCTAAGTCTCTAGGGCCAAAGTTCTTAATTGCTACAGACAGGCATGGTGTAGAAAAAGAGAGAAAAAATACAAAGAAAAAGATAATTTAGGGCAAGAAAATAGAATCAGACTACATCATCTTGGGTTAATTTTTAAACAAGTGGTTGATTTGCGTGTGTATATTGAACCTCCAGTGTGTGCACACATGGGGATCTGATACTGAACTGTTTAGACAACAGCGTTTTCTCTAAGAGATGGGGATCCAGGCTCACCAGCCTTCTGTACATCTTCCAGCTCTGCCAGGACTTCCAGTGAATTAAAGGCTGAGATAATTGCAGACCTCCCTCTTCTTCCAGAAGCTCTCCCAAAGCTATAGGAAGGGTGGTAGTGTTTTTGACTGCATACACTTTGTAGTGAATTTTTTTAGTTAGTTCTCAAATCTTAAGACTAGTTTCTCCTACTATTTGATCCTTTGACTATTTAAAGAAGTAGAAATTTGAGACGGTTATCAAATCTGGGAGGTACCCTTGGCACCAATTCTGCTAGGAGATTCTGCTCTTACACAGCAATTATCCCTTTTGTACATGAAGTCCCGTTCCTCACATGACTATGGACATGATCATCTCTTCTAATCCCATTTAGATACAGGTAAAACTTCAAACTGGGACCTGAAAATACAGACCTGAATTAGTGTGATGCAGCCTCCCAGAGCTGCTGGCAATCTCAGGATTGATGGCAAGGAATGGAAACACATGGCATGAAAGTTCCTGGCACAAGATTACTCTTCAGACCTTTCTGCACCAGTTAATTTCTGGCATTGTCCATCCTGTTTACAGTCCTTGAGAGACTTAATGCTCTCTTACCAGCCAGAGTGCCTTTGGCTGACCTTTGCCATGGAGTTGCTTGCTCTGACCTTGACTGATGTGCTGGTACTCATGTTCAAACTATTGGGATCTTCACAGATTCCTGAAAGCTCAACTTCAGAGTTCAAAGATCACTTTGGGCTCCTCGTTGGCCTCAAATGGGTGCACAGACAAGTCCTTTCCCCGTTCTACAGTGACGGAAAAGTTCTGTTCATTCCTCTGTTGCCCAGAGTGAGAGCCATTTGTCGTGGCAGGACAGCTGCAGTCGTTATCCACCAACCTTGGGCACACATCCACTGCATCTGGGTTATTCTCTGGGGGACCTCAGGAGTAAAATATGTGGGGACAATTTATCTCTTTCTTTGTCCATGTCGAGAAAAAGTGACCTGACCGCTCAGCTGCTGTACTGGTTCGAGATGTGTCACCCAGAGAAATTCCATGAACCACCCATATTTCTCACTACTGTGAAGTTCATGTCAGTCTGAATGCTAACTGAATGAGCATTTAAGAACATTTGTGACCCTTTTCTTTCAGCTGTGTGTCAGGGAGCTGCAGCAGATACTGCTATTAAGATTCCTGTACGAGCAGAGCATGTCTCGGGCAGAGGTGGAACACCTCTAGACAATACATGTCAAAAGAATTTCAGTTCTTGTAGGCAAATAATCTTTCTTTATCCATGGTAATTAGGAGTCATGTCAAAGAGCTGACAGAAGTACAGAAAGTAAAGATACTTACTTCGTAACTATTTCAAGTGTTTCCTAAATCTTTTTCAAGGTAGTATCTATGTGTAAAAAGTAATGTATTTTAATTTATTCTCCACGCTAAAAATCCTTCACAGAGCCCAAAACTCTGGGATATGTACAATTGAGAGAACAGCACATTGCTGGGTCTCTTATTGGGATACTGTATACTGGATTTGGTGCCAGAACTTTTTTAGAAATTGGATTATTAGGAGCAGTTAGCAGGGAGCCACAGGAATTATTTGAGAGCAAGAAGAAAATGCATTACAAAACACTAAACACAGAGTGCCTGCTTGAGCTTATGCATGGGGTGCCTAGATTACAGAGTAACCATACCTTTAGTGGGAGAAATGACAAATAAAAAAGGGCTTGTTAATTCTTGTACCTTTCACCACTGTATTGATGTCTTAATTTTTCTGATGGTAGTCTCCAAATCAGAAATAGGCACATAGGGGTACAGAAAGGGGGGTGTGCCCTGTGACAGTGATCTTACCTATTGGAACAAGCTGCCAAGGGTATTGGTAAGTCTCCCTCTCTTAACGTCTTAAAATCAAGGCAGGATACTTTTTATGAAAAATTAACTTCAGTAAAATAAAGTTATGAGGCTCACTGTGAAGATAACTGGGAGATATCCTGTGTTACTAGAGCAAGAGATGCTAGATGCAACTGATCTTAAAATTTTTGGATCTCTGACTCATTTCCCATGTGATGCTGTAACATAACAGGGTCATGTTGAAAAGCATGCATCTGCTTACAGGAAATGGAGTGACAAATGTAGTTTGTCTCTTTGTTGTTTTATCGTAATCTTTATTTCCAAGTTTCCATTAACTACAAGCAAAGACCAAATGTTTCATTACAATGATCAGATATTAAAAAATTCTTAGTACTTCTTTGTACTCTCTTCCAGGCTGTGGGATATTGAGTGTGGGGCATGTTTACGAGTACTGGAAGGCCACGAGGAGTTGGTGAGATGCATACGCTTTGATAACAAGAGGATAGTCAGTGGAGCATATGATGGGTGAGGCTGTCAGTGCATCTTCCTGTCTGTCTCAGTGTGTTACATCCCACTTTGCTGTATCTTCCTTATAAATATTAGAGCCCTTGTCTGTCATACCAAGTGGACCTTTTAACGGTCAGTAAATCAGGACCATGCTACAAAGTATACCTTTTTTTTCCTTCTTTTGAAGTAAGTCAGTGTGATTTGATGTGTGTGGTCCAGTTCTTTAGCTTGTAAGAATATCTGACCGACTCAACCTGAAACCTCTTGTAGTTGAACCACTGGTAAGAGCAATCTTTCCCATCTGTGGTTGTCTTCTGGGCCATTTGCCATTACAGACTAGGTGTCTGCATTCCCACATGTTTCTGTTAGTTATTACCACCTGCTTTTTATGTGCTTTACTTTGTTGACAGCATTTTTTTTTCTCCCATTAAGCTTTATAAGCTTTACAAAGGGGAAATACAAGAACCAGGTCTCAAGAGCAGGAGGATTGCTTTTATTTTCCTTGAACTGGTGTATTAACTAAGCTGTACTAACAGTTAATTTTTTTTTTTCCTGTGAACACTTGCTCTTTTCTCTTTAACAGAGCCATGGTGTTTGTCTATTTTTTCACTACTAGGAAAATCAAAGTATGGGATCTTGTGGCTGCTTTGGACCCTCGTGCTCCAGCAGGGACCCTCTGCTTGCGAACCCTTGTGGTAAGAGCTTTTGGTAGGGGTGTGGTGGAGAGGGAAGAAAAGTGTGCTTGATCAGGGCTGTCTTGAGCCATGAAAACTCAAGTCAGCTTAGCCCCAGTCTGCAGGTTCTAGAAATCATTTCTAGGGGTCTGGCTTTTTTGGGTGTCCAACTTTTTTTTTTATGTTGCAAGCTATAAAGCATTAAAAGTTAGAACCTCTGGAGTTTTTACTCACTTTTTAACAGTTTTGGGCTGTGATTTCAGGTTAATAACTAAATCCATTTTTGAGACTTGTCCTTCTTGGAATCCCTGTGTCCAGTGGGTTTACTTTAACCTGTGTGTGCCTGATGATGTAGTGGTACGTTGGCTGAATAGCTGACATGAAATTTCTTAAAGAAGAGTAGTACCTTCCAAATTTCAGGAACAAGAACAAAAACACCCTTGGGATTGCTTTTAACTGGCTTTTGGGTGTTTAAGGAAAAAGCAGGTAAGGACTGGAGCAGATAGTGAAATTGCCTCATCCTTAAACAGCGACTACTACTTTCATGCCGTCCGTTGGCATTTAGTGCCGGTCTGATGGTGTGGTTAAAATGTCATTGTGTGAGTGCTAACAACATTCATAGTCATGCTTAACAGTGGCTCTGCACTGTCTTATAATAATGTGGGAAAGCTGTGAGAAAAATGCCAGTACAGCCAAGGCCATGGGAAGGTTCCTATAAGCATTCCTTCATCACATTGACCTCAAAAAACGTGCACTGTTGCTGGAAATAAAGGAAGATTTCAGTACAGTTCCAAATTCTCAATGAAAAAGAAGTACTAAATGTGTTTATTTTTTAGCTAAGAAGTGTTTGGGCAGTGTTGGAGTTGGTATATGTTAGACCTTTTCCTGCTGTGGTGTGTGACTGTAGTCTGTGCTCTAAAACAAGATTATACAGGGGCTGTCTGATTCTCTGAAAGTGTGGTTACCTCTCCCCAGCTGAGCTGTGCTAGCTGACCTTCTGCACACTCATCAACCACCTGAATTACTACTGTTGCTGTAGATTTTGCTAAAGTATTTTACTTTGCATTTGGGGCAGGCTGTGAGGGTTGCTGTGATTCAGCTGACAGGCAGTAGATCATTAAGCCATGCTAACTCTTCCAATCATGTATTTGGAACATAAGCTGAAGAGTAAGTGTCTGTGAGGGCCTTGGATACCTGCAGGTACCATGTTGAAAAACCTTCTTGTTAAGCCAAATAGAACTGCAAATAGTTTGTTTCATGGCTGAAATCCAAAAAAACCTTTTGTCATTGGCCACCCAGTTCCAAAGTGTGGAACAACTCTGTGCCCATGAGCACGTATCCTGAGAGTCTAAGACTTCAGCTTGGTATTAATAGTGTTCCTGTTCCAGCCTGAGACAAATGTGTGCCTAGTAACCTGTAGACTTAATTTAACTGGTGTGATTTCCTCTGCATTTTCCAGCAGTGGACAGCCAAAGTGCCCCAGCTAATTATATTATAAATCAGAAGCGGTGGGATGGAAACACTGTAGGAATCTCAACACATGGATACTCATAAATCCCCGTTTGATAGCGATGGAGGGGGCCAGAAGAGGGGGGGCAGAGGAGGTGCATCAATGTGCAGAGGGGCTGTTGTGGTGCTTTTAGGACTTTTCATGTTTATGACAACAGGGTGTCCTTATACCCGCTTACCCATGGTTTGGGTTTCTTTTTTTTTTCCTCTTCCCTTGGCCTCCAAAATTAAACCTGGCTGCACAATGAACATCGTGAGTCTCCTGCTGCTCATGTTCAATTTTCAAACAGTAGGAGGAAAGTGCACAGATAACAAATGCTCGCTGCATGCCAGGTCCCTTCCAGTTTTGTCTTCCGTTAGCTGAACAGCGGCCACATGAATTTGACAGAAGCTTTCCAGGCACAGAAAAAGCACACAGTTCAGCTTTCCTTGCGAGGTTCAGGTCCTTCTGGCCTCAATTTGGGGTGTGCAGTCTGGTTATTGCCACTGCAATGGCCATAAAAAAAAGGGAGTTTTGGAAACAGGCTTTGGAAATATCTCTCTCTCTTGGTGTCTCAATGAGCAGTCTCTCAGTGAATCTGACTGCCGTAGTGGTAATTTTTAGCAAGAACTTCACTGACTTCACTGCTACAACAGAGACTCTGGAAAAACATTCCTTTCTGGAATACGTGGGAAGATAGAAACCCGTAAGTTGTTCTTAAGACAAATTTGAGTTACAACTAGAAGATCAGAAAGGTTCCAATGACTGGACCCTTTTTTAAAATGTATCTTAAAAATAGAATCTGACTTTTGTTGTGCTTATGTGTTTTCACTTAATTTTAATTTAAAAATGCAGAGTTTCACTTGAAGGCAGCTGTTGTGCTTTGCAAACTGAGCTGTATTTTTGTAGTCCTGTGTCATAAGACAGAGGCTTCCCATTTAATAACTAACAATTCTCTTTTGTCTAAATATTTGAGAAACCTGCATTTTCAGTACTAAAATGTTTTAAAGCATGTTTTTTTCCTGACCCTAGGCCCCTTACAACATGTGAGCACTAAAGAGATACATGCTATTAATAGAAAAGATAAGGCTACTTGCATGGTTTCTGTTCCCTTCTGACTGAGGAGGCCACTGCTCACTCTTGCAGCAGCATAAACACCAAGAAAAAATAGGCAATGCAAAAGGGAAAGCAGAGTGGATTTGCTCTGTGATATCCAGGATCTTGCCGTTACATCCTGTTAATTACGGTCTGAACTCTTGCCAAATTGTCATGCCATTTCCACTCAGCCTCAGAGCAGAATGCAAACTGCCAATAAAGAATGCCCTTTCTAGTTCATATTTTTAGAACTGCTCAAGAGGAATTATTACAGTATCACTGGACTTTACAACAGGCTCCTTAGTGTCCTCTCGTACTAAGTTCTTTCCTCTTCAGCAGTGGCAATGGTGCCAAGTCTTGAATGCAAGGTTCTCATTTCTCTCCCTGTAACGTACTGCATCTGGGAATGCTGTGATTTCGGGAAGGAGTTTCACCATGGAACAAGGAAGACAGTGCTTCTGTCAGGCTTGCTGGACTGAGTTGTGTAGTGGAGGGAGCTTGGTTTGTTCTGCACTGTGCATGTCCAATATTGGAATTTAAGGAGTAACACACTAACTGTAATGTAAATTTCCTGCGAGCCAAGTACTTGGATATGGCAAACCCTTTCACTGAAAAAGGGCTTAATTTACGTCGTGTGATGGTGATGCACAGTGTGTCATGTGGGGTTTACTGAGAAATGAATGTAACACTAGAATCCAAGCCCAAGTTCATCTTCCCTGCTCCATCCCAGGTGCCAGCAAGTTTGTGAAGTAACATGCTGTGTCTCCCACTTGCATTTAGGAGCATTCTGGAAGAGTCTTTCGACTTCAGTTTGACGAGTTCCAGATTGTCAGCAGCTCACATGATGACACCATCCTCATCTGGGATTTTCTGAATGACCCAGCTGCCCAAGCAGAATCCACTCGTTCCCCGTCCAGAACATACACCTACATCTCAAGATAAATAACACTACACTGTACCTCACACTCGCACAGGTAAAAAAAAAAAAAAAAAAAAAATTAAAAAAAATAAAATGAGTCTCAAAGTTGACAGTGGATGTAGTGCAAGCATGCTGCTTGAATAACTAGCTGGGTCTATCAGTATTTCTCATCTTGTTTGGACAGTAATTACAGCGTCCTGTAAAAGGACAGGAATGGTTTTGGTATCTTGGAATAGGGACTTTATTTTAGGATTTGCAGCATGTGGTAGCTGTGAGTTCCCCTGAAGAACTCCTCTTCCTCTGTCCATCATCATCAATAATTAAATCAGCTATCACTGCTGTCCAGAAGGAAGAAGGGTTTCTGCAGAGCGAGTAGAGCAGCTGCTGCTTAACAAGGAGATGCAGGTGGCCTGACCCTGGGCAGTTGTCACCAGGCAGGAGAGTTTTGCCAAGAAGCGTCAGCTTTATTCCCTCCCTCTGAAGTGGTGACCGTTCTTCTCACTCTGCAGCAAGCTGATTCAGGAGAACAGTTTGGCTAAGGGAGGAGACACTGAGGCACAAGCCGAGGCAAGTTCAGTCGAGATGCATCAATGTGCAAAATCATTTCCTGATAGGGCTTAGCGCTCACTCTCTCTAGCATAGCATGGGTGTTAAATTGTTCATATCAGAGGCTGGCTGGTTTGCTTGTCCCCTTTCCCTTTTGTCTTGGCCAGCACAGTGTGGGGAGGACATAATATTTCATATGTGTGGGTCAGTTGTGGAGTGGATTTGATGTATATGAGTGGAGTGGGATAGCATGATTGCCCACTTGGTGGGTACATGCACAAGAAAAATGACAGAAGAGCTGACAGGCTTCTGCAAGGGGGTGTCCACAGTGACATTTTCCTATGAAAATGCTCTGTCATGGGGCACATCCTGTACCCTATCTGTTTAATTGGTAAATGTACAGTGATGCTACAGAGCTGTCAGATCAGCCGTCTTGATTTTCTCAAACATGCTGGTCAATCAGATGTTCTTTTAAATCATTAAAAGGTTTAGTACGAATGGGGTTTGTTTGGTTTGTTCTGTTTTTTGTTCCCAGGACTCATTTAAGCTGCAGTATTTAAATTATCTGCCAATGCCAGGACAAAAGAACTATCCACGTAACCAATACTTGCTGAAGACAGAGGCTCTCAGACTTGTTTCTGGAACAAAGTTGGCATGCGGTTGATCTCAGACAGGGTCTACTCAGCGCGGCTGACTGCTAAAGTGCTGCTATATCAGAAGATGACTTTTATCTTTCATGAACAGTTAACATTTTTAAACCTTCCCATCCCTTTCCTCCCTTGTTCCCCTCTTCCTGTTCTCTCCTCTTCCCTTTACCCTGTTTGGTTCCCCTCCAAACCCAGTCACAGATGTCCTATGAATATATTTAAGATGTTGCCAGAATGTGTTGCTTTGCTGTTAAGCAGAAGACTTATAGCCACAGTGCATCCTGCTGAGAGAGTCACTTCAGGGTGGGTGGGAGGGTGGGTGGGGAGGAGACTGCTACTCTCAGACTAAAATCAATATCCATTGCTAGGCCTTTGAAAAAGCATTCAGCTCTGAACAGCAACAGAAACATTTACAACAGCTAGACCAGCCCCCCCCCTCTGACTTCCCTGCGGCTTTTGGCTGTTCTGACTGCAGACCTATTTTTTGTGGAGAGAGGACCCTTGAAATTTGACTATTATGAGCCAAATCCATCTCTTTCCTCTCCTGCCTGCTATGCTAACCCTTTAGAAGCTGGATGTGTATTGTAGTCTCCCTTAACATCTGCTTGGCTGGGAAATGCTAGTCAATGAAAAGTTAAACTCTCTTCTGCCAAAGTCCCAAGCATGATGGACTGGAGCTAAAATCCCGTCCACCCTCGCCCTGGGTGAAACATCGGCCCGGGGCACTATTTCACTAGCAAAGGGATTGTCTGTACCATCTTCCTCCTGCTGTTCTCTCTGAAGATAGTGTGTTGCTAATGGCTTACGAATCATTCCATAAATTGGAGGAAGTTGGAGGCTGGGATGAGGAGGAAAGCTGGATCTTAGTCCTTTCTTTCCATTCCTTCTCCCCTCAGAGAGGCTGTAGTTGGGTGCTGGAAGAGGGAGCTGCTAAAAACCTTGTGGAGCTCTCAAGATCCAGCCACCCTAGAATGGAGGCACTACACAAACACTCTGGCCGTGACAATAAGACTTTGCTCACATGAATAAGCACAGTCCCATGGTGATGGCAGATGGGTAAAATGAGTATGGCCATGAATACAGTCAGTACAGTAAGCAGTGGCTCCAGGCCAGTTCTGCAGCATTTCTGGGGCTGGCCTTGCTAGAAAGCCTTTGGAGAGAGAACCTTCAATGTGCTTCTCTAACCTACCTGCATGCTCCGTTGCGGTTTAGGGACACAGGCTGATTAGTCTCTTTGCTGATAGCTGAGCTGGATCTTTGCTTTCTAGCTGAGGCTTTTGCAAATTGCCATTGTTTAGAAGATAAAAATAGCCCTAAAGAGTAGGGACATGAGAAACAATTCTGCATGTCTGTGAACTAGATGGAGAGGTCTGGGGGAAAACAGCTCTTTTTTGCAAAGCTGGAAGGAATTGCAGCAGGCCTGCATTTAGATCAGGAAAGACTGTGTAAATCAGTCCCTGGCCATTCCAGGTTTGGGCCCAGATCTTCCACTGTAGGTCTTGAGTAACCTCCACTGCCTTAGTGGGGAGTTGGTCCAATCCCACAGTAGGAAATTGAGGCCCTTTGTCTCTGGGCTGGAGGGGTTTTAAACAGGCTTTGTTAATACCTTCTAAACTTGGAACTTGGCAGATGGGAAATTTTTTTAAGCTATTGTCATCAACTTCACTTTGCTGTGGAAGCAGTTGCATTGTTTCTAATTGCTTGGGATGCGCTTTTTCCACCAATGAAATTTTGCAAGAAGCTGGACCAGGAGTCCCCAAAGAGCAGTCCAGAGGGCTTGAATCATTTTGGTGACAGCTAAGACAGACAAGAAGGCGATGGAGCTATGGAGGAAGGGAAAGCTGGTGCTTGGGGAGTATCTAGTGCAGTTCCTGAAGCACGTGGGCAGCAGTGCTGAGCACTCGGCTCCCTGTATTTTCATTGAGCTTGGAGACTACATCAGTTCGAAAGAGTGACACAGAGCGTGTGGTGACACTCCTGTTTTCTGTTTGAACTATTACTATAAAAGAGTCAAATAGGTTAATAACTCAACTCTGTTCAGGTTGCACTGACAGCGTGACTTATGTCTGCAGAGTCATAGAAGTTCTGAGTCACAACGATAAGTTCATCCACAACTAATTTTGGCACTACTTTTAAGTCTAGGAAGGCTGGTTTGGATTTCAGGCAGCTCTACATATCAGGCATACTGCAGTCCCAAAGCCAAAGTGGCAAGGGAGCAGAGAGAATCAAAGTTTACATCCCAAACTTTGCCGAGTTGAAGTTCTGAGTCTTATTATTAATGTTATTTGAACACTGTTCCTCTAAGTTCAGTTATTACCAGGTCTGCAGCATGGTTGCATATCAGCAGGGGTTTATATGACCTTGGCTGCAGATTTAATAGTTATTTTCCTCAGTTTGGTCACCTCTGTCTTTTACATTTAGGTTATTGTAGAGAACAATGATCTGTTACTCCAGCCTCTGAAGGCTGCAGACTTCCGTAAAATTTTAATTGCATCTTTGTGGTCAACGCATACCAGGATGCATTTTATTTTGCTAGTCGAGAGAATTTGGGAGAACCGGAAGACTGGCTGGCCAAACACAGAGACAGATTGTCCTTGGTTGTCATAGCCCTGCTGCTTCATGCTGCTATGCTGCAACTTCTAAGCACTGTTGGTAGTGGTACCATAGTTTGAACTCTGCTGTGTAGAGCTGTTTAAGGTACAGTTAGTGAGCAACAGCTGAAATCCATTTTTGGCACACGGTAAGAACAGTGTCTTACCCTCAAGAAGGGACTGTGTCTGGGTACTTCATACAGAACCGCAGAAGGGCAAGGATTCCTACCCCACTCCCCAAGTTGTACAAATTTTCTGATAGCTAAGAAGGAAACCGAAGTTAACTGATCTAACTTGAACTTGAAATTGCCACAGCCTGACATTTGGTGGTGTTTATTGTGCACCCAGGGAGGAGCAATCTGGTAAGTAGATCTCCCAATGTCAGAAGAAAGTGGCTTTTTCAAACCCCCCCCCCTTCAGATATGTGTGCGTGTGTGTGTGAGTGTGCAAGAGCGCATGTGAGAGAGAGGTTTCAGCATGAACTGGATGGATAATCCCTCAGCCAGGTTGGAGTAATTGCAGAGTTTATGATGAAAAGAACTAGAATGTGCCTGCTGAAAGGAGATAAAAAAGGACTGGAAGTGTCTGTGGGCTTTAAGTGTTGCACATCGCTTTGAAATGAAAAATACCTCTGCTGCGTAGAGATCGGCACTTCTCCCACAAGTAGGAAGCTCCCGCTAGCCTTCCTCCTTGGACTATGGGATGGAAAGTACTGGAGGTGTGGGACATTCAGAGCAGGACAATCCATTATGGCCACACCATCTCCTGCTTGTGACTCCTTTGCAATAGGGCACCATTTTGCTGCAAATATTTCTCATCCTCAGAGGAATACAGCTTGCTTTAAAATATGCAACTAGAAAATGGCATGAAGGAATTTGCAGTGAGAAAACTTCTGTGGCTGTCTCCTCTGGAGCAGCTCCCTCTGCTCCCCGTTAACATTCAGGGACAGACGCATCCGCTGTTGGAATGGAAGGATTCAGGTGACAAGTTGAGAAGTCTATGATCATCGGAAACATTGAAATGCTTAACACTTGTTTCTAAACTGGAAGCTGACTTGGACCACCATGCTCTACCTACCCGCCTCCTGCTCCAAAGGATCCTTTTTAGTTTTTCTTAATTTTTTTTTGAACATTGAAAAAGCTGGAGAGTATCATGCGCATTTCTCCACTCCCAGGTATGTGTTTCCTGCCCCTACCACATGTTCCTTTCTCAGTCTGAGCAGAGCTCCAGGCTTGGATCTGAGGTTTTTGGCATCTCAGCTCCAATGGGAAGCACATCTCCAGGTTGGGCTCTTTGCCTGACTTTGTTAGCTTCCTTTAACACCATTTTGGATCTGCCTTTTGGGGCTAATGATTCATAAATTCACTTGGGGGGGGAATATTTGTATATGATAAATCACAAATACTAGCAGCTCTTCCTAGCTAGAGAAGCAGATGAGAAGGAGCAGCCAGCCTTCCTACTGCAGGCTTGCTCTTCATTGTGGGAGGAAAAGGAGGAGACAACCTAAGTGGTTGAAAGCTAGGAGGGGGTGCAGGGATGGAGATGGATCTCTGCAGAAGTGGGGACAATGCTGAAAATAGATCTCTTAGCTTATGCAGTTGACTCAGAAGAATAGAGGTTTTCTATGAGAACATCAAAAGTCATTAGGAGGTAGTCAAGTAAGGCCTCCAGCTGTTGAACTTGTCAGCTCATGTCCCTTCTAGGTTGCGCTGGGGGCGTGAGGAAAAGGAGATGGTCTAAGCTACACTTGCCAAGAGAAGAATGAACTTTGCCAGGGTCTCCAAGTGGCATGCATGATGCATCTGATGTGCTGAGCCTTGCCCTGCTGTTCCCCCCGAAGTAATAAGCAGCAGCTTCCCAGAAGGAGGGGGGAACAGCAAGTGACCCAGCTGTCCCCAAAGGAGGTCTCCGTATGAAATCCCACCATCCTCCTGCTGGCAAATCCCTACTGGATTGATTAGCATGAGGGGGCCACAGTCTTTCTGTCCCCACTTTTATTTCAGAGACTCACGGAAGCAGCAGGTCCCTTGGGTGCATTCCTTTTCCGCAACCCCAGCAGCGGGTTGAGAGGAACGGCTGCCTGCTGAGGCTGAGCATTTGGCTTTCCCTCCGTTTCCCTTCACCCCATTTTTTTTTTTAAATGAGGTGTAGCCAAACTACAGGCAAATTCCCAAAGCGTCTCTCCCAGGGCGAGCCTTGGCATGCTGCCAGAAGAAAGCATCCTTTGTCTTGTTGGAAAACTCCTCCCGTGACTTTGTGCTTGTTCCCAAAGACCACTGGGCTTCCACATTAGTCGTCCAGTGGATATCCCGTGGGAGTTGGCAACACCGGTTAATCCTTAGTGATGCTAAGCTGATAGTCTCAAAATCAGAGGGATGCTGATGTACGTGGATGTACAACAAGCCCTTTAGATATTGTAGCCAACTCCTAAATAGGTCCCTTTTTTTAATAGCCTATCCCCCTAAAAGATACGCTGATTTCTGCTCAAGCAGGAGCTGAGTGCAGCTGTGGCCAGAAAATCAGCATGAAATACCAGTCTTCATCATGGGGCAGCTCTGCTCGTAGCTGTATCACAAGTAACAATTTGTTGCCCTTACAGGTGAAGTGTTTTTAATCTGCTAGAGCTCAAGCAGTGGTTTACCTCTGAGCAAAGCTCCACGTGCGGGAGGAAGGCAGGCCGGCCTGTCCAGGACTATTTGCAGTGGCTTTTACAAGGAGCTAGCTCGGAGAGTTTTGGGGTAATTCAGTGTGAAAATCTGGAGCCACTTTCGAGCATAAAACTTTGCTTTCAGCTACTTTGTCTTTATTGTGTGAGGCGTTGCAGGGCTCAGCCTAGCCACGGTTTTTAGCATGGCACAAAAATAATGTGGACCTCAGTGAAGTGTAACAGATCCCGTTTCTCCCAGTCATCTTCCATCACTAGGTGTAGGAGAGCTGCATGCCTGCCAGGCCAGCTTATGCTGCATCACTCCTGCCTGCTCAGGCTGAGGTGGGTGTGGAAGTGGGAGAGGTGAGAAGGAACATGGTTTCTCCAGTTTTCTGTTTGTTACTCTGCTATATTTGTTATCTGGATTCTTAAGTAATGAGTGCTTTGAATTTTGTGATTATGTTACGGTGATGTGTAGTTAATGTACTAATGTTCACTTGAGCTAGGATCATGGTAAC
Organism: Aramus guarauna; assembly: GCA_013400195.1. Classification (NCBI taxonomy): domain Eukaryota; kingdom Metazoa; phylum Chordata; class Aves; order Gruiformes; family Aramidae; genus Aramus; species Aramus guarauna. The sequence goes on from VXBL01007083.1 coordinate 267,625, forward strand.
AGTGTGGTTTTGTTTTGTTTTTGTTTTTTTTTTTTAACTGTTCAGAAAATAACTTAAATACAAATACAAAGATTAAGCTGTGAATCTCTCCTGTTTTCCTTTTGGGGTGAAGGGCACTGTCAAAATATCAAGCCTGTATCTCCTTCGAGCCCCGTGTACATGAATTGCATTTCAGCTACACATGCATTATACATGACATTTGCAGCGTGAACACCTGGAAGCGCTGCGGCCGTAAGGTGGACGCCTTTGCCCTGAGGCCTGGGTAGATACAGCTTCACGGGACGCACGGAGCCTGCGGTAGCCGGTCCCACCTCAGAGCTGCCGCTCATTGATGGACGCGGCATAAAAGACTGCTCTGGCAGTCGGAAAAAACACTTATTCCTAAAACCACAGCATACTTTTTAATTAACAAACTCTCCATTCATAGCTGATGGCTTCTGACTGGGGCAAATGAGTCCGCCCTGTAAGCCAGAGAACGGATGTGACTGACAGAAGAGCTGCAGCCATCCTGCCCATTAAAAAAGCTTGGGGGAGAAGCTATAAAGACTTTGTGGTTTTCTGGGTACTGTTGCAAGATCCTGGTAGGAGAAGCACAAATTTGTTTTATAAGCTAATCAGAATCCTGCTGTTCAATAATGAGTGAGTAATTGACATATCGCAGCACCGCCACGCAGCTCCATGGCTGGGGATGCTGTCATGCTTACAGCTCGCCCGAATTTTAACGCAAGCACCCTTGCCCGCAGAATACCTTTCTCTTAAAAACGCTCCTCAGATAGCAGCCTTGGATCTTTCCATTTTATTTAACAGTCCCTTGTAAAACAAAGGCCACTGCAGTTTTAAGATCCTGGCTCCTGGGGTGGTCAAAAAACAAACAAGCCCCGCGCTCCCGCCGTCTCTCTCCCTGCTGACTCCATTCTTGGGAGCCAGCGGGGGACTGGAGATTGCGAAGGCTTCTGCTTTTCTGAAGCGCTGGGAGCAGGATTCCCGTCACTTCCAATCCCCGTCTCTCCTTGTGACAGGATTCCCAGCAGCCGTGTGCTTTGTTTGGCAAGGGTTTGGGGGTTTTTTATGTGTATGTGTATATATATATATATATTTACACCACTTTAACCTTTTCTGTTCCTGTCCTGCTCTTTTCTCCCATCCGATAATAGATTTGGAAGAGGCATTGCAGTGACAGGCTTCATCTATCGCTTTGGATCGGTCTGTAACACCGTATGCAGCTTGACCTAAACAACACGTGTCTGCCACACACAAATGAGACGCCTTTACCTTTCACACTCGCAGTCCCAGGTCTCTGTGTGTACCCAAAGGACACACATACTACCCAGTCCTACGAGAAACAAGTTCTCCTTGTGGGTTATTTCCAGCTGTTCTTAGCTAGTCTTTCCCCTTCTTGATGTTTAAAGATGAGGATCAGAGTATTTATTCCAGATTTCTAGGGCTGTGGGACAGTGCTGTGCTGCAGGGCATGGGCTGTGAAACTTCTACAAATTCTGGCATCGTATCCAAAAACTCAAGTACTAAAGAGAGACTTTGAGAAAGAAAAGCAATCTCAATTGTAAATTTCCACTGGAAAAGAATGAACACCAGACAGCTTATCTTAAATAGATTCAGTGGTTAATTACCCTTTCTGTTTAAAAATGTGTGCCTTATTTCCACTTCAAATGAAGGAGGAAAGTAATGTTTACCATAGCTTCAAATTAACAGCAGTTGATCAACCTACAGCTGTAAAATGAAATCTTTTTTTTATTATATTATATAGATGCTTTCAAGAGTATAGTAAGCTATTTTTTGGAAAGGGGAAATGGGCCAGTTTAGACCTGCTAGGCTAGAATTAATGTCATTCCTACAAAAAACGTTTAGGATGAATTCAGCAGTTGGGTGGTGCTGCGTCAGTTTGAGAAGGGTTAGGATGGCGAGCTGTCAGCAAAGGAGGCAGCGTGGCTGGGAAAACAAAATCCCTGAGCAGATAGACCTGCTCTAGTGCTGCCCTGGATCTCTGTGGGCGAGCTGTCCTGCTGTCCTGGTGGCCCCTGGGCATGGGCTGGCCCTGGCCCCCGCAGCATCCTGGCCCCGTTTGTTCAAAGACCGCGTGCGGCAGAGCTCCCCCTGTGCGACGGCAGACCTGTCGGTGCCCAGGAGGGTGTGGAAATGATTCAACATTTTGTGGGAATAAGATGCCACTCCTGGGCTTGAGAGCCTGGTGCTCTGCCTTTCTCTTTTCCAAGTGCTCACATTGCTTCACAGCCGACACACACGCTGCCCAGGACACTGTCCCGATAGGAAAGCACCTGCGCTGCTGGAGAAGGCTAGCAGAAGAAAACAAGATCCTACTTGTGCTAATTATCCCATGCAAATCTATTGTAATGGGCTGCGGCCATCTGAGGTCTCAGCCTGTCCCCTTTGCTGGCTGATCCTTCCTTGGCAAGTGTGGCTGAGGACGTCTGACGTATAGGGATGTGACACCCTTCTAGCAAGCTCCTGGCAGCGTGTGTGTGAGTACCAGCTACTCGGCTTTGCCCTGAGAGAGCTCAGACACACGTTCATTATATCCCCAAGGGATACTCTTTGTTTCTCATCAGCGTTATCTTCCCATCCCGAGCTTTGTCTCTGAAATGCTTTGCTGACATGCACCTGGCTGGGAGGTTGCTGAGCTGTGGGGCTGATCTGCTGGGTACCACTGAAGTTGGATAAGGAATATGGCCAGGAAAACCTGGGCTTGAAAAGGTCTCACCTGTTAAGCTAAACAGCCTTCCTGCAGCTGGAGAATGGAGTCAGATGGGTTTTCCAGAGCAACTAGGCAGAGACAGCAGCCTGAGCAGTGCTTTCACTAGGGACACCACTGAGTTTCTTCTGGAGGCCACTGTGGTTTGCAGAAGCTCAAGCCCCTGGTTAACATCACACAGCTGATGCATTCAAAGCTCCCAGTCCCGTGCCCAAAGCACCCTGCCGGCCTTTGCACAGGCAGATCAAGGCAGGCTTCTCCTCCAAGGGGGCAGCGAGGCAGGGAGGCTGCCGGACCGTCTCCATTTCTGCAGTGTCAACTCCGAAAGGGCAGCACCAGCAAACTGCTCTGGCCTTTCAAGCTGCGGAGACGTCTGCAAGTGGCTGCGCCCGTGCTGCCGAGTTCCCTCTCCGCCAGCGCAGGAAAAGGGGTCAGTGGCTGCTAAGCAATGCATCTTTTTGCCTATGTTTATTTGAACCACTTACTGCTTCCTTGTGCACTTTGTTGTAGTTTGAAGACCGTGTCCTCTGAGGGGTTTCCATCTCACCTTAGAAAAGGGAACGGACTCTCCCAGTGGGTCTTCTTCACTGCTGCATTCCCCAGTCCTGCAGAAATCCTCATACCATTTTTTTTGCAAGTGTTTTATGTCTTTGGTGGGGTCCCGCTTGGCTGGCTCGTGGCTGCCAGTGCCTGGCCCTGAGGAGCTGGGCAAGGAGGCAGGAGGCACCAGGTGCTCTGCCATTGCAACGGGGCTGGCTCTGCCCTTCTCCTCCACACAAGCTCCTTGGGGCAGGATGGATCCTGCCTCTGCCCACACCATGGGCAGCTGGGCTCTGCTGGGAGCCTGCACAGCACCATGCCGTGAGCTCAGGGGAAGCCCTCAGGAGAACACAGGGCTCCCAACAGCATCTCCATCCCCCTGGCCTTGGCAAATGCCATCGCTCTGGGCAGGATGCACGCTGGGACCAGCTTCTCTGCCTCTCCCGGTCCTACTGGGTTTCTTTGCATGCCCCAGGTACTGTGTGTGTGATGCCTTGAGGAGAAGAGGTGTGTGAGCATCCCACAGCGTGGAGCGCTGGGACGGGACAGCCCCAGTGCTGTGTCTGGGGACCAGGGCAGCAAGGAGGCAAGAGTGGGATGGGAGCTCCCAGGAGTGACAGCAGGAGGGGGTGAGGGTGGTTTGTGGGCTCACAGCCGCTGTTCCCAGCCAAGGGGGATCTTTTAGCCAGGCAGTTGTTGCTTGGCAGCAGGGGAGGAACGGGGGTGCCCGTAAATTGCAGAGACGAGCTCCCTCGCAGCACAGAGCAGCGGGAGTTTCTCACCAGCACTCGTTTCCGTCTTACCGTGTGCCACTGTCACCAGGTCAGGTCACAGGAGTGTCTCCAATTAACCCAGCTCCCTGGTGACCCTTAATTGGCACCCCAGGCTTTCATCCCCCTTCCTCCCCCAGCACGTGTTTCTCACCTGTACATCTGCTGCTAAACCTCTGCTCCCAGCATCCCAGCTGCTGCTGGGAACTGGTCACAGTAAACTCAGATTTATCCCCTAAATCAAGGCAGCAGCCACCCCTCTGGCTTCGACCAGTGTCCTGAGGATGTCCCAGCTTGATCCCCGGCATCTGGTTGTGTTGTGGGAGGGGGACTGTGACTGTGGGGCTGAGAACTGGGCTTGGGGATGGGTAAGGGCTTCAGTGCAGAGGGACTGGGAAGCTCCAGGAGGGGTTTTAGGTAGATACTTGGTGGGATGGCTCAGGATGGGGGAGGTGGCTGCTGCTGTTTCCTCCTCTCCCTGTGGCAGAGACCACTGGACTGGGCACATTTAACCCTCCAGGTGCTGATCCCATAGATGAGCCAGGTACCTGGATGACTGGACAGGGAACGTGGCTGTGGGACACAGCATGGCCTGGCTTATCGTCCTGTCCTGAGTTTGCTGCTTTGCCCTGTCTTAGCACAGGGCTTGGGATGAGTCCTGGGGGTGTTAAGGGCTGCCCTGCAGCACTGCAAGTGCTTTGGGCATGGCTGGTACCCACAGGCTGCATGTCCTCCTCCTGCCGGGTCATCTCACCCATGGGCATGCCCAACAAATGGATCTTCATTCTGCTACTCTGGGAATGAAAAGGGACCATCCCCTGAAGTACCATGGCTCCCTGCAGGTCTCCCCCCCGCTGTGGCCCTGTCGCCGAGGTCTCTGCAGCCACCCAGCACACCTGCGCAAAGGTAAAGGCGATGCCCCGATCGAGACATGGAGAAACTGAGTCTGAGCAAGACAGGTGTCTGCCCTGGGAAAAGCTGAATGCCGGCAGGCTGGGAAGGGCTTGTGGCTGGGGGAGAGGGCATGGTGCTTTTGGGGAGAGCCGGAGGCTCATGTGAAAGGAGGAGGCGGGAGCTGGAGCAGCCTGTGTGGGAGGATGAGGCACCCAGGCTCTCCCTCACCCGAGACAGCCCAGTTGGGGTTGGGGACGGCAGGCCCAGAGATGCCCATGACCACCGGGCTCTCCCAGCCCTGCTCCTCTGTCCCTGACCCCACAGGACCCTTCCTGAGGTGGGGCCAGACAGTCGGGGCCTGTCCCTTTTAAGCCCTCGGAGCTGTTGCCAGCCGTGACTTAGTGGGGTCCCCATCCTTTCAACTGGCTCTTCGGCAAATTAAGAGCTTGCTATTAGACTGCTAATTAAAGGCACTTCATTAGCAGCAGGGGACGCAGCTCCTGGCCGCAGCAAAATTGGATTCCTCTGAGCTGCCATGAGCCGAGTCTCTCCTCTCTGGGGCTGGGGGCTGTGCCCCTCCGTGTCCAGGGAAGGCAGCTGTCCTGAGCCACGGCCGTGTGGGTCACCAGCCCTCCTGCCCGAGTCGCAGAGGATGGGGCACATCTGCCCCACACGTCTGGCAGGGTGGGAGAGGGGCCGGGGGGTGCTGATGTGGGGCTGCCCCTTCGCCCCCAGCCTCGGGGGTGATGCAGGGATGCTGCCCTGCTTACGGTCTCCATGGCCACCCACATTTTGGAGGGGATGTGCGGGGGCTCTCAACGGTGGCAGAGCATCACACCGGTGGTCCTGGTGTCCCCAGTCCCGGCCACGGCCCCTCAGCGGGCTGGGCAGCCCGGAGGTGCCGGCCTGCCCTTGTCCCTGCCCCCGGCAAGGCGGAGAGGGCCCCGGACTCCTCCTCCGGCCGCTCAGGCGCCTCCAATGAGCCCCGGGGGCACCGAGGCTCCCTGCCCTGCCCTGCCCTGCCTTCCCTTGCCTTCCCTCTCCCCCTCCTTCTTCCACCTAAAAATGGGAGAGACGAGCCAGGCAGCCGGACCGGGGCTGCCTTCCTCCCCCCCTCCTCCTCCTCCTTNTTCCTGATGGGATTAGCGGGGATTTGCTGTGCGTGAGCCGGGAGCTGCTGCGTGCTGCGGATCCAGCTACCGTGCTGGGGGGGCTGCGGGGAGGGNTCCTCCTTCGCCCCGCTCCGGCTGCAGCTTCGCCCCGACGGCCGGGAAAGGGACCCCGCAGCCCGGCGGGGACATCACTGGGGTGAGCTCCCTGCGGGCTGGGGGGGCTGCCCCATCCCCACGGCGTCCCATCGCCCCCCAGCCCCTGGGCTGACA
>VXBL01007083.1:274081-288893 GCA_013400195.1 Aramus guarauna
CCAGCTACCGTGCTGGGGGGGCTGCGGGGAGGGCCGGGCTCTGGGTGCTGGGAGCGGGGCAGCTCCCGGGGGACACAGGCTCCCCCCGCACCCCACCACAGCCCTGTCGCTGCCGGGGCCGTGGGACGCTTATTGCTGCAGGGGAGGCAGCCGGGTGCAGCACCCAGGGGTGTCCCTGCGGCTGGGGGCTGCCCTGGATGCCTCTTGGGCACCCCGACCCGGGGTGGGCTAGTCTCAAGCCCCCCGGGCTGGGTCAGGGCTGCAGGGTGTTCCTCCACAGCTGTGGGTTCCCCCAGTGAGGTCCTCCTGCAGGTGACAGAGGTGCAGGTGGGGCCCGGGTTTAGGAGGTGGGTGCGTGCGGTGTTTTGGGAGTGCTGGGACCTGCCGTGGGGAACTGCACCTTTCAGTGGCACCGTGCCTCCCAGGCCAGGAGGGATGCGTGGGGCAGCTCACGGCAGCGCCGTTTGGGTGCCCCCATCTACGGGAGGGGAGGGGTGTCTCCCCCTCCTTCACCAGCCCCTCTCTGCCCGCTGCCCCTGCCCAGCCCTGGGGCAGGCAGCCGGGACAAGCAGCCTGAGCTGGGCCAGCGCCAGGGTAAAGCCTCATGCCACAGCCATGAGACCGGCCGCGGGGAAGCTGGATCGGCTGGGATGGGTGCTGGGCGGTGGGATGAAGCAGTGCTCAGCACGGGGCTCCATCACGCTGGGGTCTTTGCCCTGGGCCAGGGACATCCCTACCAGAAAAGGGGCTCATGCCACGTGTGACCTTGGCCCCCAGTTCTGCCGGCCGGGACTGCGCTGATCCCTCCTCCTCTCTCCCAGCGCCTCACCTTTCCCCTGCTGTCGGTCACCCTCCTGGTGTCCTTTGGCTCCTCCATGCTCTATGGCTACAACCTGGCCGTGGTGAACTCGCCGACGGTGGTAAGGGATGGGCAGCCTTTCCGGGAGCAGGGGAAGGGCTCTGCGTCCCTCCCTGGGAGGGTGGAGGTACTGCTACCCATCAGCCCCACATCAAAACGCTGGCATTTCCCTTGGGCAGTCACCCACAGAGAGCAGTCCAGGGAGAAGGATGGTATGGGAGGGACATGGGAACCTGGATTCGTGTACTTCTCCCAGACTGGTCCCCTGGAAGGCGGGGGCTGGGGAAAGCTGCCCACAACCTCCTTGCTCCAGTTCCAGTTCTGCCTGTGGCATCTCTAAGTTGTCCTTAAACCCGTCTGGTGCTGAGGCTCGCTGAGCAACCAGACCAGCACATCCTAGTCATCCCCAGTCACATCCTGCCCTACATCTCCTGCAATGCTGTTAAATCCGTGGCATTTTCCCTACGGAGCCTGTCTTCCCTCTCTTCCCCTTTCTCCCAATGCATCTGGTGCCCGTGTGTCTCTCTCTGCCCCACAGCACATAAAGGCTTTCTACAACACCACATGGTCCCAGCGGTACGGGCACGGGCTGGCCCCTGGGCCCCTGACCCTCCTCTACTCCCTGACTGTCTCCATCTTCGCCCTGGGTGGGTTGGTGGGCTGCTTGCTGGTCGGGGTGCTGGTGGAACGATACGGCAGGTAAGGGGGTGGCATGGGACAGGGTCCTCAAAGGGAGGAGATTGGGCTGGAGGGGCTGCCCTGCTGCTTGTGCCCTGCTAGGAATGGCACGCTGACCCGCAGTGCTCTCTTCATCCTCGTGGCCGGTGGCTTCATGGGCTTCAGCCGGGACCTGGGGTCCCCCGAGATGCTGATCATCGGCCGCTCCATCACGGGGCTCCACTCAGGTAGGTGCTGCCTGGGCTGCGGGGCTGAGCATGGCCCCTTCCTCGCAGATCAGTCCCCTACAGCCCATTCGCAGGGGGCTGGAGAAGACTTCATATTGCCCATGGCCACAGGCTCTGCAGTGGAGATCTCCACGGTTCAGAGAGGGCCCCCTCCCGGGCCATTGGGTGCCCACTGTGGATGGTGCTGGGCATGGGAGGAGATGCTCCGAGGTTCTGGCTGGGCACCCTTCTTCCTGCTGCCTCTCCCATCCCAGTCCCTCCTGTCTACCCCAGGTATCTGTCTCAGCATGGTGCCCCTCTACCTGGGAGAAATCTCCCCCAAGAACCTGCGGGGTTTCCTGGGCCTCATGCCCAGCATCTTCATCTGCCTGGGGGTTTTCTTCGCGCAAGTCCTGGGCCTCCCAGAGCTGCTGGGCAATGTGAGCACAATACCCCAGCCCACGTGCTCTGCGCCCTGCTCTGCCCTCCCCTTGACACGTCCTGTTTTGACTCCTCTCAGGACCGGTTCTGGCCCCTTTTCCTCTCGGTGGTGGTCATTCCTGCCTCCCTCCAGCTCCTGCTACTGCACTGCTTCCCCGAGAGCCCGCGGTACCTGCTGATAGAGAAGAACGACATCTGCGGGGCCACCAAGGGTGAGGGGATGTCCTGGGGGAGATTTGCTCTGGGAGGTGCTGGGCGCTGGTCCAAGGTCTCCCAAGACCAAGGTGCATCCTTATAGCATCCTTCCACACCCAGACCTGACAGCCCACTGTAGTCCTTGTGGTTCAGCCCTTCTGTCCCACGCAGTTGTGTCATAGCATTTCCATGGTGCCCATCACTATGGTGTGAGGCATCTCCTCGGTTCCTGTGGATGCTCAGCCCCATGGGTCAGGGAGGTCCCCTGGGGCAGCTGAGCCAGGGCAGAGACTTGTGCCATACCTATGACCATCCACCCTGTGATGTGGAGACGCGTGCCCATGACTCCCACTCTCCCTGCAGCGCTGCACAGGTTCCTGGGGACACCTGATGTGCAGGATGTGATCGAAGAAATGAAGGAGGAGCAGCAGTCGCTTTCCTCCGTGGAGATGGTGTCTGTCTGGCAGCTGCTGCGGGACCGCTCTGTCCGCTGGCAAACCCTCTCCGTGGTGGTGGTGAATGCCGGCATGCAGCTCTCAGGGATCGATGCCGTAAGCCCTGCGGGGTCCTCACCCCGGGACCTGGCTCTGCAGAGGCTGAGCTGAGACCTGGAAACTCATTTCATCAAATGCCCCATGGCTCTATCCCCCTGGCTCACGCCAAGTCCCCTCCTCGGCAGATCTGGTTTTATACCAACACCATCTTTGAGAACGCCGGGATCCCTGTATCCCAGATCCCCTACACCACCGTGGGCACCGGCGCCATTGAAGTTGTTGCTGGGCTGATCGGGGTGAGTGATGGACAGACGGATGGACGCAGCCCCTCAGTGCCAGAGCCTTGTTGCCAGCTCCCTGCACCATCAAACGTGGGGGTGCTGGATGGACCCCAAATGCTGCCTGTGCCACAGCACAGCCCCTTTGCTGTTTGGCAGGGAAATGGGTTGGAGAGATGGGATGAGAGGGGCTCAGTTTGTGGGGTCGCATCCAAGAGGGGTGGGAGGATTTTGGGGGAAGTGTGTAGCAGGGAGGTTGGGGGGAGATGCCAGGCAAGGAGCAGCTTGGAGGTGATGGAGGGAACTAAGCGATTCCTTCGGGCTCCTGATTTCATTGTCACTCTGTTAGCAGAGCCACATGTCCCCATCTGCCCCCCCCAGCCAAGCACCGGCCCGGCCCCGGGCTAGCAGCCCCGGCCCCCCCAGCCAGGCCTCATTTAGCTGGAGAGTTAGCACTGGGCCAGGCAGATTTATGGCCCTCGTCCCATCTGCGAGTGTCACCCGGGGCCAGCCCGAGCCACCCGGCACTAAATCCGCTCCCTGACAATTAGAGAGATAGATGGATGGGTGGCTGCTCCCAGAAAACCGGGGCTGAGTGGGGGGGGGCTTCTCCCCTCTCCCCATAGCTCAACCCACGGCAGAGTGGGGTTCCCCAGCCACCCCTCTGCCCCTCTGAAGGGTGCCCCCTTCTCCCCCGCCCTGGCCGTGGGGCTGCCCTAGCCCCCAGCAGCCGCCCGGCATGCAGCCAGATTGCTTGGGAGCAGCCCCGCAAATGGCCCCCGACGGATGCACCGAGATTGGTTATAAAATTACAGGCATTTGTTCTGCTGTCAATATGCTGCCTGCTCCAGCCGCTGCCGCGCTGCCTGCCCGCACCCTGCCTCCTCTGCCCGCTGCCCCAAAAACACCCTGTGCCCAGCCCAGCACCTCTGCTTGGCACCGGTGAGAATGCGGCTGTGGGGCCACCCTAGCCAGCCCCGACCCTGCACCCTGATGGGGCTCTGCAGGACCCTACTGCTGCCCGGTGAGCGCTCACCCTCGGACCCCCGAGTCCTGGCTCTTCCCATGCCCCAGCCCCAACCCTGGAGCACTGAGCTGGAGCTGCCCCCAACCCCCAGATGCCACTGGGAACATCCTGCCACCTTCAGCTGGATCTGGGGTTCAGGGGATGCCCCCGTCCTGGTGGGGAGCTCCCCACCACCCTGTCAGTCTCTGCTCTCCCTTGGCAGTGCTTCACTATCGAGAAGCTGGGCCGGCGGCCGCTCATCATCACTGGCTTCTGCGCCATGGGCGTCTGCTCAGCTGGCATCACCGTCTCCCTGCTGCTGCAGGTAGGGTCTGGCCACCACCACCCCCCCGGGCCACCGACACGTCTGAGGCTGGAGCCCTGGGTGCATTAACAAGGGCTGGGTGACGAAGGGATGGATATCACCCCAGGGGAGGGAGTGTGCATGGAAATGAGAGGTGAGCTGGCTCTTCCAAGCAATGTTTTCCCTTCAAAGTTAAAGGGAAGGAAAATTCAGAGCAAAGAACAACAAGAAAGAAAATCCAAATCCATGTGAGAAAACCCCTGCTGCTTCTGGTAGCTTTTCTGCAGAAATAGTCCCCAGGGAGGCGGCTGTGAAATGCCAGGGGAGGTGGAGAGGTCTGCAGGGTCCTTCCGCTGCTGCCTGGAGGGGATCCAGGGGCTCTGGGGACATCTCAGTGTCGTGAGTTGCTGAGCTTTGCTGAGGCTGACCCTCACCAGCTTTGCCTCAAACCACAAACTGCTTGTCCGCATCCCCCCCTTGTGTCCTGCGTGGCCATCGTCCCCAAGGGCTGCCACCCAGGCGAGGGGCAGGTGTGAAGCCCCATCCTGGGGATGCTGGGCACGAAGCTTGGGGCCACTGCCCTGGCAGCATCCCCCAGCCTGTGTCCCTTCGCAGACCGACCTGCCCTGGATGCGCTACGTCAGCGTTGTTTGTGTGGTCGGCATCATTGCTGGCTTCTGCATGGGACCAGGTGGGTTCGGGACCGGTGGGAGTGGGGAGTGGTGGGGCAGGAATGGGGGCTCTGGGGGAGCAGTGGGGTTTGCAGGCAGGTGGCAGGACCAGCACCTTGGCCCCTTCCCTGTGGCCAGGCCCTGGTTTATCATGCTGCACCCCGTGAGCGAGACCCCACCGCAAACCCCTCCAGCCCCGTACGTCCCTGGGGCTTGCTCCACCTCCTTCAGCCTTCCCCAAACCTCTGGAGGTGTCACCTGCTGCCATCAGAGTGAGCATCATCCCACCCCTGACCGAGCACGGGCACGAGAGCAGGCTGGAACAGCGAGGAGTGAAACCTGGACTGGTTTACCCAGTTGATGTATTAGCAGAGCTGTTAACAGATCTATAATTCATCCTCAGCCCAGACTTTATTCACTGTAATTACATCTTTAATTAGGATTTTAATGGCTCATTGTTCACAAACAATGATGAATAGGAGTTTTAAAACAAAAAAATATATATCTCTATTCTGGGCGAGCTGTGAGTAAGAGTCCGTCAGGGGCTCCACTCCTTCACTTACTGGCACTTTTTTTTTGGTTTGTCTTTTCCATTGGATCATCTTCCATGAAGAGGTCCCAGTCAGCCCTGTCCCAGGCAGTGGGACCCCAGCCATGTCCCCACGTCAAATACCCTGCCAGATCCCCGTGTGCCCTGCGATGTGCACTGGACCTCAGATCCTGCCCTCCAGCAAAGGGACAGTCCTGGGACTGCGGGGTGCCAGCTCAGTGGCACGTGGAGGGCAGGGGGGGATGAGTCCTTCCAGGAGAAGTAGCTACAACCTGTGTCCAGTTATTAGTAGCCAAGCTGGCTTGGGCAATGATCTTCAGTCATTCTGGAGTTTTTTCACTGTACAACTTGGGAAAAGCCAGTTGGAAAATTGCACTTCTGTGTCCTGCAGGAAATTCTAATGCTTGAAAACGTGACTGGGTTTTTTTCTTGCCCAAATCAGCCACGGTGTTCAAGCCTTTAGCTTGTCAATAGAAGGAAATTTTCTAAACCATTTTGTTCAAGGGAGGCTGGAAAGGGCATTATGGAGGGCTCTAGGAACAAGTTTCTCTACATCTGTGATCTATATGAGATCTAATAAATAAGCATTTAGGCAAATTATTGCAAAGTGAGGATCCAGAGGAAATGTTCCACCTTGACTTTGACTCGATCTGAAAATTTCCAATCAAGTAACTTGTGAAATTGGCCTCAGTGCCAAGCAAGGTGCAACTGTGGTATGCCGGGAGGATGCTAGGACACTGGCCCACCCATCCCCACGTTCCCTGTCTCCTCCAGCTCTCCCAGCACCACCACTCTGACCAGTGGGTCCTGCTGGGCTCCAGCCCTTTGCTTGCGGGGCTGAGACAGGCAGGACCTGTCGATGATGCAGCCTGTCCCCCGTACCCTCGATCTGTCCCCTCCCTCTGCAGCTGGTGTCCCCTTCCTGATGACGGCCGAGCTCTTCACGCAGTCACACCGCCCAGCCGCCTATATCGTGGGGGGGTCCCTCAACTGGCTCTGCAACTTCACCGTCGGCTTCATCTTCCCCTTCTTGCAGGTACTGGTCTGGAGGGGCTGGGGGAGGAGGAGAGGATGGGCACAGCCCTGCTGCTCCCCCAGGACAGGGTGCCAAGCCAGGCTTAATCCCAGGGATGCCCATGCTCCTGGCTCGGCTCGACGCTGGCCGGAGCCAGGCCAGGGAAGGGTGATAGGAGGGGATGCTGCCTCGTGCCGTGCCCAGCACGGGGGTGCCTGGCTCTCTGCCCTGACCCTGCTCTCTTCTTGTTCCCAGATGTCAGCCGGTGCCTTTTGCTACCTGGTTTTCTGTGGCATCTGTCTGCTGGTGGCCCTGTACGTCTACCTCATCATCCCCGAGACCAAGAACAAAACCTTCATGGAGATCAGCCACATCTTCGCCACTCGCCACTCCTTCCTCTCCATTCCAGCCCACCTCATCGGGATGATGAAGCTTGATGGCTACGGGGCCTTGGAGAGCAGTTCCCTGGAGGGCTTGGGCTCCAGCCTGACCTGACCTGCCCCCCCGCCTCCCACTGTGGGATCCCCGCCCTGGGTGGGCTGTGGGGGACGGGGGTGGCAGAGGAAGCTTGGGGCTGGGGAGGGAAGTGAGGGCCAGTTTGCTTGGACTCGATCAGCTCTGTGACTCCCAGGACATCTCGCCACACCACAGCCTGTGGCCAGGATGGGCTCTGACAATGTGCCAGGACTGCACTGACCACAGATGCCTTCCCAGGGACAGAGGGACCTCCTGGGGACAGGGGGTTCACGTTGCTCCCAGGCACATGCCACGACCTGCCCGCACAAGGTGTTTAATAAAGAGTGTTGCCTCCAGAGCTGGTGCCTGGCAAGCGCAACCTGGGATGGCAGCGAGCTGGAGCGTGCTGGCACGGGTGGGTGCTTCCCCAGTGCCGGGGAGAAGTGGGGAGCAGCAGGATGGGATGGGGGGCTTGTCCCCTTCCCTGCTGTGCCTGGCTGGGAAGGTTAGAGTCACCCCACATTTCCTAGGATGAGTGATCAGGGTTGCTCCTGGGCTTTTGCATCTCACTCCACGTTGATGATGCAAACACAGGTTGAGTTGCAGAAAGGACAAGGAGGAGCTCAGAACTGGGGGTGACCATCCAGCCTGCATACCCCCGCCAGCCTGCTGGCAGTCCTTCGCTGCCCAGCCCTGCGTGCTGCCCCTGCAGAGAGTGCTCCCGTGGGACCCCTGCACCCTCCCAAACTCTGCTGAGGACAAAGGGGTCCCGGGTGCAGCCACATCCCCTTGCTGTACCCCATGAATTGCTGTGAACTCAGGGTGCTCTCCAAGTACAACCTCTCCCATATCTCTGCCCTGGATCCTGTGGTGGGGGCTACCCTGTTTCCTGGGACTGCCGTGGGCACCGCACTCACGTGGCCCAGGACCCTCACAGCAGCTCCCACGAACACCAAGGGGTCCCAGGCCAGCAGACCCTCAGGGAGCTGCTGTTTGGAGGGAAACTACAATATTTTGCTCTGGTGAGAAGTATAAGCTGGGTGGTGGGGAGGGCTGCATGGCCAAAATCCTCTAGTGCCAACACAGACACTGTTTATTTTGTTGCAGATAATTTAGCCCTCTCTTTTTTCAGCTCCCCACTCCAGGACAGGTCCATGTTTGGTGCTTGTGGCCACTTGTTGGTGTGCTGGACTCCAGCCCACGCGAGGAACTCACCCGTTCTGCATCACTTGGCAAAGCCTCGGGGTGCCTCTGGGGGCGGGTGCTGGGCAGGTGGGGACAGGGACTGGGCCATACTGGGTCCCCCAGTGCCTGGTCTCAGCCCCTCCATCCTCAGCAGCTGGCTTGGGGCTCTCCTGCAGCTCGAGCTGTTTAAGGGACATCAGTCAAAGCAGGGGTCACAGCTCCACAGCATCAGCCGCTTCCCACTCCGTCTCCCTCCCGACTCGGCTGCTCTCGGCAGCAGAACAGAGCGGTAAATATGTGCAGCATTACATATGTATAATGGAGTGTAAATAACCCCAAAAAGTGCATTGTAAATAGACTCCAAGTTTATCCTTTATTAATGAGGCACTGAGTGCCCTGCTGTTTTAGAGCAGCGAGAGTTTCATAATATCAAAACCTAAATTACACTTGTGTCTCTCATTCCCAGCAAACGACAGCATCATTTCAGGCCTCTTTGCCACTTGTATTTATTTATTCTGGTATTTATTTATCTCTCCCACCCAGCACGTGGGACGGCTTGGAAGATGCCCCCTGCTCTCCGTATGGGAGGCAATGACCCCCCTGGGAGCAGCCCCCCAATTCTGGGGTCCTTGCGTAGCCGAGGAGCCAGAGTGTTGCCTTATGGCCAAGGAGTGCTCTGCACTGGCTGGTGAGATGGGGCAGACCTGGGAAATGTGGGGTGGGGACCCATCTCTGCAGGGCTTCAGACACCACCAGAGCCAGAAGTCGCCTCTTTCAAAAGGACTGGAGGTCAGTGGCAAAATCCTATGTTGCCTTTTGGCTGTGTTTGCTCTTGGGGAGACCGTTGTGAGGGTACCCTGCCAAGGGACATATCCATCCTCCTTCCAGCAGGACCTGGAAGGGTGGGATGCTCATGGGACACTAGCTTCTCATCAGCTTTTTTTTTTAGGATATTGGGGCAGGGTCTCTGGAGCTGTCAGTCCAAGCTGCCCCCCACCACAGGTCTGGTACTCTTGCAAAAGCAGGATTTGGGCTTCCCCTCTGCTTGCCCTGCCCAGGGAGACATTCCCAACCCCCTCCACTGCAGGCTTCTTGGGAAGAGTATGGCTGGGTGGGCTCCAGGCTGCTTCCCCATGTCCAAAGCAGCCCTCTGGATTCAGACCTCCAAAAGCACCGGTTCTGCTTGGTGAGGATAAGGCTGTATCCTCCAGCACTGTCCAAACAGACCTTGAAAGATTGGAGAGGGTGTAACAAAGAGTCCAAGAAATTACTTTGATGCCTGGAGAAGCTTCTGATCCTCTTAAGGTTTGCAGAAATGAAGATGAAGGTGATTTTCTTCAAACGCGTAAGTGCCTTCTCCTGATGTACCCAATACTAAAAGGTGGGTGAGTTTAAGCATTGAGCTATACATGTAGAAGGCTGGAGCTCCTCCCAGCCATACTGGAATGGGAAAGAAGGCCCCGGTTTGAACTCCTCAGATACTTTGAAATGGGTTCCTCCAGGAAATGATGATGGCTTGTCACTTGGTATTTCCAGATCCTGCAGGGAAGCTCTCCTGGAGAGTCCCCGGCTCAGGGTGAATGGTCACAGCCTGACCGGGAAGCTGATGAAGACTTACTGGACACACGCTGGTGTCCCTGTGCCAGCACTGGTGGCTGGTGAGGCAGCAAGTGTCCCCGGCGTGGCTGGACAAGCCAAGGAGCGTTCATGCCCTGCCAGTGGTCGTGGTCCCTATGGCTCCAGCAGGGATGTGCTCCTGGGGGACGGACCCTGCCAATCATGGGGACCCACAAAGCCTCTGAGGTGAAAGCTTCCTGCACTGGTTTCACCAGGTGCCCTAACAGCAAACTGTCCCTGTCACCTCAACAGGGGTGCCTTCGCTCCCCCAAAATCTCACCTGACTGCAGAGGCTCCATCAGGGACCAGTTTTGAGATGTGGTTCCCGTGTGCTCTGAGCAGGGTGAAAACCCTGCTCCTGCCACGTGGAGAAAGGGGAGCTGGAGCAGCACCCCCTGCCAAGCAGAGGTAGGTGCAGGATTGGTCCCTGCCTTGTCTTACCAGTGGAGAAGAGGCTGCAGGGCCGAGCAGCTCTGAAAGGCGACTCGCTGCTCAACGGTGCCCCAAACTGCACTGCAGCCTCATGCCCTGGCCTTGGGGACCCCAAAGCAACTCGTGGTGCTGCAGTGGAGGGCTGAGCGCCCAGCACAGCCCCTCCTGGGCCAGGCTGACACCGTTGTCCCCTTTGGTTCAGGTGGGTCCATGCACTCTTTCTTCGGCCATGCTTCCAGCACAGCAGCCACAGGAGAAGGATGCTGGACACGGAGGACTCTGCCCGGGGGGAGGCTGGTTTGCAAACAACCCCTGTGTCTGCAGCCTGGGCCCAGGATGTATTTGAGGTGTTTGGGGGGTGTTTTTTCCTACCTCTGCTGGCCCCAGCTCCTCGGGGCCATTCAAAGCAGGGCAAAGCTGGTTGAGGAGCCAGCGCAGCTCTGTCATCGGCCCTTGGGAGCACGGGGAACCCAGTCATGGAGCTGCACAGCGGCAAGGATGCGGTGCATCTGGCACAGCACCTCACCGGGAGCAGCCCATGCTGATGGGCAGCTCACCCCCCACCAAAGCTCAGCATTGATGCTCATGGGGGGTCTGAGACTGCAGGATGGGACACCCCCCCATCCAAACACTCCACGTTCCCCCCCCAGTCACAGCCTTGTGTGCAAACCTGCCTTCAGTAAAGGCACAGAGGGGCAAAATGGAGGGGAACCTCTTTCCTTTGGATACTTTTGTCCTACACCAGCCCCCATGCCATCCCTGGTGTCCCCAGGCAGGGGTTAAAGATGCCCTGGCTGCGCTTTGGGGTTGGAAAAGCTTCAAGTGATGGGCTGGAGCTGCCCTCAGGCACTCTGGGGGTGGTACGGGAGGTGAGGGCAGGAGGGGAGAGGAAAAAGGGGCAGAGGAGGAGGACATGGCACATGATGGAGCAAGGAGCTGGGACCAGCCCCTCTCCACCACTGGCCCAGCCAGTCCCGGACCCACGGGCACTACTCATGGTAATTACTGCCAGGACACAAGTGACTCAGAGAGCAAAGGTTACATCTCCAAAATCAGGAACACCCCCCTCTTGCCCCCGCAGATGATCAGTTTTGGGATGCAGTGAGAGGCTCTCAGCACAGTCCCAAGGCATCTTCTGCCTTCCTTCTGCCTAGGAAGGGTGATTTCAGCCAGGAATGGGACCTCTTGGCACCTTCTCTTGTTTTCGCTTTGCACGGTGGTGGCAGAAGTCCCCCAGGGAAGGGGACAAGGACTCGGCAGCGGCAGTGTGCCCACTCCAGGTGCCACAGCCCCATGCACACCCTCACGCTGCGGCAAAGGCGGCTCGCTCCCGCCCGAAAGTCATCCCGCAGCAGGGTCTCCCTGGGCTAAGCCTACAGCTCTCATCACCTTCAAGAGCAGAGCCAGCTCCAGCCAAGCCTGCGCTTCACACGGACTCTGGCCAAGTGCCTTTTTGCAGGAAAAAATCCTAAAATGGGTGATTTTTTTTACTGTGTTCTGGGTAACGGGCACTCAGCTGAAACCCAGCACTTTGAAGGGGTGGAGAATAGTGATTTGTTTCTTTTAAAAGCCTAACATATTTCCTCAGCATCAACCAGATCCCCTCAACCTCTTGAAAAATAATAGATGATGAACAATTTAAGGGTGTATTTGGGGGAGGCGGGAAGTGTTTGCTACCCTATAGAAAAAAAAAAATAATTCTGTATTAATGCCAGCAGGTCTATGCCCGATGCTCTGCGGGAGCAGATGTCGGCAGTGGGTGCCGGGGCTGGTCCGGGTGCGGGTGCCCGGCATCAGGGTGGCCGAGTGGAGGGTGCCCGGCGGAGGGTGCGCACCAGCAGATGGCACTCCCAGAATTTATTGCTACAGCAAGCTGCCTCTCGGAGAGCAGTCATGTAGGAGATGTCCTATTATATGGGCAGTTGACTTTAATAGTCATTGTGTGCTTAAAGCACAGCAAAACAACAGTGGGAAAAAAAAAAAAAAAAAAAATCCCCACTCCACTCGGATGGCCCTTTTCCCCCCAGCCCTGCTAGTCTATTTGTACAGTAAATTAAAAATATGAATCACTTCTCTCTACTGCCTCCCCAAACACTCATCCTGTCAGGCTCTGTGTTGTCTTCATTTGTATTACCTTAATTTAATGTTAATTATGTTCTTCATTTACAAAGAACAAGCATTTACACTCCCTGTCTGGGGATTTTCCACGCTCGCAGTCTCCACAGACTGGGAGGCGAAGGGGAGTGGCGGAGGCAGCGGCGCTGGGGAGGGGGCTGTTAGCACGGCCACGGGAACGGGGGGAGCGGGGATGCTCCTGCACCACCCCCCCGAACAAACGGGTAATGATGAGCACTATTGCCTTTCGATTTATGAAACCGTATCGCCGCCTGTGCTTAAATCTCCCCTAATAAATCCCTTTTAAAAGGTCCTCGGCCAATGGAGGGCAGTGATTTATGGCAGAGAGCTGGGGCAGAGGGATGGTTTGGTGGCAGGGTTTGCTGCCGGGAGGGCTGGGGACCTGGCCAGGGATGTCACAGGGATGTCACAGGGATGTCGTGGGGCTGGGAGCCTGGCCACTGCTGGGCAGCCTGGAGAAAACTTCCCAGACACCTTTTCCCTGATATCTGCAGAATTGTTGGATGCTGTCAGTGATGGGATGACCTCGTAACCACAGCATTGATGAGGACCACAAGTCCCTGCTCTGTGCCTCAGTTTCCCCATCAGCACCTGGAGATAATTTCTCCCCCTCCCAGCTCTCCCCATCCTAGAAACTCCCACCCTGGGTGACAGCCCTGGACAGTGGCTGGGGAGCCAAACTTTTGGGTGCATGTTGTGGTTTAACCCGGCAGGCAGCTAAACACCACACAGCTGTTCGCTCACTCTCCCCCACAGTGGGATGGGGGAGAGAATCGAGGAAAAAACGTAAAAGTCATGGGCTGAGATAAAGACAGTTTAATAGGACAGCAAAGGAAGAGAAAAATAACAACAACAAACCAGGTGATGCACAATGCAATTGCTCACCACCCGCTGACCGATGCCCAGCCTGTCTCCAAGCAGCGATCGCCCACCCAGCCAACTCCATATCAATGTGCTGAGCATGATGTCATATGGTATGGAATATCCCTTCAGGCAGCTGAGGTCAGGTGTCCTGGCTGTGCCCCCTCCCAGCTTCTTGTGCACCCCGAGCTTCCTCGCTGGCAGGGCATGAGACACTGGAGTCCTTGCCTTAGTGTAAGCACTGCTTGGCAACAAGTAAACCATCGGTGTGTTATCTACACCATGCTCATCCTAAATCCAAAACACAGCACTGTACCCGCTGATAGGAAGAAAATGAACTCTATCCCAGCAGAAAGCAGGACAGTGCACTAACAGAAATGAGTTGGGGAGTGCCTGTGCGTGTGTATGTGCATGAGTGTGTGTCCATGTGCACACACATAAAGGGCCCAGTCCTCTAAAAAAGCCACACACACCCCCCAAAACCTCACTCTTCTCAGCACAGATCCTGTGTCTGGAACCAGGAAGGATGGAAAAGAAGGAAAAAAGAAAGCAATGAAAGAAAGCACCAGGAGCCTTCCTGGTGGAGCTGGCACCTCCCAGGGACACGGGACACATGTGGCCCTCTTCACAGCCTGCCCACCCCCCGGCATGGGGGACGTGGGGGTGAAGGCTCTGTGCACCACCACATTTTCAAACCTTGTGCTCCTCTTCTGCACTAAGCAGGGTTTGAGCACTGCCCACGGCTGCCTGCTCCCTGCCTGCGCACAGGCCTCTTGCACCACGGCCAGCCGCAGGTCGGGGACATCAGGGACTTCTCCCAGGGGACCTGTGGGTTGGATTTGGGCAGAGGAAGAAGCATCTCGGACCCCGTTTCCGGACTCTCCCTGGGCTGTGTCAATGCTCCTGGAGTCACATTTTTGCCGTGCAAACTAGGATTGCATCAGGATGTCATGGGAGGGCAGTGGGCAGAGCTGGCTGAGAGATACTCACCCCAAAACCCTCCCAAACACCCCGAAAGCTAATTAAAAAAAAAAAAAAAAAAAACACACCCCAAACATCCCATTTCTANACCCCATGGGACAAACCCTCCCGGGCGCAGGGGAGGGGTGACCATCTCCGCCGTCCTCCGCTGGCCGTGCCTGCGCCCTCCCCGCGCGCTCCCGCGTGCTCTCCCTTATTAACAATGACCTTTCCACCGCGCTCGCTGCCGATTCCCCAGTCCCAAATATCTTTTAAATGGGTTTCAGGAGCTGATGCGCGCTCCGTTAAAAGGCCACCGCATCGCACCCGCGCCGCCCCGCATCCCCCCGCGCCGCAGCCCCCCCGTTCCCACGCAGCGCCACCCGCGCACACGCTCGCACTAACATTTTAATTAATGACAACGGCTTTTTTATTTTTTTTTTTTTCTTCCCTCATAAGCACTTTAAT
>VXBL01007083.1:294007-312330 GCA_013400195.1 Aramus guarauna
GGGAGGGGGGGGGAGGGGGGGGGGGGGGGGGGGGGGGGCTGAGCCCCTAAAAACCTAGAGGGGGCGTATGAAGGACCAGCTGAGGTGTCCACAGCAGAGCTGGGCACCCGCGGGGGTGATGTGTCTGGAACAGGGTGAGAGGGGTGGCACCGCGGGGCTGAGGGGACAGTCTGCAGACCGGGGGCACCTCCGCTGCCCTGCTGGGGGGGCAGTCTGGGTGGAGGGGGAGGTATCCCACCAAAATGGGGCTGCCTGAGCTGCCCGTCCAAAGGGCCCCAGCACAGGCCCGAGCTGCCTGCAGCCTGCCCATTGCTGCCGATACCCAGTCCTCCAGCTCCCTCTGCTGCCTGCGAGGATGGCGGCTGCCCGAGCCCGCCGCATCGGGGCTGGAACGGCCGGGAGCAGCTTCTCGGCCGGTCGGGATCCCCAGTAAGGTCCTCACCCACGGGCGACAGGGCGGCTGCACCAGCATCCCCCCACCATCCCGGCCTGCTGCCCCGGAGAAGGGCCAAGGAGACAGGATGCTCCCGCAAGCTGCGGGCGATACGGGGCACCCGGCCATGAGCAGCCCCGGGTAAAACTGGGGAGCCTGGTGGGTGGCTGCAGACCCCAAGGAGACACAGACTGTAGCGAGAGCTCAACTTCAGCTCTAGACACCAGAGACTCCACGCAGGGACTGCAGCTCTGAAGTCCAACCATTTGTAAACTGCTCCTTTCAGTTAAGGTGATTTTTTTTTTTTTTTCCTGGGTAGAAACGTGTGTCCACACACATGTGCTGTGAGTGTCAGGAGCTGCAGAGCAGCCAGTCTATTTCTTTTTAAAACTTGACATAAGCAGGTAAATTATCTCCAAGTAACACATTTACCACGAGAGGGGAAACGTCGGTGCTGCCGCTGCCACCAGAGCAGGAGTGCCTGCCTCCCGTTCCCTGCAGTGATGGGGAGCCTGAGTTATGGCCCTGTTGGAGAGACAGCAGGTTTGTAAATGCCTCTGTTTGTGCTGTTTTCCAGCCCGACCAGAGCCTATTGATCACCGGGGCAGGAATAAAGCCAGTGAGGCGAAGCAGGAGCAGGAAAGGCAGAGGCATGCGGTCAGAGCCACGTATGGGGCTGGTGCATGGCCATGGGACGCACAGCCATGCTGTGCCAGGAGCTGGGTGCATGTGAGGATGCTCAGGTCTGGCCTCCCCTGGGACCTCTGTGGCTTTTCCCTGCTGGGAGACCCTTGGTCAGAGGACACAGCCTGCATCTTTCACCCCTGGAACAAGCTGGTTTGCTCGGACCTGGACAGCAATTGCAAAAGGGTTTAAGTCAGGACCCCATGGCACTACAGGGTGAAGATCCCTGTGCCAGGCTAGTACAAGCAGGGAGCCTTGTGGCACGTATATTTAGTGTGAAACATGGCTGGTTTGGGGATGAAGGCTGAATCTTTATTTGTCCATGTCTCACAGCCACTGAATGGTATCAAGGCACCTCAGGAACTCTTTGCACCCAGTGAAAACCAGACCCTGCCCAAAGAGCAAACAGCCTCAGGAAATGCAAGAAGGAGGGAAACTGAGGCACAGAGCAGCAGTGTAGCAAGTAGAGATGTCCTGGGTTTGATCCAAGGCCTCAGTACTCGACCCTTTTTACAACCTCAAGCACTCACTATAGCACAGCCAGCGCTGAGAGTCTTATCTGAGCAACACACAAACTGCTTTGAGTGAGTTTTCCCCAAGAGACAGACAAAGGAAAGGCCATTTGCCCAGTATCTGAGACAAACCTGAGCAGTCCGGGGATTTGCATCCCTCAGGCTGCAGCAGCTTTGCAGCAGCATCCCAGCCACTCACACATGCCAAGAGCATGAAGGAGGCATCTCAGCACCATGGGATAGGGCAGACATGGGGGGGTGTGTGTGTTCTGTTGGTACAGCCCCCTCCCAAAGCCATTTCCTCGGAAGGGGGGACATGACACAGCTACTCCAGGCACAGGAGCTGCCCCGTAAGAGCTGGTGTGCTTTAGGCATGTGGTTGCTGCCCCCACGAGCCCTGCACAGAGCCAGGCTGCTTCATGCCAAGGTTAGGGATAGCCAAGGAGCTGCGTCAGATCAGGGCACTCAGCTCATGAGATCTTACCACAGGCAGGTTATTTCCCATAGTGCAGGAAGGGAAACTGAGGCAGTGAGGGCTGCTGGGACTTGTGGAGCAGGGGACAGTGACAGTGGCCCTGTCCTGGCTGTACCATCCCTGCTAAGCCATAGGAAAAGTCACTTGTCTACCAAGCACGAGGCCCCTGTGCAGACCACCCCATGGGATATCATGGGGGGATGATCCCGGGGTGCCCCAGAGGGCTCCAGGCTTTGCTCCTCCAGGCACAGGCTCACACTGACCACCAAGCCCCTGCTGTGGACTCCTCCACAGGACATGGCACAGCATCCTGCCACATATCCATGCCACGTTCCCATCAGGGCAGCCCTGCCTTCACCTGGGTGGATCTTCTGCCAGCCAGAGACCACTGGTGCTGGAAACAGAGACTGCGATGCTGAATGGTGACATTGGGACCTGGTGCATCCTCTGCTGCGTCTCTCGCTCCTGCTGCCCACCAGTGGTCCAGGCAGGGCTCTCACTCTGCATCCTCCAACCCTGGGGATACCCTGCAGAGAGCTCTGCCCCCCTGCCAAACCAGCCCCGCCTGCACCCCAGCAGCCCTCCGCTTGCACTCCACACCACACCGACATCGCCCCGGCCATCAATAGCGCTTGGTTAATTAATTTGATGGGAACAGCAGGGACCGCACTTTGCATTTAGTGAACTTCTGAGAACTTCCAACCTCATCTTCATAATTGGCCTCATAAATTTGAGGAAAGAGAGAAATCAGCAAAGCCAGAGGAGCGCGGGAGGCGGGAGAGGCCCCGCACGCAGGAGGGCGGGCAGGCGCGTGAGAAGTGACTCTATTTGGTGTCCTTATTTAATTTTATTGCACAGATCCATCTTCACCCGCCCCCTCCCTGCCTAGCCCTCTCTCTCCCGCTCTCCCTGCTGGGTTCACCTAATCATGATAAATTCATATTCATTTCCCTGCCTGCTCCGGCGGGGGGAGCAGCTCCCTTACATTCACCCAGCCATGCTGCCATTAGCAAATATTTACTCATGAATACAAAGTGCCAGCGTTAGAAGCCAAACCACCCCCTCTGCACCCCTTTTCCCCCAGCCCCAGTACCCTCCCATCCCTGCATGACAGCTAAAGATGGGTGCCCTCCCAGCAGGGTGGGAAGAGCTAACACTCAGCACTGCAGCAACTTGGCCCAGTCTTCTTCCTTTTACCCTGATGGGCAGAGAGAGGCTTGATGAGGGGGGCAGGAACCACCTGAGGCCCCAATCTGGACCCACCTCGGGGGTGCAGGGAACAGGAGGTGGGAGCAAGGGGCTCTGCTGTAGGAGCTGAGCCTCCATCCTGGCTCCCCCACTTTCCACACAGTCTCTAAGTGCTGCTCCGTTTGGGTTTATTTTTAATTTTCAGGATGATCAGACTCACAGCCAGGGAGGGTGGGAAGGGGGGGTGCTGTGGAGGGGGAATAGCCAAAGCCCCTTCCTGGGAAGCAAGAAACACCTCATTAGAGATGCCTAAAACTGTCTGTGCTCACCATGCCTGCACCCAGCCTGGGGGCTCAGCACCCACCTCTTCCCAGGTACTACTCTGGGAGCCCCATCCCTTGTACCTCCCTTGCAAATGTGGCATCCCAGGCTTTAGAAGAGGCAGAAGCTGAGCTGGGGTAAGGGATGGGCCACTTCCTGCCCTGCTGTGAGGGCAAAAGAGGGGCCCTTGAAGGAGGATGTGGCCTCAGGGGATACCAGGCTAGAGTTAGCCCCTGGCTTGGGGTCAGCAAGTGACTGGGAGGGTGGAGAGGAGGATTAGGGGCACAAGGAAGAGACTATGTGGGGCAGCTCTGTCCCCTCCATCCAGGGCAGGAGGCACTGCCTAGCCCAGGGCTGACCCACAGTGGGCAACACGGTCCAGCTCCTCGTGTTTCTCCCTTTGTACCAAGACGATGGAGAAACGGGAGCCTCCAGTATCCAGAAATGTCATGTCCAACTGCTCTGGCTGAGCTTGGTCGTGCTCCTTCGCCTCCTGTCCCTTTGCATCTGCCACAGCTGCACCCTGGGGAGATGACCCCCATCCATCCTTAGCCCTCCTGGCTGCAGCTGGCCACAGGAGGGCCCTCTGCGCCCTCCAAAGCTCCTGGGCAGGGATTTGTGGGGTGGGAGTGGACAGGCAGACAGCAGGTCACTTCCCTCACAGAGCAGGGGTGGGGGGCGGGGGGGCTGGCAGGACTTCTCACCCAGCAGTCTCCACATGACATGCATGCACTAGGGCCACCCTCACTGCCATTTCCCAGGGGGCTGAATGAAGTCCCACTCCTGAGCAGCCCTGGCCCCACATTCCCCGTCTGGCCTCCCCCCCCCACCCCTCCAAGTAAAAGCAGCACAAACAGCAGGGCCAGAGCTTTGACGTGGTGCTGCAGCACCCCTTTGGCACCAGGGCGTGAATCGTGTCCCTGGAGAGGGGGGATGACAAAGGGGAAGGAGCTGGGGGCCAGCAGTGCTGCATCTCCCCCACCTCCAGCAATGTTCCCAGCCCGTGGCTCTGGTGAGAGGGGTGGGAACAGCTCGCCCCAGCACCCAGAGCTAGAGGCAAACCTGTGTTCATCAAGGGGCCAAGGTGAGCAGCCCCATACTCTGCTCCCTGTCCCAGCCCAGGCAGAAACAGACTTATGCCCATGGCTGCCAGCCATAAGGCTCTACGAAAGATCCTCCAGGATCATCTTAGCAGCACTGCAGGGAGAGGGAAGCCCCATCCAACCTCCCTTTGGGACAGGACTATCCCCAGCCCCAGATGAGGCCAGTTGCAGCCCTGCCCAGCCAAGCCTAGATGTCCACAAGGACAGAGACTCCATCTTCTCTGGCCCTGGTCCCAGGGCTGCACAGCCCTCCTGGGGAGAGAGCACTCCCCCTAGGCCTCACTCCTCTTTGCCCTTGGGGACCCCAACCCAGTCCTTGCTGGCTCTGCCCAGCCTCCACCCACCCCAGCAGCCTCCAGCCCTTGCCAGCTTCTCCATCTCCCTTTTGAACCAGTGTTTCTTTCTGCTCATCTCCATGCGCTCCCTGGGCTTCCAGGCTGTTCAGATTCCCCTTGGAAAACCACAGTATTTCCACGCTCAGGAGACTGAGCTGCGTTCCAGGCACAGAGCAGGAGACAGAGCAGCAGCCAACTCCCACATACCCTACTCTGCTGAAACACGGAAAAGCTGACAGCAATCCCTTCCACACTCCACACACAAAGTGACAGTTCAGCCCAAGGCTCAGAGCTCAGGAATTGCTCCTTTCTCTGAGCATGGCCAGCCCCAGCTCAGCCACGCTGCCAGAGGGATGCCAGGACAGAGCCAGGTCCTGCTCTGCCAGCAGCTCCCTGCCCTGAGAGCCAGAAGTGGTGATCCAGCAGTGTGAAGGTCTCCACTGCCTTCTCCCTGCCCGTACTGAACACAGGGACACAGGCCAGCACAGGAGGGGCTCCTGGTCAGCCAGAGGGAAGAGTACCAACAATTGCAGGGCAGACAGCAAAAAGACAGAGATGTGAAGGAAAGAGAGAAGGGATTTATTATACTTCAAATTTCAAAGCACCAAAACATGCCAGAAGACATTCATTTCTATCAGGTGTTCAGCAGAAAGGCTGGGCTGACAAACAACACTGTTTGGAGGTCAAGGCCTTCCCAGCAAACACCCCAGCCCCACTACTGGTGCCCAGCAGACACAGCTGATGCTGCAGCCAGAAACTGTGCAAACCCGCCAGGGTTAACTCTCTTGTGCCTGCCCTGGCAGCAAACACGCAGCTTGTCCACTGCACATGACAAAGACACGGCAGAGTGCAGAGGAGGGGTGGTCGGGTCCCCCACAAGACAAAGGAGTGAGAGACCCGGCCAGGCCCAGAGACTGGCCAGAGGGAGCGCTGGGGTCCTGGCACAGAAACGCCCACCACAGCCTTCCTGCCAGCCAATGCCACAGAGCGGCACCTCTGCCAGGAGGAACCACTGCAATACCCGCAACAGAAACAGAACACTGCAAGTCTCTGGGACATTCATCACCAGAATATAAAAATAGTTGAGGTTTCCTGAGCAATAAAATTCATTCCCATGGAATTGACAGGGTAGCATTTTGTATACTCAAATACACACACACACACTCTCTGATCAAAGACCAGAAGTCTCCACAGTTTCCACACAAACAAAGGGAAAGCTTTGCTTCGCCCAAATTAGAACTAAACTATCTCCTCGTGTTTCTCTCTGCCTCCAAACCTCCCATACACACACACAGCCCTGTGCAGTTACATTCAGTGCCGTTACATTCAAACCCTTCTCAGTTCCCCTGAGATGCGAGGGGATTACAGCTCTGCACCGATTTTCTCTGCCAGAGATTTTGGGGTGTCTGTGCACAGACACAGAGGAAGACACATCCCACTTCCCCCGTTCCTAAGCACTGGGAGGGACTGGATCACAGGGCTCTGCAGCCCAGCCTTCTGAAGCTTCCCCAGGGAGAGCCAGGCCAGGGTAGCTGATGGGCAGCAAGCCCTTTTGGGTAGTCAGGGGCTGCCTGTGGCATCAGGTAGTGCTTCCAGCCCACGGCCTCCGCTGGGTGAAGCCACACAGCTCTGCCAGCAGCAAGGCCCTGCACTTGCAAGGAGCCCGTTTGCTGGGTTATGTTCCTCAGTCTGCAGTCACCACAGAACAGCACTGGGGAAACCAGCACCCTTCAAAACACCAGCACAGCAATGGGCCCAGAGCGCTGGGTGACAATAAGGTGTCACCAGTCCCGTTCTGAGGGCTCCCGGTAAGGCAGCCCCAGATGAATGAAGACATCTCTCTCCGTTGGAGTGGGCAGAGTATGGCCAGACATCACCTTGACACCTCCAGGGCCTCGCACCACGGCTGAGCTGAGGGCATGCTCCGAGAGGCTCATGCCCTTGGTCTTGGCCAGGGCCCGCATGGAGCGATTGAAGTGAGCTGAGCCGGTGAAGTAGAGCAGGGCACAGGCGAACTCACTGTAAGGCACCACGATGATGTCAAGTCGGCGGTGACGTCGGGCTGGCCCGGGGAGACGGCACACCCCCAGGTACTTCTTCTGATCACCGTTGTCCTCCTGACTCACCAGGTCATCCGTTAGGAAGGCTGTGGAGAGGGAACAGGCAGAGAAGAGCTGAAGAGCAGAAGAACTGACACCCCCAGCCTGAACTCCTCACTGTCCAGACAGCAGCTGAGGTGTCTCATAACACGCTGCAGGACCCCAAGGGTAACCCAGCCTCAGCCCTGACAGCCTCACGCAGACACATGAAGCCATGCTGAGCTGCAACAATGCTCCCTCCTTAACACTGGCTGCAGAGCTGCCACTGGAGCAGGGCCAGGAGCAGGGGCAGTACTCCAAGGACTTAGAAGATGTCCTCTCCTTGGGAAAAGCGACCATCTGCCCTTCAATGAATGCCATTCACCTCACTGCCTCCTCAGTTTGGCCATGCTAAGAACAGCTTTGAGCACCATGTGCCGGTCTCCAGCCCTCTTACCGCTCCTGTGGAGGCTGTCGAGCAGCTTGCTGAACACCCCACGGTGAGACTGCCCATCTGGGTGAGTGACCAGCACATCCACGTCTCCACAGGTGGGCTTCCCCCGACGGTAGGAGCCACATGCCACACACACGAGACCAGGCTTCAGGGCCAGGGCAGCTTGTCTGACCTCCAAGAAGAGAAAGAGGGATGAGTCGTCAGAGACCAGTCTCTTCATGCCCTGCCCTTTCCATCAAGGCAGCAAAGGATCTTTGGGCCTGCCTTGTGGCCTGTCCTGCATCTCCAAGGTCCATAAGGAGCAGACACTTGGCAGGCATGGCAAACTGCCCCACTAAGGAGGCTGGCCACGTCAGGAGTCACATGAGCTAGGGTGGCCTCCACACAGTCCTGCAAATGCCCAGCACGCAGCCACACAATACAGTGATCTACCATGGTGCTACCATCAGTCATCAGCTGTTGGGGGCGCTGGGCTGGAGCTGGGTTGGGACAAGCAGGAAGATGCAGTAATGCTGAGGGGGCAAAGTATGGTACAACCTTTCAGAGCCTTTGATTTCTAAGACAGCAGAAGAGAAGAGGTTTTTCAGCTCTCCTGTGGGCCTGGAGGACAAAGCTCACCAACTCTGCCCACAAAGAGAATCAGTTGAACACAAGATAGTCACAAATTCTGTTTCAAAAGCAGAGATGGGCTCATGGACAGTTTCCCCAGCAGGACCCAAGACAGCAGAAAATCTGCAAGTGTGCCTTGGAGTGCACTCCTGCCAGGAGCTCTGCCTTTGCAGGAGAGCTGGGCTTCATGACCCAGAAAAACCACAAATGTCCCAGCATTTTAGACCAAACAGGTGCCAATATGCTGCTGCCACCAATCAGACACACATAATCAGAACTTCCCCTAATGCAGTCACCTCCAGGCTGGACCCCAGCTCCTGTTGTGTGCAGACAGTGCTAACTCTGATGGCTTCATTCATTAAATGCTTAAGAAAGGTTCCTAGGTCTTTGGGCAGGAGTAAAGTATTCTTGGTCTGATTGTGCCAATCATCCTGCTGGCAGCAAATAATCGGGGGCTCAGCAATTTCCAGTGACGAGGCCATCACAGAGGCTGGGGTTCAGGAAGGCAGTGTCCATGCCCACAGCCCCTTGTCACACTTGGGGATCATCCTTCATTAGCACGAGATAAACCCATTAACCTTTGCCCCAGAGGTGCTCCAAGAAGCCACAGCCCTTTCTCATGCGGAGCAAGCCCCCCTCTGGTGTCCTTGCCCCCCTTCTGGCTTTAAATGAAGATTTCTAGAAAACTCCCAACCCCACCCGAGAGCCTAAAAGCTCCTCAGATCTCACTGTGACAGGCAGCACAGACAGTGACTAATCCCTCATTCTCTCTCCTGGGCCTGGATCAGAGGTGTGTGCGTGTGTATGGAGGGGAGCACAGTAATCCCATCAAGATAACAATAGACCCACCCCCAAGAGCCAGGTCCTCGACCCGGCCTGCCTGGGAAAGGGACCACTCACCACCAAAACGGCTAATCCGGCACACAGGACTGACACCCCAGCAGGAGCCTGGCAGGAGTATTCTTCGTGGCTAGGCCCCGTGGCCGAGTGACAGAGTCACGCTAGCTGCTGCTTCCATGGTGATTAGAGAGCACAGGGGTAGCAATGACGGTGTCCCCCCCACAAGCTATCTGCTCACATTAGGGTACACTGGCTTACCAGCCCATAATCCTGGAGTGCCATGGCATAGTAGAGCAAGCAGCACCCATCTGCAACCTGAATTCCCTTCACTTCCAGCAAGGATATCCATGCTCAGTCTTCCTGCTGACAACTAGCTCCCAGGGTGCCCACAGCTGTCTGGAGAAGCAGCACCAGGGAGGCAGCTCAGGGGCCCTGGCTGAAGGCAGCCACCTCAGAGATGAGAGGCAGGAAAGAGGAGCAGGAAACCTGCTCATCCCACCATCCCACATGCAGCCTTTTTCAAAGCAGTGTGTAGAACTGACACCTGTGAAATATCTTCCTTGCCAGGCACTCAAACTGAACCTTCCTATGGGGCAAAGTAGGTGTCTTGTGTGTCAGTGCCCAAAAAGGGTCCCTCAACCACTGACCCTGCTCAGAGGGGAGGCTGAAGAGCTCAGCTATAACAGCGAGGGACATTCCCACAGCATGCACACTCCTGTCAGGTCTCAGCAGGTACTCCACTCTGAGGGCCCGGGGCTGAGCTACTTACAGTCTGTTCTATTTCTGCAGCTTCCTCCCGAGGCATGCGCTCCAGGAAATCCGTGTAGTGCTTCAGTCCCACAGCTTGCTGGCTGGTGAGAGTCGCCTTGGTACGGATATCATCTAGCGTCCGGAAACCCTAGTACAGACCATGTGATGATATTCAAACATCTACCGAGACTTGGCTTTTCAAATACTTTCAACCAAGATTTGAGGAGATTGTATCTAATCTGTCTCAAGTCCAGACCAGTCACAGCTTCTGAGATCACATGCAGAGATCACTTAGGGCCTGGTGCCTAAAAGAAGGTATTTAGGCAATCCCACTACCCACACACACCTCTAATCTCCACCCAGCAATGACTCTGAATCTTAGCTAAACCTGACAGAAGGCTACTGTTCTCAAGGCAGTGTGTTCCTACAGCTTGAGGGAAAACAAGTGATGCAGGTAAAGGAACAACACACGGAATATACTAATGAGGGAAAGCGTACAATGTGAACACAACCATATTTTTAAGAATCCAGTCACAAACCAAACACTACAGGAAACCAGGCTTCATTAGCTCAGGAAACAAATTGTATTTAAAGAAGGAACCCACCCAGCAGCCTGGGTTGCTCACGTTGGCACAATTACTTTAACTTCATTTTTACAACTGCCAGACAAGGTGGACGGCGCTCTGACAGCTACAGGAGCCAGTCAGGCCAACAGGCCAGCAACTGGATCAGGAGCTTTCATGACCAAGACGTCCTGGCTCAAGCCTGGCTCTTAGCAGTGTCATTGCAGTGAACAGATGAGCTCCAAGCAGCGATGCTAACGGAAGAGGCAGTGTGTCCTCCACTCCTCCTATTGCACACCTCTGCCTGTCTGCCACCCAAACTGAAGTCTCAGCTGGGGGCACTCCATTCTCCCCAAATACACCCACAATGGGACCTAGCCTCACAGCTCCTCCCATAAAACCAGACTCAAATCCCGTCTGTGGTTATTGGCAATTAGAAACTATTTGTGAAAGTAATTCTCCTACACTCAGAAGCAGTCTTCAAACCCTAGTCTGAGAACTTCATGTGTAAGGCACTAAACTTACCTGCTGGTACCACATCTGAGCTGTCTTGACCCCTGCTCCCCAGATGTTGGAAAACAACTCCAGCACAGGCACGCTCTCACTGATGTGATCCAGCTTGCGCAGATGCCCAGTCTCCAAGACCTCCAGGATCTTCTCTGCCATTCGCTTCCCAATCCCAGGGATCTTACAGGCTTCCTAGCAAGAAACCAGAGTTGCTACTGAAAAGTGAAGGCTACAGACAAGCTGGGGAGCTGCTACCCACTCAGAGTCCAGTTAGCCATTTGATCAGTGATTGGTAAGTGGCAGGACTGGTTCTAACTGCTGCTTTCTTCTCTAGGCCAGTCTTACATAGGCTACGTTGATTCAAAGACAAGTAGAAAAGGACAAGCATGCAGAACAGAATTGAAACACTAACACACTGAATGGCTGGACTGTCACAGCCAATCAGGCCTAGATCCAGGCAGTTTTATATGTCATCTCCAACGTTGCCAATTGCTGAGGCTTAAGAGGAAGGTGAAAATGTCCCTGCATTGAGCCTGGAGAAGGCATTTATCTCACAGATGTTCATATCTGGCCCTAAAAGATTCAGATTCCCTTTTTCTGCTCATCTGAAAACACCACAGGTGACCAATAAATACAACTCATATTTGCTACACAACTTCCATTGAAACCCTCCAACAAGAGGGAATTGCCAAGGCCTGAAGATAAGCTATTGCATGTACAGAAAAAGGAATTTGGCTCATAATAGAGCTAGGATGCTGGGTCTATCTCCCTACACCACTACCCTGGGAAGGTGTTTTACCTGGTAGGAGGTGACTGGTTTGTGGTAGCTCTTGAGTGCATTGATGGCTTTGGAGTAGCCCAGAGCTCTCCACTTGTCTCCCTGGACAGAATAGGCCTTTGCCAGCACTTCCAGCTTCTCTGTGATGTACTGGTTGTGATTCTTCTTCTTGCTGTTGGAGGAATGGGCACAAACCCACTTGCTGGCAGGCTGGGCCACTGCACAAGAGCTGGTCTCCTCTGATGATTTCGCAGGGTAGCGGCCAGAAATCAATGCTTCCAGATCTCCCTGGGTGACACTAGCATCTTCTCCTTCACTGTCGTCATCATCAGAGACTTTCTTTAGGGAGAGGTAGAAAAGCAGCCATGTGAGAATAAGTGCATGCCTCACATATGTCCCTTTGGCACAGGCTGCTCCTGAGAGTAGGAAGTCAGAGCACTAAGAAACCTCCAGGGCATGCAGTGCTCCAATTGCCACCTCTGGAAGCTGTTGGTTATATGCACACCATAGCTCTTCATGCCCCAAGCTACACATGCACCCCTTGAAGCTATGTGCACATCTCACAAAGCACAAGAGACTAGAGACTGCAGTCCACCTGTGATCCAAGCACACACGCACCTCCTACAGCCAAGCCCATGAGATATAACTAAGGTAAGACATTCATTAAGTGAGCAACTGCTGCCAGCAGCATGCTTTGACAATGCTGAAATTCCTGGCTGGAGGGGATCCCGGCTCCCTGATCCCACCTTTTGCTGGTCTAGTGGCTGCATAGGCACATCTCCCACTTTCAGATTCTGCACCTTCTGCCCCATGATGCAGATGGCAGGAGACAGGCACTGAACTCTGTTTTCACATTACAGACACAAAATCTTAACAGGGTAGTAAATTACAACCTCCTCATTTTCCCCATGGCTATCTGCAAGAGAAAAGGGGGAGGAAGGAATGACACAAAGGACTCCACATTCCTCAGTGACAGAAGAGAGAACCAATGTATACATTTGCTGATACCCTCAGCATTAGGATGCCTCTGTGTGGACTTAAGAAACAATGAGCCTTGGCTTCAGGTAACGAACAAAAGGGGATAGAAGTGGGAAGCCTCATAGAGGCTTTGTAGACTGCGTTACTTGCTGGGGTCCCCCTCTCTCTTGATGTATAAACACAGGAGTCCACAAAGATCCAAGAGATCCTGTACTGTAGAAGTAACCCTGAATGGCACAGGGCTGTTTGCAATCAGTGCAGCAATTACACACAGCACACAAGTCCTGTTACAAGTTTCTGCAGAGCATCAGCCTAAGAGCCATAGCCTTACAACCTCTGGTTCTGCTGGCTAAGGAGGTGCGGAGACACAATTCCTGCAAAATACAGTGCTGAAGTCTTTAGGAAGAAGAGGCAGGATGTTTCCCTTTTGTAATCTTGTTTTATAACTCTGAAAATGGGGTCAGACTGGGGACTTGATAGACTAAAGCAGTTTTATTCGCGTTGAAATGCAACTCCCTTAAGACACTGTTCCCTCGAAGGGCAGCAAAGCCTCAGAGTGTACAGATTGGTTAGTAAGCTTTTAAGAAAGCATTTAAGGAGCATGTTATCCAAGCACAATGCAAACCACTCTGCAGCTGGAGCATGCAATCCCCATCCTCTTGGCCAGCAGTGCTACACAGGTAAAACAACACATAAACCCCTGGCTCTCTATGCTTCGCCAACAAAGCTGACGGACTCTTTACAACCATACGTGCAAAACCAACTAGTCCCATTAGCTTCCAAGATACTCCAGGATCCTACAGCAGCTGGGAGAGACCAATATGTGCAGGGTTTGTCTGGAGCACAGCACAGGAGCCGGGATAGCAGTTGAAGCCCAGTGGCTGAGGAAATACACCACTTGAGAGGGAGGCAGGCAGCCTAGGGTAACAGCCCCGGGGTTCAGCCAGTGAGTAACCAGCACCGCTTGCAAAGGCTGCCTTGCAGAAAACTGCTGCATCCAGATGCAAGTCACACAGTGGTTGCTACAGTCTGACTGGTAACAGGGTTTCCTCACAGGAGTTTACATCCAAAAACGCAGAACTCCCAGAGCAGCCCCTGTTCAGTACAAAACACTGGCACACTTATCTCCTAGAGAAAAAAAACATCCCACCCAAGCTAGAAAATACTCTGTGCTTAAATGAAGGGTACTTCTAAGCTGAGATTTCAGCTTTCCTGTTGTAGCTGGGTCTTCAAAGTGGTTGGTACTGTCTTTAAAGCATATCCTGTGGGTTCTCTTCTCCCTAAACTCACACAGTCCTAAGCTTGGGATGAGGGATTTTACTGAAGTGTCTACAAATATTGCTTTTGTGCACAGCCTAACAGGAAATATCATTGCTTGAGGGGATTTAGAAGGAAAAAAATGCAATAAGGCTTCAGATTCATAGCAGCTGTCTGACCACCCTGCAGAAACCAGGGCAGATACCACAGGATCCGTAACAGTACAAAAGATCCTTTCGCCCATTAAGTATGAGATTTGTTAATAACGACTGCCATTAAGTTAGTTACAAGAAACAGCAAAGATGGGGTAACTGCAAAGACCATGCAGTGAAGCAGCAGCCAACTCTGTCTATAGCACACTGGATAGTAAGTCTGGGGAGAAAAGATCCTTCCCTGCACATATTCAAGAGAAAGCCTAAAACAAAGGAGCCCTCAGTAGGCTGCCAGTTAAGGAGTTACTACAGGGTTTTGCGAAACAAAATTTAGGAGCGGCTGCTCTAAGAGGTCTGGGGTAACTTTACTACAGATAGATTTGAATGATGCCAATGTCCCAAAAAAAAAAAAAAATCAGCAAACTCGAGTAAAAATACAGAGAAGGGAAAGAAAGCTAACTACAGGCTTAGAGAAGCTGACTCACAGTAGAGGTCACTAATAACCCAACACAGATATTTTAAGCACACCACCACAATCACTGGAGTGGCAACCTGATCCACTGCACATGTGTCTTGAATGGGGTGTTTGCCAAGGAGTGGAGAATGGGTCAGTATGGCTCAGGCAGGAACACAGGATGAAATATCAGAGACAGCTTCCTGAAAGGGAGATATTCTCAGCCAGGGAATATTCCTCAAAAGGACGCAGGGGAAACATGATCACCAGAGTGAGCCTTGGCCTGATCAGAGCGCCAGGACTGCTTCAGCTGGAAACGTTCTGATGGGGACATGAATTTAAGGAGTGTTGTTTCTACTTTTAACACCTAAAAGGGACAAAGAGAAGCAGTAACCACGTCCACTGCCTGAGTCTGACAGCACCAATCCACTGAAACATCCAAAAGTCTTCCCTTTGCTGAGAAAATCTGGCTTTGTATCCCTGCAGGGATACTCCTAGCCAGGAAAAGCAGCACGCAGGATCTGTTCACAAGGAGAAGGGCCTGCGCAGGAAGCCTCACCTGAGCCAGCTGCTGCTGTCCAAGGGTGCCCAGGTCTCGCTGTGAGGAATCCTCCACCTGTGCTTCAGTATTTGTTTTCACTGCTCCCTCCTTTGCTGGGGGCTGGATCTCTTCACTGCCCAGGACCTCCTGCTGCTGCTGCTCTTTTTGCAGTTCTCCCTCCTCCAGGTACCTGCCATGGATCAGAGACCTTAGTACAGAGGAGGACTTCTCAGCCCCCAGAAGTTTGACTGAGAAATCCTTCTGCATGTTTTGGGATGGAGCAAACAACCCATATGAATTGTACTC
Organism: Aramus guarauna; assembly: GCA_013400195.1. Lineage (NCBI taxonomy): Eukaryota > Metazoa > Chordata > Aves > Gruiformes > Aramidae > Aramus > Aramus guarauna. The sequence goes on from VXBL01007083.1 coordinate 309,326, forward strand.
TCTCAGTTCACAATTAATTACTCTTGTTTTGGCTCAGTTCCCCAATTTCCATCCACCTCACTGACCTGCAACTTCTACTTCTATCTACCTCACTCAGACTCTTTCTCCAAAACTTTGCCAAAACATTTTGATCCTAACCTGTGGCTGCCTGCTGCTCCATTCCTTATTTCCTCTTGTGCCTAGTTGTCAATTCTCTCTCTACTTTTCATCTGCAACAAGTAAGAAACAGCATTTAATCCTCAGCATTTTTAAAAGAAATCTCCTTGTTATCACTGATGGATCAGAAAGCAGTGCCTTTAGCACCCGTAGCAAGTGTCAGGACTCCTGTTAGCACTTCTGGGCTCTATTCCATGTTTTCTTACCCCACAGAATGGCAACTGGTCACAAAGTCACAAAATTTCACAGTCTGTACGGGGGAAAAGTGACTTTAAGTCATGCCCACAGGAGCTGCAAGGAGTTGTAGTCTGAGATTTTGAGCAGAGGTCAAATTTTAGTCTTGTTCAGTTTAGGATAGAGGTGCTGTAGGGAGGAATGACAGCATGGCCTTTGCATACCTGTGAGGGATAAAGACACCATAGCCAGCGGTACTCAGAAGCTTCTGGTCTCTAATGCAAGCACTTAGCCAGGATGCCTTCACTAGCTGCAACCCTGAAGGTAGCTTGGTTAATTTAAGGAGTCGAAAGGCCCGATCACAGTCCATGTCTTCAGCCACAATGACGTGTGTCACCTCTGAGGAGAGCCGGTGGTGTACAACACCCCCATTCTGGACAATCTGCTTGTGAAAGATCTCTGCCCTGGCTTGGCCGATGCCAGCTTGCAACACGTAGGCGGCGACTGGTTTCAGCCACTCTGCTGAGGAAAACACAGGGGCAGGAGCTCAGTGACAAGAGAACTAGTGTCCCAAACCAAAAGGACTACGTATCTCACATAGGACGTGATGGTACCAACAGTGGCAGGCAGTCTTTGGGGGGCACCAGCTGGACACACCAAAGCAAGCTGGCCATCATCTCTACAGAAAACACTCAGGGCCCAGAAGAAGCCTTTGAGGGAACAGCACCTCCAGTTAAAAAGCTGGGGTAGAATATTGTATTCCATGTCATGGGCACGCAGAACTTACCCTCAGGTATCTCCGTTCCTTCCTCTTTTGCGATCTTTGGAGGGACGCTTTTCCCCGAGTCATCCCTCACCTTCTTCCTCTTGGGAAAGGCTTTGACAATCCCTCGTGGCTCCATAGGCCTGGTGGGATGTTTAGCTGCAATTGCTGAATGCCAATAAGAAAGAGGGAGGTTGCTGAGAACAGTGTTGTGCAATCACAACAACTTAAGATTCACTCATTTTGCTCACTGTCTTTGTTGGAGTTCTTTTTTTGTTATTACCTTCCAAAATGCTTGCCCTGAGGGAGGCACCTGGAAACAAGAACTGCAGCCCACAAGGTCAGAAAAATAAGTTAGGAACCACAAAAGAGCCACTTAAGGTGACCCTGCTTGAATACCTTAGAAACCACTAAAGCTGAGTTCTTACAATAAAAAGTATTCAACTACTTTAACATTTTGGAGCTCCTTCCTGCCCAGCCAACAGAAGCAACTTCATTTCTAATATTTCTTAAGCACTGTCCTAGTTTCAGCTGGGACAGAGTTAATTTTCTTACTAGCAGCTGGTATAGTGCCACGTTTTTGATTTAGGATGAGAATAATGTTGACAACACACAGGAGTTTTGGTTGCCACTAAGCAATCAGGGACTTTTCATCTTCTCATACGAGACAGTGGGGGGTGTCCGAGAAGCTGAGAGGGGGCACAGCCAGGACACCTGACCTAAACTGGCCAAAGGCATATTCCATACTATGCAACATCACGCTCTGTACATAACCAAGGGGTTGGCCCGGAGGCAAGGTAGCTCAGGAACTAGCTGAGCATTGGTTCTGGGTGGTGAGCAATTGTGCTGTGCATCACTTGTTTCGTATATTCTATTACTATTGTCTTCCTTTTCTGTCCTATTAAACTGCCTTTATCTTGACCCACAAGTTTTATCTTTTTCTTTTCAATTCTCTCCCTCATCCCACTGCGGGGGGACAGTGAGCAAACGGCTATGCGGTTGTTTTAGCTGCCTGCGGGGTTAAACCATGACAAGCATGTTCTCAAGAGGGAAACACCTCTCCTGATAGGGCTGAAACCCAGTCACAGATGAGAAGAGAGAAAGCAGCTGATTGATATCAAGTGTTTCATACAGCCACAGGAGGAAAACCCACAACCCAGCTTCAGCTGGAAATAGCAAATTAGTAAAGATTAATTAGCCAAGTTCGATACGGGTACAACTGTAGCTTCACCATCACAAGCCTCATAAAAGCAAACTTTGGAGCTTTAACTACCAGCACAGGCTACCAGGAAGTTTGTTTTTTTCTTAGCCCAAACAAACCCCCAGATCACCATATATCCCAACAGCCCCTTCCACCCGGCTGGTGGAGTCAACGCCAACTTGGTTTCCTCTCTGTGCAGCACTTTGTGTTTTGCTTAGAGGCTTCTCACACACAAGCCATCCCAAACCCATCACATTAAGCCTGGAAGAGCTGAAAATGGCCCTGCCTAGCCCTGTCTTCTCCCTGCGGTCACCTCCTCTCCCGAGCATTAAACACAATCCTCTGGAAGACCGACGCAGAGCTGGACTCAAGTCATTGCTTCTGCAAGGAAGAGTTCAGCTTCAGGGGAGAAGAAACCCTGCTACGTTTCTAAAACAGTTTCACAGAAACATTTTTGTTTTTCAGGACATTTTGCCCAAAAAGTCCTCTGAAAATAGTAATACATTCTGCTAAACAAAGAAAACAAAACGCACCCAAAACCCCCAAGCTTCAGGACTCACAAGAGCGTTGCTTTCCGGGTACTATTTTAACTCATCTAAGACAAAACCCGCACGCCGCACCAAGCTTGCCTTGCCTTGCCTTGCCAGCCTTATCAGGCCACCGACCTGGCTCGCCTCAGAACTAGCGGCACCCAAAGCCTTGGGGGCAGGA
>VXBL01007083.1:312390-340251 GCA_013400195.1 Aramus guarauna
CAAGCCAGGCGGGGCGCGGGGGCTTCCCCGCAACCGGGGGGGGGGGGCAGACGGACCCCGGGCTGGGCCCGGCTACAGGGCCGCTCTCACCTACGGGCCGGGGCGGCGGGAAGTACTTCCGGGTAGTGGCCGGAAGTGTCCGCGTTGCCGTGGCGACGGAGCCCGGCCGCCATGGCGGTGCCGAGCTGGCTGGAGCGGCTGCGAGCTGCGAGGAAGACCGCGCTGGTGCAGGACGGTAACCGCGGTGGCGGGGGGATAGCCCCTTCCTGTCCCCCGAGACGTGTTTTGGGGTGACCCTGCAGCGAGCGGGCGGGGGTGGGAGCGCTGCCGGGGACGGCCCTGCATCCGGGACAGGGCCCCAGCAAGGGACACAAGGCCATCCGCGCGGGGACACGGCCCCCGTGGGACGGGGCCCCAGACAAGGGGACAGGACCACAGAGAGTAGGAGAAGGTCATACGCCCAGGGATAGGTGTACTCCCGTTTACCCTCACCACCTGCCTTGCCTCTAGGGAAGCGGAAGATCCATTACCTGTTCGAGGATGGGAAGGAGATGGCTGAAGAGTACGACATGAAGACCAGTCAGTTAGTGAGTAAGTGGTGCTCTCAGCTGGCCTCCAGCAGACGTGGGTTGGGGCACAACTGCCGTGTGCGTGGTAGTAGGTCTGCATTCACAGGACTGGGATGTTGAGAGGAAACTCTTGGTAAGGAACAAATTGCCCCCTAAATATTCTGGGAGATAAGCATGCCTGTAGCTGAATTTTATAGAGTCATAAATATCATTCAGTTTAGGCCCAGGGCTGTCTGACTTCTGTGGCATAGCAGACCTTGCTTTAGCCCAGGATCTCTCCCAAAGAGCTCGTCTGTCACAACAGACGCGGGTGAACTAAATGACATTGCTATCTTGCATAGCCATGCACTGAGGCTGAAGCACATGCTGGGGTGAAATATGCTTTTTGGTGGCTTCTGCAGCCACAAACAAGCAAGGTGTTGGTTATGGCTCTTGTCCAAAACCACTTCAGCTGTGGCCTGGCACCTGTTGCAACCTCACCATGGCTTCAGCACCAAATAGTAAAAAAGAGAGGCACTCGGTACAGAATTTCTGACATAAGGAATAGGCCAGCTAACATCTCCACTCACACCAAAGTGGAAGTGACTGGAATTAAGACATGTATCCTGATATCATCTCAGTGTGCTGGGCAGCTTGGCAGTCACTTGCTGGAGTTCTTATAGAGCAGAATAATGAAAACCCTTCTTCTCCCTTCCACAGGTAGAAAATGGCGAGAGAAGAACACCCTCGGAGGCTCCGGCAAGTGGCAGGTTGAAGTGGGGGAGCCAACCTCGCTGCTTCTGGGAGCGCTGGAATCTGAGCTCATAAAGGAAAGCAGCTCCAATGTACGTAAGGGTCTGCAGGCATGACTGCACCTAAAACTACCTACTCTTGTGCTTACAGTGATAGTTGGAAGACCATAGATCACTTACAGCCTCAAGAGACAGCCTTAACCTGCCCAGCACTTTACTGCAAATCATCCCAAAGGTGTGAGGCTGAGTAGAAAAAAGGCACAGCTTAGGTTCTTTTGGGGTCTTCAAGAGATTTGTAGTTTCCTTAAGTAGAGAAACTGTACTGCAGTGTTGGCCAACTACTATTCTGGCTTCTGAAAGAGTAGGCTGAAAGGAAGGCCTGTGCCATGACGAGACAGTGGATGGAAAGCAGAGGCGATGACAATGAAAGGCCGACACAGGCAGTGTATAGTAGGCTGCTCCTTAACATAGTATGGCCTGTTTCATCTTCACATCCCTCTAGCTTAGGGGACAGAGGTTTTAGTCTCTTACCATCTTTTCTACAGGCCTTAAACACAAGCACAGTGCTGCACAGCAAATTGAGGCAGAGCCAGGACTGAATCCAGCAGGTCTCTAGCATAGGCAGAGCTCAGTATTCAGTTGCCTCGAAGAGGGCCCTAGTTTCCCTGTAACCCTTTCCTGCAAGGCTCCCTCACTGAACACTTTCAGCCTCCTACAAGCAGGGTAGGCAGTGCCCTGGGTAAGGGCAGAGCAGCACTAGCTCTAGTGAAGCGGTGCTTAGGCAGTTTCTTGAGTTACTCCCTAATGCTCCAGTGTGAGAGAAGAGCTACTCCCATGTGGACCCTCTCGAGGTAGTACGGGAAGAAGGGGACAGGGAGGAGAGGAGATGGCTGGAGGGGCCTTGCTAAAGGTACTTGTTTGCTGTAGCCTGTCTTCATGAGGAAGGATACCCTGACCAGCTTCCAGTGGCGGATCCGTAACCTGCCCTACCCCAAGGAGGTCTACAGCGTCTCTGTGGAGAAAGAGCAGCGCTGCTGTGTCATCCGGACCATGAACAAGAAGTCAGTAAGGACAGCACTGCCGGTGCTGACAGTCCCTGGGGGTGGGCTGGCACAGAGGGCAGGCCAGTGATTGCAGAGGGGAGCTGTCCTCTCTTTGTATCCCTCACACCTCACAGCTGCCTGTCTCCAGCTGTCCAATTTCCACTCCCAGCTGCCCCAGACACAGTTATGGTAGAGCCACTCAAGCTCTGCACTGGCCTTCACAAATTTATCTTACAGTTCCAATAGCATGGTGTTTGCACTGTTCTTTCCCTGTCAAATGTTGCTCCCTTAGACCTTTTGAAGCTAGAGCATCCCATCCTTTCCCCTCCAACATGATACTTTGATCTCAGAATGCATGGAGCTGCAGGATTCAACAGGTACAGCATAGTCTTGGGCACCCAGGCAGACAGATCTCCCTGCATAAATCTGTCACAATGCTGATGATATGATCTGGAGGTAGCAAGAAAAAAAGAGGCAGACTGAATCTAGAAAGGAAGCACTACAATATTCTGCCAAAAGAAATTTGAGATGGGGGCGGAATACACCAGCGTGGAAAGCTGGGCAGGCTGCTTTCTGCTTGCCTTTCCTCCCCAGCGTTGCTGCAGAACAGAGAAAGATCAGATTCTTGGGTAAAAATCAACCCCGGTGTTTCCCAGTCTGCCCCCCGCCCTCTTTGTGCTGCTCTTTGCAGCTGGCTGTAGGTGGTGCTGTTGGCAAAGAACTGCTCCACTTTGGCTGCTGAATGCCTTTTGGACCACAGAACCCGCAAGTCTTCAGGGAGGGCTTTACCGCATCAGAGGCCGTGCAAGGGCTGTTTGAGCTCTGCACATGAGCACACCTGGACGCTCAAAAGCAGGAGAAGGCGAAGCAGGAGGAAGGGGGAAGTCTCCCCCATGAAAGCAGCAAGCAATTACAGCTCTAATACAGAAAGATGTTGGCCTGAATGCACGCAGAGGGATTCACAGAAGAGTGGTGCTTTAGTGTGTGGCAAAGGAGAATGAGATTTCTGTCAGCCACACGTGGCTACCCATAGAGCTAGGAGTAAGTGAGCCTAAGTCCAAGCCCCTACTATCACAGACTTACCTGCTCCCTAATAGTAGTGTGTATGTGGGAACTTCCTTGCCTGCATAGGTGCTAGAAGGTTATAATGTACCACTCAGGCTTCACCCATGCCTGGACTGACTTCCAAGCTTTTTTATACCCCTCTTCAGGAAAACAGTAGATTTACCCCACAAGCCGTCAATACCTACACATTTATAGGCTAGTGCCAGAGATAGTTGAACCACCTGAAAGCGGGTCATGGCCTGCTTATGAAAGTTAAAGACTGTTGGAATTAAAGCTGAAAGTTGCCTCACTGGGGACAAGAATGACTTTGCTGTCAGTAGGGAGCAGGTACAGACTTCAGCACCAGAACACTTAGTACAGGCTCCGGGACATCTTAAATAATTTGTCCTGGGTCTTGGCCAGAGCAAGACACCTCTCAGCAACTAATTCCAAGATAGCAACAATGGCATGGAGTCCACAGAGAGCGTGAGCATTGCTATGGGAGAAAAAGGAAGCCTCGGAGCCTCTCCAGCCCTTGGAAGTCAGCCACACTGCTTCTGAGCAACAGAGCTGTGCTGACTGCCAGCCAGAAGCGCAAGGAATGAGATGGGTTGCCAAGTCACAACTGAGTAGCTCAGTTCTAAATTCTCAGCATACCAGTAGCAGTTTTCCCTACAGGCTGACAAAAAGTGGGTTTCCAGTAGGAAAATAATAGAGGTGACTTCACATAGGCACTGTAGATCTCAGGCCAGGACACAGGCTCAGAGTGCAATACTGCCCTTGGCCATGGGGTGAGAGGCGAGGGCAGAGAATCTGATCTGCCTGCCTCAGCAGGGATAACTGCCCATCAGCTACCTCCTCAGCCCAGACAGGATCTCTTCACTTCCACCAGTCACTCCCGTTCCCTCTGGCCACGGCAAGGGCTGCTCAAGTGGGATTTGCTTAAAACCTCTTGCTGTAAAATAAATCCATTAAACTAAACTCTAAAAACAAACCCAGAAAGCCACCTCCCCAAACACCAAACCTGATTCAATTATTGTAGCGAGAGGCAGTGGTAATGTTAGGAGGAGGAGGGGGTGGCCAGGCAGATCTGGTTTCCTTTGATCTTGTCACAGATTTTAGTTTGAGGCCAGCCAAAGCCATTCTTCTCCCCTTCTCCTTAGTCCTGGGGCAGCAGAATGCTGCTGTTTCATTGATGACTCCCAAGGCCCTTTGAAACAGTGGGGTTTTTTTCTGTGTACTGTTTTTTTTTTTTTTTTTTTTGTCTAATCGGTAAGAAGTTAACACTTCCTTAACATGTCTTTGTGTTCATCTAATCTCTGCTGTTTAACCTTTGACATCTCCCTTATTATCCATGTCTGCCACCTTTTCCAAATACCGACAGCAGTGACAACACAGAACGGTTTGAGCCCTGCGGTAACAAGCTGCGTACATTCCTCCCACTGCACCAGGAGAGCCATTTGCCCTTTGTAGCTGTTTTCACTGTGACTTGGAAAATAAACTGCAATTTAGGCAGAGGTAGCTAGGGAGGCCAAGCCTCACACACGGCCAGCTGAACGGAGAACAACCTCTCGTGGCATGACAGCAGCCGCTGCCTGTTCCCGCTCTGCTCTGGGCACCTCAGTACCAGGTACAGGCCAATTCCTTGGAGAGGATTGCCCACGAGAGTGCTGGAAGAGATGAAGAACCCAACCATGCCTCTACATGGGCATAGAACCACCAACTAGTGTATTTGGTGCAGCCCCAGAGAGGAGCAGCAGCAGATGCAGGGCAAGCCATGCCAAGCAGGAAAGGTCTCAGGCAAACACAGACACAGGTCTACAAGGTTCTGGTCCCAAAGTCTTAGGAAATCTCTCAGCTGCCTAAACAGTTTATTACCTCTCCAGTTCTGAGACATATCCCCTTTCCTTCATACTGACCAAAGCACAAGGTTTGGTGGAGAGACACAGGCTGGATAGGGAGCTTGCAGAAACATCTCTGTCCTCTGCTTGTATGTGAGAGGTGACCAGGAGACTGGGATAGAGATCAGGGAAAGAACAACTAGGGGAGCACCACAGCCACCATGAGGGCTGCATGGAGATGCTGCAGAGCAGAGCCTCAGGTGAGTCTGAGCAGCTACACATGGAGCTCTGTGGCCAGGGGTATGCCTTGAGCACCACCATGCCAACAAAGCAGAAAGTTATCTAGGAAGCACAGCAAGAGGCCAAAAAGATGGGTTTAGGAAAGATTGCAACACAAAATGGTGCAGCACTCAGGAAAGTAAGTCACAGGGCACAAGCTGTCAAAGCCAGCTGTTTTGACAAGAGCTAATGGAAACTGGTACTTAGAGGGAACGAGAGCCCGTGAGCAGGGACAAGGGACACCTCTTGGTAGGGCTGAGCAGTCTGTCCCTAACCATGTCTGGCACTACTAAAGGGCAGGCTGGAGGGACCAAGCCACCTGCTCTCACACACCAAAGTCCTTTGGGACTTTCCCAGCTCTGATTTCCAGTTTGGAGGTTTGTTTCCAGTGCTTCTGCCAGCCTGGAGGCACCAGCAGGCACACAACATGGCACAGGGTCCTCCTGCCAACCCCGAGACATCTGTTGTCCTCATCTACACCTTGTAGAACAGCACTCTGTAGCTCAGCACTGCCTGTGGGGGAATAGGAACCCCACCTTATTTCTGTCTCCTCTCTCATTTGTAGGTACTACAAGAAGTTCTCTATTCCTGACCTGGACCGATACCAGCTCCCCTTAGACACAGCTGCCCTGAGCTTCACCCATGCCAACAACACCCTGATCATCACGGTGAGGTTTTAGCCACACTGAACAGCACTTTGCCCTTCTCTTTATGTCCACAAAGAAGTTAAAATTCTTACACGTGGGGAAATGAGGCAGAGCAGGGAGATCTGCTGAGGGTCACTGACGAGCCCCCTTCTCTGTCACACAGTCAGTGGGAGTTTCAGATTACACTGGGCATGCTGACACTAGCCAGGACAGCCCGGGCCACAGGAGGGGCCCTGCTTGCTGCTCAAGGTGACTTACAGGTGGAAGAGCATCTGTCGTGCCCTTTTCCATGTATCCCCTCCCTCAGACCTGAGCAAGTCTCCGCTCTCAGGGACAGCAAGATTCTCTTGCCTCAGAGCATAAAAGTCCATGGACTTGCTGCACTTAGAGATCTTGCAGTCTTTAAAAAAAAATAAATAAAATCACCTGCTGCTTTGTGTCATACTTCCACACACGTGGTGGAAGCGAGAGACTAGCAAAATGGGCACTTATTTCTTGTTGCAAGGAGCAGACAGATGCTTTTGAGCAGCAGGTGCTCATCTTCTTAAACAAACAAAGTCAGCTACCCAGAGAGCATCCGCTCCGAGGGAAACCTTGCAGCAGAGCAGGGGTGCACATGCAGAGGAAACAGGCCAAGAGGAGCACCTTGAGTCCTGAGCTTCTGTTTGCTAGGGGCCAAACCCTTGCTAAAAAGCACCTGCATCCACCACTAAACTGCAGCTGGGTGAGGGGGCAGATAGAGGAACTGCAACTCTTACTTCTCTATCTGCCTTTTTTAAAAAAAAAATGTGTATTAGATATATATGTGTGAGCATACAGACAGTGAGCACACCAGGGATCTGCACAACACAGCTTGCCAGGATATTCCGGAGGGGTTGGTGGGGACTAGGACTCCACATCCAACTGGAAAGTTTTACTTACACTGTAAAAGACGCTCCAGATCTTGGCAAGTGTTGCTAGCTTGATGGCACCACCTCTCCAAACGGGCTTGGGAGGCAGCTGGTAACAGAAGGGCCTCCCTTGGCAGGGAGGGCCCCAGCTGTGCTGGTAACACCTGGCCCCAGTTGGTCTGGTCTGCTTGGAGCAGAGGCTGAACAGGAGCACTAAGGGCATTTCTCTCTGTCCTACAGTACCAGAAGCCAAAGGAGATCCTGGCTGCAGAAGAGCAGCTGCAGAAGGAGCTGAAGAAGATAAAGGCAGCTAACAATGGGGATGGCGACTGTAAGACCCAGTAGGCAGCGGCTGCTAAGAGGCTGAGGTGGGAGGCAGCTGTCTCGCACAGCTTCATGGTATTTATTTTGCCTTTTCTAATAAAAATTAGTCCTGTTAATAGAGCCGTTTGGAGAAATCTTTGTAGGTCCAGGGAAACAGCAGGGTGGTTGATCTCTTTACTACCTGGTCTGCTGATTTACACAGACATTTATGATCCTTCTATGAGTTGCAGGAAGCTGTAGCGTGCAAAGGAAGTACGCCACAGCCAGCAGCCCTCTCCCCATCTGCCGTGAGCAGGAGCAACATGAAAGCTGGGTAGTTAGTTCCCCTTGGGAATTCCCTCTGTCTGCCACCATGGCTGAAGGCAGTAACATTTGGAAAATAAGATCCCACCTCCTCACACCCGTTACTTGCCTGGGATGTGCTGGGAAGCCACTCCCCTCCTGTGCTGTTTTGCAAGGTCCTCCGTGCAGTTAGAAGGATGCTCTGGCAACTCTGGTATCTCTGCAAACAGCATCAGTGCTTAGAACTGAACAGGCACAGCCTATGAAACAGGGTGAAGAGGACAACACCCAACTGCTTCCTTACTGCCAGACATGCGCAACATGAGATGCGGGATGGAGGGTGTCTGTGCAGAGCACAGGAACTGAAATGCAGCTGCACCTTCATTTGCATGGCACAGAGGGGAAAGTGGTGACAGGCCACTGGCCAGCTCAGGAGTAGCAGTAGCACACCCCTTCCGTGAGGGCACAAATGGGGCCCATCACAAACCTCGTTGCACACGGACAACCCCAGCAGTGCTGCTTCAGCAACTTCGCCTCCAAGCAGCCACTATCTCTACCCTCTGCTTAGATGTTTGTGTCTTCTTCCATCCCGGTTCATACTTGATTGGCTCATACCCAAACAAACCCTACTTTTAAGTGAGCAGGTCGTGGGCTTCCAGCATAGCTCCCCTGGTGAGGGTTGGTTTCAAACAGGAAAGCTCCTTAGAGCCTGGGTGGCTTCAGGACCCACCCAAATTGTCCTCCCAAGAAAATGGAGACACCATTGACTAGCAGAGCTCATCAAAGCTAGTGCTGCAGCCCCACTTGCAGCTTCCCCATTCCCCAATGTCACCTGAGATGCAAGGGTCCATCCTTCTACCTGCCAGGCTGACACCACTGTGGGGCTGCAGCTCTGTTCTGGACTTCAGCCAGCAAGAACCTAAAATCAGCTACAAGAGCAGAGCACCCACCAACATGGGCTGCAGGAACAAACTGGCAGGACTGGCAGCAGCGGTGTTGCACACAGGGCTGTCATGGAAGGAGTCTCCTGCGCCAGTGACACTTGCTCACCTGCTCAGCTGACACACGTATTCCCACTCTGGGCTTTGTCCAAGTCCCAGTGCAATAAAGAACCTCTCTTCCTACCCCACAGTTACTCCAGTTCCTCTCCCTGGGGACACTACCAAAGACATTTAATATCTCCACCCCTCCCAATTTCATTAAAGGACCTGTAACACACCAGGAGCTGAGAAAAACCAGACTTCCCCCACTCCCAAGCTCTGCCAGCTCTCTCTCGTCTTCTACCTCATACCTAATCACCTAAAGTTCTCCTCACATGCAGAGCCCAAAGTGCTCCAAGCAATACAGCAGCGGTCTTTAGCAGCCCCTGATGCAAAGTACCACCTTTTAAGCAACAGGTCAGTGTTACCAATAGCCCAGAGGTCCCCCTGGAATCATTGTCCTGGACTAGACCCCATTGGGGTCTACAGCTTTGAGGTGATGGAAGATTGTTACAGCCATGGCGTCTTTACACAGCAACAGATCGGTGCTTGAGGCACTTAGACATCACCACACTTACACAAGGAGAGTATGTAGCACCACAGTAGCTACAAGGAAGCTGGCAGCAACCAGGCATGAGTGGCAGCAGAGCTAGATCAGGAACTGTGACAGGGAGCTGTGCTAGAAAGATCCTTGTGAGAATGTGATCCTGCCACAAAGCCAAGCTTTTAGATTACTTCCAACGCTGAGCAGCTGTCTCGCATCCACTGGGAATGGAGGGCTGCCTTCAAGCAGGTGAGGAGCTGGTTGGTTCCACTCCCTCCCTGCTCAGACAAGGGCTCCAGCCAGCATCCTGTTCCAATTTTTGTGCATCACAAGGGAAGAGCAGCCTCTTGACAGGGGAAATTACCTATTAAGTTCTAACAAAGGACCATGCTGTGTGCTCTGCCCTAGAAGTGCTCCCAGTTTGGGATACAGAACCTCTCCTTTACCAATCCAGGATACACAAACTCACAGTCAAGTAGGGTTCATGCACCTCCTTCCCCAAGGAGGGCCAGACCCCAGACACCGCTGCATTCATTCACATTCATCCAGAGAACAGAGACCACGCTGAAAGCTGTGGCTGTTCCGAGACCCAGCTCGAGTTCAGAAGGCTGACACCAAAAGGGACAGAGCCACTTAGATGTGCTTACAGGATTCCAGTAAATCACATCAAGGCCTTCATGTTTGCACTAGTCCAGTTTGCTGCTTCCTTATGCAGGTAGTAAGCAAGTTGCAGATCCTACTTCTCAATTTCTTGTTTGAACAAGTAACATGAGATCCAAGATCTCAGGAACTGCCTTCAACGCAGCAGTGTCACAGGATCTAGCCAGGGAGAGAGATCTATTAGGCATGCAGACAGCATCTGAAAATAGGCCCAACCTCCTCCGTCCAGCCAGGTGGGTAACATCGCAGCCCCTTTGGAACTTGAAACAAAACAAACAGTCTCTTTTGTTTCCCTTCAGTTTTATTTAGCAAAAGAGGACCATTTTAGTCCTGCCAAGTGCACAACCCGTCCTTGATGTCCAGCTTGGGGAGGCATACACTGAAAGCAGGGCTGGCTCTGCCTTTTAGCTCAATTCTTGCTCTTGGCTGTGAAGGACAACACAAGCAGCTGTCAATAGAGCAAGCACAGGGGAAAGGTGGGCCCTGCTCCAGGCACCTTTCCCTTCCACCAAATCGGTCCACCCTACACGCAGCCTAGACTTGCTTCACATGGCTCAGAACTTGGCTGATCTCAACCTGACCAGCACACACAGCTGATAGGGCATCCCAGCTCAGCTTGCCCCTCAAATGCTGTATCCACAGGAAAAAATAGGGGAAAAAAAAGAAAAAAAGAAAAAAAAAACCCACAGTTTATGAAACAAACCCTGACTTGCACAAAATAAAAAGGGTAAAGGACAAATTGGCCTTTATTTCCACTAACAGGCAGGTGAGATTGAGAAAGTCTGGCCCTTTGTGCACTCTTTGTTGTGGCTTTCTGGTAGGCAAAAAAAAAAAAATATCCCTTCAGAAGCCTTGAGGTGATTCTCACCTCTCCTGCCCTGCGATTCCCTGAGCCAAGTGTCAACTCTGCTGAGTTGGGGTGACCAGAAGCATCTGTGGTGCCCTTCACGGGGCCGTGAAGTCTAGGACGTGCAGGGCTGATGCCAGGGCGGCGTACAGATGGGTGGTACTGAAACGGAGGCAGTACACTGGGCTGCTGGTGGGTGAAGACAGGTGGAAGCTCTGCAAAAAAAAACAGGAGAATCAAACTTTCAAAGAAGATGTCAGGCCAAAGACCAGTGTTACAGACCCAAAGGCAGAGATGCCTGAGCAAAGCAGGCTTTTCTCTGCATATAGGTTAGGTTCCCCAGGGTGGGCTTGCCACAAAGACGGCCCAGCAGCCTCTGGCTCTTCTTCCAAAACAGACACAGGCACCTGGCTGCCAGAGAACAACCCAGAAGCCCTGCTGCTGCCCAACCTCTGGCCAGCCCTCACCTGCAGGCACCGAGTCTGCCGCTTATCCCAGAGGCGCACCACGCCATAGTAAGAAGAGCCACTGGCAATCATGTGGTTCTTATCACTCCTTATGCAGTACAGGGCGCTGTCATGGGGCTCTTCCCACTCCTGGACACACTTCCTGCAAGGACAACACAAACCGGAGCGGAGCTGAGGCCCAATTTTCCTGAAGGAGCTAATTCAGTTGCAGGCGAGTCCCCAAACACTGCACAAGGAGCCTCATGTTGGCCCAGATGGAAGCGGGCCGGGCTCACCTGGTGCTGGTCCGGATGTCCCAGTAGCGGATGTAGGTGTCGTACCCACACGAAAGGAGAAGGGAGGGCGTTTCGTAGAAGACATCAAGGACCCCAGCTCCACGGTGGAAGTCGGTCCCTAAACAGGTCAACAGCTGACCACTGCAATGAAACACAATAGGGGAAGAGTAATTTAGAGCAGAGTGCCCTTCCAATTCAGCAGGTCAGAGCAGAGAGGGTGTCACAGAAGTCTCCTCGATCTCATTTCTGTGATTTAACAGAACACAAATGCCTGCACAGTCTTCCTCTCCCTCCTCCAGCTTCTGGTTGGGCCACTAACTCATGTAGGGTGACCAGCAGGAGTCACAGCTTCTAAGGGGAAGAAGCTTTTCCTTGGGAAAAGTGACCGGTACATTTCTGGGGTTCCATTTCCACAGAAGATCATTCCCAACTTAGTCAAACTCCAGAAAATCTGCAATAGCCACTTACGTGGTCAATCTCATCCCATCCAAGACTCCATCCTTCAGAATAATGCCCACTGGGGTATTTCCCCGTGTCTTTGACAAATAGCTCAGATCCACAGGCAAATTAGACTCTCCTGACCCAGCCTGCCATGCCAGCTCTCTCAACCCCCTCCAGCTACACTGCAAACACCATACGTGGGGCTCAACATGACAGGTCAAGAGCAGCCACTCCATGGCTGCTCTGGAGATGACTTTCCAGAGGCTAGCTTTTCCCCCCCCTTCCTCCTTTTTAATTCCTTACTTGCTGTGAAAGATCAAAAGCAAGATCCCCATGAAGCTCTAAGCCAGATGCTTTGTGGTCATATCATTCTGCTGCTTGTTCATGTGCAGAAGCAGCAGCTCACCTCACCAGATGGATGGTGCCTGGTGAGGGCCCACCCTGCCAGGCTGTGAGAAGGAGCTTGCGTCCCTTCCTTGGGCCATATGAAACTGAAACCTACATCAGGCACATGGCACAGCCCGTCCCCAGCAGCCAGCAAACTCTTGGGAATGGAGGGGACAGTCTGCCCAGCTGCTTGAGATGGCCACCTATTGCAAACCCTCCTTTTCCTTCTCCTCCTCCTCACACCCTCTAAATCAAAAACGCTGGACACAATAACCTTCGAAGCACCTGCTTTTCAAACCCTGCCGCATGGTAACCCCTCTCCAACAGGCTCTTGGTTCTCAGGACAATGAAGCAGTCCTGAAAGCCGACTGCATGGATCCCGCAGTGGGGTCACTCCCAGCATCTCCCCCCATTATTTTGTTACTTTCTGCTCCTTGATCCAGCATCACACAGTTCTGAGGCACATCGCCAAATGCCTTAATTCTGTCTGTAATCTGGGCTAAAGCCCTCGTCGGGGGATAAAGACCACACAAAAGGAGAAATAGAGTCCCGGGAGATGTTAAAACAAGTAAACACCTTTGTGTCAGGAGAGAGAAATCGCTGATAAAGCAGATTAGCGCCTCGAGCCCTGGTGTCCCCAGATCAGAAGGCGAGCCCTGGCCGATCTTTGCAGCCAGCACGCTTCTATGATCACAGAGCTGGCGGCATGCTGGGGCCAGCCTGTTTCCCCACAGTCACTCTCCAAAGAGCAGATTATGTAGAATAACAATTTCTTTGTGGCTGTGTAATTCCCTCCGTGACCGTGGCTGTGGGCAGCTACATTGGCCCTTGATGCCAGGGCCCTAGCAACCATTTAGAGAGGCCAACCAGCCCTAGCAATGGCCCCCCCGTGCAAACCTCTCGGACAAGCTTTAACATCAAGTGCATGAATTAATCCCCCCCAACACGAATCCAGGGGTGCTGGCTTATTGGACTTTGTATTTCTCCAGGCAAGGGATCGAGGGGATTCCATGCTTCAGCCCTTTCAGCAACCTTCTCACAATACATTAACCCTTGGAGGGTTACTTGCAAACTAACCCAGCAGAAACTCTACCTGTGTGCAGGTTGGGAGGTTGAAGCATTTGCAGTCTGAGCACTGGGAGCAAGAGCCGTGGGGTTTGGCTTGGGCAGATGGGTCCTCAGCTCCACCATGGAGGGAGACATGGATAGGCATCTCTGAGCTCTGGCACTCCCCTGCCCCTCCAAGCACACAGATCCCCTCCACCTGCCATTCTGCAAAGCCAGTAGGACAGATGGACACATGCACAACCATTCTCAAGGCTTCCACACAGCCTTCTTTATCCTATAAGTTACATGTGTGGCCCAGAGTTGTAAGACATACAACAGAGGTAGGAGGACAGTCGGCTGCTCTTCCAAACAAGAACCCTTGGACTACAGGTGAGATGCATAAGGGGCCAGACTGCCCAATCTGCAGAGTCCTCTGCCAGTTGCTCAGGCAGGAGCAGAGAGTTACTTAAGGGAGATGAGCTATCTCAGCAAGGTCCAGGCAGCACACCAGCAGCTTGGAGCCCTCTCTCCCTCCTTCCACATACTACTGCCTTTTTTTTTTTTTTTTTTTTTTTTTTTTTTTTTTTTTTTTTTTGCAGGGTATCCCCTGGACTGGTACTCTGAGTACATGGCACTTCGGGAGATGAATCCATGATGGGTAGCTGCACGTAGGCCACACAGCCCAGCAGCACATCTGGTGAATATCTCCTGCTAGCTAAGTGAAGCCTCTTTGCGTTATTTCCCCTGCACCATCCTCCCTGCTAATACACCTTTAATATGTAAAGGACTAAGTGAGCTCAGGGAAAGAGCACCACTGTGCTGCAGGATGCAGAAGCACATCCAGGGATCTCTTACTGGGATCAGCCCTCTTCCTCCTCTCAGGTGCTTGAAACAGGTCACAGCAGATCTTCTCACAACCTCCCACCTCTAAACAAGCACCCATCACACCCAGAGCAAGCCTGGCCCCACTAAGGCTTGTCTTCCATCTCCCAGATCAGACCTCAAGTCTGCAGTGCTGCGAGATGGCAGCAATTTTTTGATGGCAGCCTAGTGATGTCTCCAAGTGAAAAAAAGCAGCAGCAAAGGGACAGCAGAAACCAGAGTCTGGATTCCTGCTTTCAGACCTTCCTGTGCAGCACTGAACAGCACCCAGGTGCCTTGCTCTCAGTGTTTCTCCACGCCTTCACAACCTCACTGCAGTGGTACCCAAGCATCCCAGCAGTCACACCTGTTTCCCACCCTCCACTTCCCTTTCCAGCCTAGGCAACAAAAAAGAAAAACAGGAAAGAAAAGGATTAGCTTTTCTCTGTAGGCAGGAGAGGTGCATAGATACTTGCAACTTATTGCAGCAAAACAAATGTTGCTTTGCTGGTTTGTTAACCAGTTCAATTCTCCTGCCCCAAGACCAGGTCAGCCAAAGCAGCTTTCAAATGAGAGGTCCAGCCCCTGCAGTCCTTTAGCAGTTTACAGAAACAACACATTAGTTGCTACAGTGAAGCACTTAAAATCTGACATCAGGGCAAAATTGAACTGTGCTGTACAGTGGGTATGCAAACCAAAAGACCTAAGTATTCTGGCATGGGCACGCTTAAATTGATAAAGATGCAGAACATGATTAATATTTTCCCCATTTTTCAGGAGATTAAGGTGTCCCTGGATGAGCTACCACCATGCCAGGCTAGCTCCACGGCCCTGCAGCAACGCTGAGCCCATGCTGGGAAGGGAACACTCTCCCATCACAACTCTCCCAGCCTTGGGATCACAAGTTGGTGCCCAGAAATTGTCCAGTCTTCATTAACCCAAATACTTCCTGCCCTCAAACCTGTCCCCAACATCTTATACTTCCTAGGGAGCAAAACCCACAGCTAATCCTTAATAACCCATAAAGGATCAAGATAACCCATCAAGGGGCAACAGAAAAGCAGCAGATACACCAGCACATCACCAATGGTTTTCTAACTTACATGGACAGAAGGTATCTACTTACTGAGGGACAGAAAGAGATGTGATAGCTATCCTGAACCTTGTTTCTCACCAGCTTGCAGAGATCACCAGCACCAGCCAAACGCAGCAAGGAACAGCCTTCTCCTTTCCTTTGTGGGCCCTTTTTCCACCCTCTGCACCCAAACACCTTCCAAAAACCAGGTTGCTGATCTTCAGCACTTCAGGGGCCAGGGTGCCCCGTCGTTGTTACGCGCTATGAAGTCAGCAAGTGACTGTGAAGCCCAAGCAAGATCAAGCACAGAAGGTCTACACCACCATGCCCTGGCCTTCCAGCAGTAGCAAGTAGAGGCTGTTTCACTCCCAGGCCTTCTTCAAGCAAGCCAGGTAGACAGCTGTGCAGATGGTGGGAGTTCTGCTATGTTTTCTGTACGAATAGCCTGGGCCACATAGTGCCAGGGTTCAGTCCCAGTGCTGGGTGGCACCAACAGAAACCATTCCACCCCAGTGGAGCTCTGTGGAGCAGAATCACAAACACGACAGTCCAGGTTCCCCGGCAAGACCAGTCTAGTGTCAGAGCTCTCAGCTTCGGCACCTTAGCCACAACCCAGCTGGCCCAATGCAGCACCTATAGACACACAGGTAAGCCTCCAGTGCCAAGCAGGAAACTTGCAGATATTCCTATTTTCTCCTGCTTTCTCTTAAGCACCTAGATAGACTGAAATGATCTTGGCAATAATCCCGTACCAGCCAACAAAGAACAGAGCCAGAGCAAATCCAGAAGCCCATTTCATCCCTAGCACAGGAAAGCTGTGTTAGCACCAGGCTCTGGACTCCTTGCTGATAGGACAAGACGTTTAAATAAAGCCCCTGTGCCTGGGTAATGCATCAAACTGATGAGTCCTAAAATGAAAGGTATTTTGTTCAGGAACTATAGAGAATCCTTTGATTCATCTCCATGTTCTTCAGAAAACAGAATGTTTTAAAATTACTTGTAAAATAAGCTATTTGTTTGGGATTTCCACATTTCACTCTTTTCTTTCCATGCTGGAAATCTAGCCATGAGCATTGCTATGGTGATACCTCCAGAAGACAGGAGCCTTCTAACCTGGAAGCAAAGTGAACCACCAAGGAATGGCTGAAACAAGCTGGTTTAAGGTGGTTGGTGGTTTTGTTTTTTTTTTCCTTTAAAAAAAAAACAAAAAACAAACAAACAAACAAAAAGAACCACAGCTTAAGGCTGTACTCCTTCTCACTCCAGCAACGGGACAACAAAGTAAGATCAGTCATGGCAGAGCCCAGATTGTTAGTTTACAGATAATCCATGGGATGATGCCATCACCATGTTAAAGCCAAACACAGCCTTCTAAGCCACAGCAATTATTTGCATGACCATAAAAGCTCAGAATTTCCCTGAAACCTTGCTGATAACTGGAGTCCAAAAGAAGTCCACACCTCCCTCCCTGTACCTTGCCCACTTGCTGAAGGTCTTGGCTAGCTGTCTCCAATACACATGAACTACACTCCAAAAGCTGGGATAAAACAATAAACACTTTTTTCCCCAGCCTCAATTTCTGGTGACCCCAATCCACTAGAATTGGTATTATACAAATACGCAAATTCCGGGAAACTGCTGAATTCAGAACATCTGCTGAAAACAAGAGATGTGTGAATTTGAGGACATACTCATTAGCTCTGGAAACCTCATCTGTGAGCTGTGATCATCCATCAAAGAGGAGAAACCATTGCATGTAAGCAGGTGACTATTCAGAAATCAAGCAGAGCTCTAAACCGATACTTTAGCCCCAATAACTACTTGCAATAAGCCAGTTGGGAAGTATTTACTTAGAAAAACCCAAAGAAAGCAGAAAGAGCACCATTCACTTCAAAACAGTGAGATATTTGAGCTGAGTATCAAACAGAGAAAGGAAACAAAATCCATTTAAAAACAATTATCCAGAGTGCAACATTTGCACAACTTCTGTCATCCAATTTGGAGAGTGCACCAAAACCAAAGGGAAGAGCTGAGCTATCATCTCTTCCAGGTGCTTTGCAACAGCAGCTGAGGCACCCAGGGGAGGCAGCAGCTTATGCTAAGTGAAAGGCTTGGTCAAACAACATCAATAACATACATAGGGAGAAGCATAAATCCATGACAAAGTTATTCTTCATAGAGTTACCCTACCCCAAGGTTACCCTGCATTTAGCCAAGGCTGCTAATTCCTGCAGGGAGATGTGGGATTGGCTTGGGGAATTTTGAGCGACCACCGCCACGTGAAATGGCTCAGAGATGCTGTTATAGGTGATTTTTCAGGAGAAATGCCTCCCTCAGCTTCCTCAGCGCAGCTGAAGGGACCCGAGGCAGTAGGGGGGAATGACACCAACGATGATTTGAGATTGAGTCAGGGGGGAGACACAGAAGAGGGAGTTTTGCCTTCTTTTCTTCTGCTTTCTCTGAATTGGCCCACACACGCTTTAAATGGTCCAATAAAAAGATACAATTTCTTTACCTTTCCAGCTCTGGGACCCTGTGAGTTTTTGTTGTTCGGGTTCCCGTAAGGTTAAGTTCAGAGGATAAACTGACACGCTGGGCTATGGGAAAAAGCCAGTTTCTTCAAATAAAGCCACAACGGTGCAAAAGAGACCCTGCTGGGGCTTTTATTTGGGAAAACAAACAGAAATGGCACCAAGCCCTTCTGCTTTACGAACCAATTTAACTATAAAACCAATGTTCTCCCTCTCGGGGGTGAGGAGGGGAGAGAGACAGGACATGACAATAGTCCAAAACCTTGGGGGGAAAAAAAAAAAAAAGAGATAGGACAAGAAAGGTTGTCTGTCCCCTTTTCTTTCTTGTCCATGGCTCCTTTTCTTAGCACACGTGTGTTCTTGTAAAAACGATTAGATTGCAATTTGTATAACATGGTGACCCCCAAATTCAGACATTTAACCCCTTTTCTCTGCAAAGAATGTCAAGAATGTCTTCTCTGCTTTCTTTCCAACAGGAGGAGTAGGGGGGAATTCTCTCAAACTGTGATTTCTTGGGGGAAGAGAAAAAAAGAGGGAGGCAAGGAAAAGAAGCAGGGAATTCTCAAAGCCTCTCGCCTTTCGCCCCACTTGTGTGGGAACAGGCGGCTGCATTGCTCCCTTTCTGGACAGAACTCTGCAGGTCTCCTTTAGTGGGGAGACAAAAAAAATGGAGAGTCCAAATCAAAACAAAGCCATCTGTTTAAATGAGCTACTGCTAGCCAGTGGCAGAGGGGGTTCCTCATTCACTCCTCCCCATTCTTCTCTCTTGCCTCTGTTGATTCTCTCTCAACCCAGGGAAAAATAAAGATTGCTTTTGCTTTGACTCAGAGGGATGAAACTGATTGATGTGCTTGGAGTGTCCAGCCCCCACCCATGCTCTCTGATTGTTTGGGGCCTTGTAAAGTTGTCATAAATACGCCTCAACAGGAATGCAAAGGCCACAGAATGCCTTGGACATGCACACATCCAAAGGGAAGGAGCTGGCCTCATGCTCATCTGTAGTGAGACAGGGCCAAGACTGCCATGGGGAGGAAAGGATTTAGGATAAACACCTGTATGTTGTTCTTGCAACAGTTTTACATTTAGGTTAAGATACACCAGAGCCCTCTTACCAAAAGGAAGGCAGAAGATGCCCAGCTTACATGAGAAGGTTCAGAAAGACAGTGTCAAACCCCTCCCCACCCCAGAAATCAGTAAAGAACTACAAGGCCCCCAACGGTTTTGAGAACACGTGGATACCAGGGGAAATACACTTCACAGACAAGACTGAAGCTATCCATTATAGCCAAGAGGCAGAGCTCTGAACACAACAAAGCCTGCTAAAAGGAACAGTCATTCAAGAGACAGACTGCCACTTAAGAGGCTCCCAGCAGCCTCAAGCTTTCTCCAGCACTGGCTCAAGCAGTTGGCCATAGGCCTCGTGTCCTGCCTCCAACAACACCCAAGATCTCAGAGCAAGGGAATCAAATCCTACCCGTAGAGCTGCAGAAGTAGGGTAGGAATTTCCTTCTGGCCTTGTCAAATGATTAATTCATGCCTGAAGGCAGGAGACCTGTTTATATCTAGTCTTGCTCCTCAGGTCACAAGTGGGATTTCCAGCTCCATGAAGAAGGACCTGCTTTTCCCTTTGCCTCGATCTACATCCAAACTCTCCATCCTACACCTACCTTACTACAGAGGGAATGGTTCCCAAGGACCAAATTAGAAAGCTAAAGACAGTTGTGTCAAACTGATTTAATATGAATGGGCAAAGAAAGGGCTCACCTGAAGACTAGAATTCCCCTACAACAGACCCCAGTCTGTCACCTCACTAATCCTTTTTCCTTTGAATTTCAGGGAGAAGGCATGACATTTGTGCTCCTGATTAACCAAAGGATATATAAATGGAAATACTCAGAATGGATGTTTTAAAAAAAGCAACCAAAACCATTTGTAGATGGGGAAACAGCACAGCAAAAAATAAGCAGGAGAGTCTCAGGAAAAGAGAATGAGCAGCCATCTGAAGAATGGCAACTACCTGTGGATCATCCCACTGCAGTGAGTGGAGGCAGTAAAAAGCACACATTTGCATTCACTTATCTGATGTAAGCACAGCCCAGAAAGCTATTTAGCTCACTGTTGGACAAGTTTTGGATTGGTTATTGTGATTTAAAGCTGTGCTCAGCCAAGATGGAGATGCTGAGAAAGAAAACCAAGCCTGAAAGGGAGTCTCTTTCCCACAAAGCCTAGAGAGAGTTTCCTTGGCAAAAAAAGTGACTTGGCATGAAGAATCGATAGACAAAAAGACCAGGAGAGGGGATTCTGCATCTACAGCATGGTATTATGATTCTTCTGCCCCCCAAATTCTCTGAAGCTTATCAGTGCCAGGATAATGTATGTTATTGCTCTTCTCTCCTCTTACCAGAGATACCCACCCACTTCTCTGTGACAGTTTAAATGGCTGGGTGAAACAGACTCTCCACACTTCGAGTCAGTTACCTTTCCTTTCAATCTAATAACTCTAGTTCTGAATCCACCTCCCCTTCACCCAACAAACTCCTTTCTTATTAAATTAGAGGGTCTCAAACTTGTTTAAATCTTGGACTTCAAAGCTGTGGAGAGAATGATCTTCCACAGAATTTGTTTTAGAACACAACACTAAGAAGCCAGCTTGTGCATCTTGGGCCAAGCTTCTACACTAAAAACTTTTGTTGAAAACATTTAGCAAGCTTTATAATGAAGAACTAGCCCTACAGATTCTCATTTATCTACTTCCACACATAAAATCTGAGCATGACAGGACACAAAGCCAAGAAGGACTGGATTTAAACGGGAAAGCATCAGCAGTGATCAGCTAACCAGGGTGTTCAGTGCTACATAATGTAACTGTCAAATTACACTTACTGTTTAAGAGCAGCACAGGACACGAAGTTTTAAAGCTCTCCCTCCTTGTTGACAATTGCTCACGTTCAATCACTCAATGGCTCTAAAAGAGCCACCAAAGTGGATGCGGATCAACATACGCTGAAATTTGAAGGACAGCAACTAATTCTTGCCCACCCCACTGCACGGACACTTGTCACCTAGCAAGGGTCCCATGGAAGCACATACCAAAGATCAAGCAGCAGCAGCAAGTTAGCAAGCTTCAGACAGCTGCTTGTGGTGGTAATGCTCATGCTGGCTCGCAGAAAGAGCACAATGTAATAGCACTAGAGGCAAATACAGATTACTAACCTGCTCAGCAGCTGCCTGTCTACCCTGAAAGACTCCTCCCCACCCCTCTGTTGAGGGCACCAGCCACACACCTGAATCTCCCTTCGCCTCCACTCCCAAGCCACTCTCACAAATCCTCTACCTCCCACCTCCCCAAAACTTGCAGACATCAAAGGCACCTGCCTTGAACACCTGAAGAGCAGGGGGGCCTGACGGTCAAGAAATGCAACTCTGTATCTTCCCATTCCATGCACCCTCTATTTTTTTTTCCCCTATTCCTTTGAAAAAAGTGGCAGAGATAAATGGAGAACAAAGAAACAAGAAAAAGCCACAGCTTTGGCCCACACCCTGCCTATTACTTAAGGGGGAAGGAACTCTTCCGAAAGAGGAGGAAAAAAATGTGCTCAGACACAATGGCTCAAAAGGCCAGGCAGCAAACCGGGCCACTTTGTACTGCTAACAAGGGAAACCTAATTACAGGAAGAGGGCAAAGAGGGACAGATAAAAGGGATACAAAATTTCAACATCTGTTGCCATAAAGGGATAAGAAGTGGGGAAACGCAAAGTGTCAGTTTGGTGTCAGTGACGGCGTAAAGCCACTTTCAAAGGGCTCAGGAGAGGGAGAAAAACCGAACAAGAAATTAGAGGGTTCTTAAAAACAAAAACAAAAAAACAAAAAACCACTCTGCCAAAAATGCTTTCAAGGGGGGAGGAGATGGACAAAGACTGGATATTTAAAAAGTAGAGGATCTGGGGTGGTTTGCAGGGCACAGCTAACTTTGGCTCAGTTTTTACAACTGCTCTCGTGCCCTGTGTCTGTCAGGTTGTGCCACAGGAAAGGGCAACGTAGGACTCGTGCATTCAAAGTGTTTACAGCATAAGGACTACCATGCCAAACAGATCACTAGTCCATTTCAAACACCGAGCTTGGCAGAATAGCTCCAAGAATTGCTGCAAAGCAACTTCTGGAATATCCTACCTTATGGAGAAGCATCCTTGAGGCAGGGGCATTTGTCACCTGAAGACATGCAGACCACCACGATAGGCCAGGGAGCAACAGTTCTCCACAAGCAAATGACAAATGCTGGCTTTGGAGCTGTTCCTAGTGGTGCATCACCCTTGTCTCCCAAAGAGCTTAAACTCCCAAAGGACACAGAAGGTGGGAAGAGGAAGGAGAGAGAAAAAAAAAAAAAAANGGGAAAAAAAAAAAGGAAAAAAAAAAAAAAAAAAAAAAAAAAAAAGAGGAACAGGACCTGAAGAAAGTTTCCTCTTCACTTGCTTGCCATTAGCTGTTCTGCTGAGCCACATACTAGCACTGGCAGATGAGACAAGAAGGTCTGAGCAGAGAAAGGCAAATAGGAGCAGAGATACCTGACCCACAAGAGGGGCAGCTGCCATCATATCCCTCACTGGCACACAGCAGCAAGGGGACTTGCAAGAGGCCAAGGAGTCAGCAAGACTCAATACTTGATGCAAGGACACAGGTTAGTATTCAGTGGCCCACGCTGCTAATTGTTCTCCTTTCCTGTGCAGACCTCTAATCACTTCAGTTATTCACAGCCCCCCTCCACATACACACCTTGATCCTGAGTGGCAATAAGTGCACAGAAACTTCCCCACATCTAAAAGCAATCAGATGGCACAATGTAGCATGTGTGGGATGAGATATGTCCTCCAGAGGTGCAGCTAGTCAGCTTCAAAAGCATAAGAAAAAAAATCCTCCTCATTACAGGAGAAAGGGCCAGGTGTAGCAGCAGCTGGAATTTTAGCCATCAGAGACAGTGTCTTGGCATTACGCGGTCATTCCCCTGCTTTAGACTCCCCTTGACAATTGCTTGTTGCTGCCTGTTGCGGCTTTGATCCAACGCCATCATCTCAGCAGAGTCAGAAATGAAAGACAGTTGTGGGGGTGGGATGCAGCAAGAGGCGTTTCCTTTCTCCTGTAAAAATTTCCTCACTGCCAAACTCAACCAAGCCCTTTTCAAAGCCCAGAACATATTTCCAGGTGAAGACATTATCCTCTTCCTCTTGGAGGGATAAGAATGGCTGCCTCGGGGTCAAGGAACAGCAAAGGCCATAAATACAAAAACATACCATGACCAACAGCTACAAGCACTAGCCAAGGACTTATCTGGTCTGGAACTAAGAAGATCAGTACACAAAAGGTTATTTAAGCTTTAAATCCTTTTGTAACATGTTCCAGCTCTCAGCTGTTGGGGAAAAAGACCACCTACCCAAGGGAAAAGAATGCCACAGAACTGCTGCAGTGTTATTTACACACATCCCCGGACAGAAAAAAACCCATGTAACTAAACTAACTGGTCTTGGAGAACATTAAACATCTAAGTGGTGCTAAGAATCCTGTAGTTTTAAAGAACACATCTTAAGCATCACTTTACCCTGCCTCTTTTTTTGATGAAGAAGTGGCCTGGGTTCTGCTCTTGCAGATAACATCCTTGCCACGTTCAGCCTCTGCGGGTCTGACTCTGGCCCTTCATAGCCACGAGGAAAGGGTAAGCAGCAAACTCAGGGGGCCTGGTGCTGTCTGCCAGATGTTGTCAGGACACATTGGGCACAGGAGGACCTTTCCAATCCTAGGCAGCTCTAAGATTTTGAGTTTCCATGCTGTGCTCCCAATTCTGGAGTCTGACCAGGCAGACAACGTGCAAAAGCCTCAAAGGAAGAAATAACATTTCCCTACGAGGTGGCTTCTGGCAACCACTGGGGCCTTTGAAAATGAATCCAAAGCTCTGCTGGGAAGAACAGTTTATGGAGAAGGCAAGACCTGGAAAGACAGCTCTGTACTCCTTCACTATGAACGGTCACATCAAGCTTCATGTGCTAGTTCCTGGATGTGCTCCCTGCACATCCTGCCCTGCACGTGCTGACAAGACTCACAGCTCACACACAGGTCCCCAGAGAGGAAGAGCCCCAGTGGCATGGTGCATTCCAGCTGTGACAGGTGAAGAGGGAAGAATAAGTTTGACACTCCAGCCATTGCAACAGAGGCCCAGTGGCCTAGGTTGCCTTAGCTTTTTTATTTGCCTGTCACTCAGGATTTGACGTTATTGAAAGATCAAACTCCGTTGTGCCTGTTCATTACCTTAATCCCATTTTCTACACGGCTTTATTATCTCTTCAGGCTTCCTTGGGAAAGGCTGTCAGAGACTGGGGCAGGGGGGAGAGGGTTGCCTATCTCCTCACCCCTGTCAGATGCTTCTGTTCAAGAACAGCCAGAAGACTTGATGGGCAGGGGTATAACAGCACAGCCTGCATCCTTCTGGGGTACTCCAAAGGCACCATTGGACTAGGTCACTGAGAAACATGCACCATAGCTGAATGCACTGGCACTGTCTTTCCTGCTATAGTTTGTCCTTTGTGGGATGCATCCTTTGTAAAGTCTTTATTTTTGTTACTTCAGAGAAAGCCAAACTGGTTTATGTTTGTATTTGATACACTTGACTCAGACAATCTAAACTATAGATTAGAAGGCAATTGGCCTCAGACCAGCCCTGCATCCGCACCAATCTTCCTCCACTTCCTTTCCCCAAATACAGCACCGCTGACACCCCTCACACCCCTTCTGCCATTGCCCCCCCTCTCTCCCTTCCCATCAGCTCACCTCAATCCTGACAGCACTCCCTTCAAAATCTGTGCTGTGCCACTCCTACCCAGAGCATACCAGTCCTAGAAAGCTGAGCTGCCGTTCAATAATCCTGCCAAATATTTGCTATCTGTCCATCACTACACAAAGACCCCCAGGCTGAGAGTTTCAAATTTGTCAGCAGTTGAGTCTCACGTCAGGATTTGAGTCCAACATTTCCCCAGTTTCTAAGGTCAGGAACTTCACTGAACAGGAACTACTCAATGGCCTCAAATCAGAGGCCACAGCAATTAACCTCCTCAATGCTTATTAAGACAGAGAGAAGACAACATGCCTAAGTCACTTCAGTAGATAACCTGTTGCCACCCCTCACCTCCCTGAGCTACCAGAAACACCAGCCAGGACAAGACTGTAGAGCCTATGTTTGCCTCTGGCTTCTGAGCGCCACAAGTGGGTGAACGGGAGGATGCAGATCACCTTCCTCATCCCTCTCACTCATGCTGAAGCCTCAACCAAGACAGATGAAAAGGAAGGTGTAACAGGCATATTCTGACTGTACATGGGTAATGGGAAGAAACCAGGATGGCTGTGTCATCAACTAGACAAGCTGTGAAGAAAAGTCGAGCTGCTCTCTACTGGACCAGAACCACAACCCCACATACACCTTTCCACTCCAGTTTGTTCTGTCCCCCACTCCATCCTACATCTCATGTTTAAACATCCCTTGCCTACATGGACTAAAAGAATGCTTTTATGGAATCTCCAATATTGCATTTCTCATTGTTATTCACTTTTCTCATCAAGTCCCTCCCTGTAACCTGGAAGCTCACTCACCTCTCAAGGTCCCAGATTCTCAGAGGTGAGGTGTGTCCACAGCAGGCTGTTCCCGTCACAAATGAGCTGTTTAAAAAACAAAAAAAAAAACAAAAACCAAAAACAACAAGCAAACAAAAGAACTCACTTACTAAACCTCATGTTCTGAAGAAACAGTGCACAAGCAAGACAGAGAAAACAGGCTGCAAGACAGACTTTGAATTCTGGTTCAAAACAATTTCAGCACGTTCTGCTGCATTTCACAAGGGGCAGGCAGCAGCAAAGGGAGAGGTGCTCCTGAGCTCTCAGTAGCGGAGCTTCCCAGATGCAGCAGGTCAGAACTGCAGAGAATTGGCATGACATAAAGACATATTTGTATATGCAAAGGGAAAACCTAAAACAGGAGCAGCTGTAAATTGCAACATCATTTTCAAAACAGTTAGCACAGTACTCAGAATATTTCATATATAGGCAGTGCTGTAAGCTGTGGAAAGACCCCACGGAAAATTCCCTGTTACTTCCTACTTCATGCCTCCTTTCTGTTTGCTGGCAACTTCTGAGCACAATCATGAACTGGCTGCAGCATCACAGGCCTAACGAATCACAGAATAGAGGTCTCTGGTCCAGCCTGCTCAAAGCAGGGCCAATTTCAAAGCTGGATCAGGTTGCCATCCCCAGTGCTCAAGCACTCTCTATTACAGGCAGCACAGCTCTCCTGCAGCAATATCTGGCTCAGTTCACACTTTCCAGAAAGGTCCATTCCAAAGTTCTCTCTGGTGATGCTATGTCCCTGCTGCACATGCTGGCTCCGACCACTGGCCTCAAACAAATCCTTAAAATCAAGCAGCAGCAACCAGGGTGCTGTGGCTCTCCACACCACACTGCTTGTTTTGTGCCAACTTCCTATCCTCAGTCCAAATAAGAGAAAGCAGCTCCTACAAAGATTTCTAAGCAAGCTATAAACGACCTCTCACAAAGCCACATTTACTGCAGCTACCGAGAATAAAATGCCAAAACTATGTTTAGGTCATTGCAACAAGGATAGCACGAATGCAGGAAACGGAGCCTGCTTTAAATAAAAGTCAGCTCTATGCTTTGCCTAACCATCTTTTGCAGCATGACATGGGGCTGGCAGCGGAAAGAGGAAAGCAAAATAAGGTAACAATATCATGTCTATAAAAATAGCAGGTTTTAAATATTTCTTTGATCCTCTACAACATTCTTCCTTTGGAAGGCAGAAGGTGTCTTCAAGCCTCTGCTGTACCAGGAAGGGATTCTTGCAGCATCCTTGACTTCTGTGAGGAGCACTACTGCTGGTGTTATAAGGCATCCAGCAGCAAAGCTGTGAACACACACTCAAAGCCAGAGAAGAGCCATGTGGAAACAAGGCTAGAACTCAGGACACCTTCTATTCCTAGTTCCATGTTTCAGCTGAGCAATTGGTTTCTCCAAATCATAAGGCCAAAGCAGCACTGACAAGCATGCTACGCAAAAGAGGCGGGCAGATATCATCAAACAATCTCAAAGAGCTATGGGAACCAGTGAAGAGCTACAGCTACCAAGAATCTCTCTTTTTTTTTTTTCTCCTGGTTATAGTCCTCCTCCCCAAACTCACATACCTGGAGATGTCCACACAAGTCCTGTGACCCCTAGCTGCCCTTTAGGGCTAGACAAGGCCTGCAGCACCAGAGCTATTTCAAAGTCTCTCCAACCAGGCTGTCTTACAAGCAAAAATCCCACATTCGTTGGCAGTGCACTTACAATTGGCCCAATGCACATGTAGCACAAGACACTCTGCACAGATGCTGCAAGGCGTACACATTATTCTTCTCCACAGAAGTGCCCAAAGTCTAAGAATCTAAGGAAAAAGTAATTACTGTTACTACACTGCAGCCAGGATGACCAATTAAGAAAGCGTGCAGCGTCTCATATTTAGAAATGGAGTTTCTGCTCAATACCTGCCCTCTCTCCACCATAGCGCAGTACAAGAGGGAACATTCCCCCTTTGCCAATGTCTCCCATCTTGGAGGAGAACATCCAAAAAAGACCCACTCTGACAGCTCACTGGTCAAACCCCACATCTGGACAACAGCACTTTGGTCAGTGAGTCCCTCAGCTACAAAGCTAGGTGTTGCGTTCTGTCCCTCCCTCCCCAAACGTAATCCATTAATAACTACTAAAGCCAATTACCGTGGTTAGAAACATAATAGCAGTCAGGGAGTCAGTCAAGCAGGCAATTGGGTGCTTAAGATTTTTCTTTTGGGGGACAAACTGACGCTGTCCCAGCAGAGAACGCCCTCACGTGGGAGACAGGCCCCTTTGTGCAGAAGGTATGCACAAGGCTTTGATGCTTGCCACAGGTCTAAATTAGCATGGAGGCACACCAACAGAGAGAAAAAGGTGGGAGGAACAGCAAGGTCTAATCCCAGCTCATGCTGTCAGTTCTGGACTTCAGTTTTCCCTCCTCAGTCTTTACCCCCCATCCCT
>VXBL01007083.1:340304-363595 GCA_013400195.1 Aramus guarauna
AAAAAAAAAAAAAGAGAAGAATAGCATTAGATGAAGAGGTTTCTCTCCAGCATCGCATACAGGCCTCAGGGCCACAAACAAGTCTCTTCTGGGTAAAGCTGACTCCATTCAGTCAACAGGAATTTTGTCTCATACTTCAGCAGGATCAGGTTTGCAGGCCTTATCTTTAAAAGGCTGGAGCCCATTAGCAAGTAAAGATAAGACTTCTCCCAGAAGAGCGAGGCACCTTCACTGCCAGGATTAGAAAGCAGCATTCACAAGACATGCACAAGAAGAAGTGGTGCCAATGAGAAACTGCTAAAGCCTGGGAGCAAACTGACCTGGAAGTCTGGATTCCCAAGAGATGACACAGGGCCCCTCACCTTGAGTCTGGTCTGCAGGCATACACCTTCAACACCCAGGCCTCTCATAACTGGGAACCTCGCAGAGGTGACAGTTTCACTCCAAGCAAAAGGGCACAGCTTTTGTAGGTCTAAAACAGCATGCAAATTGGAGCAAAGCATTTCAAGCTTGGGTCCAAAACTTCTGAAACATCATTCAGCAGAACTGAAGCCTTCTACCAGGCTTCCTTCTTTCAGTTTACCTTCAACAAGGCTTTTTGTCTTAGGAAGCACAGAGCACATACCAAAAACTTCTGACCTAGAGCAGTGCAACTTCTTCACAACTGTTCCTGCCAGCTGCCCAAGAGAAACAACTCAAGCTGAATTACTAGCTTAGTGAGTGTCATTTGTTTTGCCTACAATGCTTTCAGGAATCAGAGACAGAGGAGAGACTAGACTGGGAAGAAGAAAGCGCAAGATACCCTACACATATACTACTGCAGGGATGGCCCATCTCTCTGAAGTATATACCATGCTACTGATGTACACAGATACTGCCCAGATACATCTACATGCTACATAAAAACTGTCCAAAGCTATGTCCAAGCTGCAGATGGCCTTGGAGATGCAAAGTCCCTTCCTCACTAAGCTTTCCTCTGCCCTGTGAAAGTTGTTGAGTACCATGACTACAAGCTCCCTCCAAAAGGCTTATCTAATGGGAAAATCAGAACCATCGCAGGGCTTCCATAACAGGGCATGTTATCTTCTCAGGAATCCCAGGAGGTAAAAAACAAGCAAGCCAATGTAGCACTTCCACCTCCACCATGCCAGAAAGGTGAGAATTTTGCAGTGCATTGAGACACACATACTTCATACACAGCACGTTTTTGTTGTCCAAAGCAAGTAATTTTCCCACTCATCTGATACTTTGATGTTCTCTTTCCCATTTGAAATGCCCTACTGAGAAGGGGGGAGGTGGAAAAGAAAACAAAACAAAAAACAAAACTGCTTCTCCTGAAGCCAGACCCTCTCTACGCTACAGAACAGCTCTCAGAGATCCTCCCCTCACAACAGAAGATGGGCCAGGGGATGAGAGAGAACACATATCCTGGCAGTGCTGCTGGAAGAAACACAAGAACTTCTCTCCGACTTGTGGTTGTTGAAGATCCCATGGCATTTCTGGCAACAGCAGTAGTGCTCTGGCTACAGTCCAGCTGCAATGATACCACGCCTGCTCCCAAGGTGCCAACTACACGGTTTCTCCCACCTGTAGCATCCCTCTTTACCCTATCCTGGCCAGAACATTGCCAGGTGTGGATGAACCAGAGGAAAAGATGTAGCTGCCCATCAGTCCTTTTGGAAAGATGCTGTTTGTCATGAAGCTTGGAAATAGCCTCAGCTCCAGAGATACAAGTCCCATTGTACAATACATACCTTCCTGTCAACCCAGCCTTCAGAGCATGCACTGCCTGAGCTGGGAATCCTGCAATGCAAAGTCATTGAAGGAACCTGGGTGAAACAGGCACTTTCCAACCCCTTCTCTCTAAACTTCCCCTGTGCCCCAGGCTTGCGCCCTTCCCCTGTATTGTAAACAGATTGCTTCTCAAGTCCTATTCTGCTCTTTGGGTATTTCAAATCCAGAATCTGCTTGACACGTGCAAGAGCCTGTTCCTTCCTCCTCGCGCGCTCCCCCGCCCCCTGGAATTAGATGTCGTTGTTCCATTTTGGAGACTATTATATACAGAGACTCATCAGACCGGGAAACAAAGAAGTTATTACTTGACAGAGCCCTGCAGCTGGGAATGTGGAAGGCAGGGGGAGAGAAGGGGGAGCACTGAGGGAGACAGGACAGGGGGGGCGGGCGCGGGTGGTGCTGGTAGCAGCTTTATGAAAGCAATCAACAGAAAGGACAGCTCAAAGATGGGAAACATCTTTTTTAAAAAGTCTCAAGTGGGATGAGAAAGAAGAAGAGAAAGCAAGGCAAAACAGAGAGTGGAGAAGAGAGAAAGCAGTTGGTGCCGACAGTGCCGCGGGTTAAACACACGGGTCCGTGGGTTTGTGTAGCCTTTGATTCAGCACTGACACGCTTTGGCAAGGGAGGCCACTGGAGCTGTCAAATCCTTCACCAACGTGCCCATCAATTGTATTCAGCTCTCCCCGACCCGCACTGGCATTTTAATTACTGTTGGGTAAACTAATTTGTACAAATGAAGGCAACTCTGCCTAATAGAATATGCAAGCTCTCTGACCTCTGACAGGCGATGACACAAGATACAAAGGAGGCAGAGGAAGGCTTTTTATCAGAGCCTTATTACTCTCTATTACTCCAATTAGTTAAGCTCCAGTGCTCCTAATTGGGGGAAAAAATTGCAATTAAATCAATTTTTGATGGGCTGAAAGTGGGTTACCGAACCGCCCTGCCTGTGAAACACTGATATTATAGCAGCAAAGGTCAAAGTCTTTGTCGGCACCTGTGGGGCACCCACCTCCCCTCTCTAAGCCCCTCTGTGCCCCCCCAACACACACACGCAGCTCGCTAAGGCGAATCATTAGAACATGTCATGTCTTATCGCGGCCGCCACCATCCTGCTAACCTCATCAGTTGACATCATTACGGAAGGTAACTCCTCCAGCATGAATACAGTGCTAAGGTCACACAAACTTGATGGAGCCCCTGCTGAAGAGCCCAGGAGGCTGGGGAGCAGATGCAACAGTAACAACATTGTGAAGGGGAGAGGAGGGGGTCAGAAACTGAGCGCAGGGAGTTTCGGCACCTCCAGCATGAGGCTTCTCCAACAGACCAGATACACACAAAGGGAGGGAGACTGACAGTGCGGAGAAGCAGGTGCTCCTTCCCCAGGGGCATTTAATTCACAGGAAGGAAAAAAAAAAAAAAAAAAAAAAAAAAAAAAAAAAAAAAAAAAAAAAAAAAAGAGCACAGCATCAGTTTAGCATTTTCTTCTCCATGAGAAAGTGGGCACCACAAACATGCAAGAAGTCCCACCTGCCTTTGATTCAGGCTGCGCTGGACAAAGCCAGGATTGGGTTGGTGTTGCCCCTTCACTGCCCCGGATCAATCCCTTTAACCCTACTTTGTGCCTCTTGAAAGATGACCAGAGATGTGAATCAAGCACCTTCACTATCTCAGAAGTCAGTCAGGACAGCTGGGTTATATGCTAACAACTCAGTAACCACAAACTGAACAAAAATCAGCAGGTAAGGCAGTTGCACCAAAACTGTATTCACTGTAACTTGGGCGTTGATCTGAACAACACATACCAAACATCAAGGGGAGCAGAAAGCCCACACCAAAACCATTTTGTCTGTGCATGCTCACCAGGCCTTTCTGTGACCAGAGCTTTCTTTGTAGGCATCCACTGGGGTTGCATCTTAGAAGCAGAATCATAAAGAAACATAACTCTGCTGAGAAACCACTTCTGAGTAAAAAATGTTGGGCTCTGCAAGTGATACAGTTCTCTATTCCTATCACAGAAAGCTTTCTAGGGAGAAAGAGAAGAAAAAAAAAAAAAAAAAAAAAAAGTCTAGGGACTTCCAGGTCAGTCTAAGACTAGGTAGTTAAACAACACTACAGTAGGGTTATTTCAGCTTATCAGTAACCAGAATAAAACCTCACAGGACACTTTTAGTTCTCAGAAGCTATAACATTGGAAAGGCAAAGAAAGTCACTGCTAAGGTTACATTTGTGTTTTGAGGAGTTTAGGGTTGGGGTTTTTTTGTTTCATCTTTTGCAAGTGCAGGTGAAATAACCCCAGCTGCTATCTGGGCTTCTTTAATTAAACTATGCATTCTCCTTTCCAACACCACTAGGGCAATCTCAGCCATCTGCAGCAACTTCATCCTGTGCTCTACTCTTGCTCTGCTCCCCAGAACAGCCATTCAAATACAGATGGGCAAGACTCCTCCCAGGTACCCACCAGACAGCATGCTCTACCTCTGATTGCTGCACATGCCACCTGCAATACAGTGCAAGGGAATTGCAGGCAACTTCATAAAATCTCCATCTTGAGCAAATCCTTGGGGGTTTTGGAACAAATTGAAAGGAAGAAACAGGTGAAGCTGCTGGCTGAGCAGCAGAAAAGCATGGTCCCTGGATGAGATACACACAAAAGTATTAGATGCTGGTCATCATCTGCTCCTGGCATAAAGTAAGGCACCTACAGACCATCACACATCTCGGGCATATCTCTGAAGGCCTGACACTCAGTTCTCACCCACCTGCACACCCACTTCGAGCCTTCACACCCAGCACCCATCCTCTCCCTACTGGGCTCAACACCATTAGCCTTCCCTCTCGCCCTGATGGGGAAGACACGCCGAGCCTGACCCTCACCCACTTCCCCAGATCCAGCAGCCCCCTCAAGCTCAGTGCTCTGGGCCCACACGCACACAGCCTTACAAGAAGCTCTGAACTCCAGCCCCTGCTTTCTCAAAGCCTGCCCAGGTGTAAAGCTCCAGCGATTCCTTTTTCTTTGCTATTTTCCCTCCCTCCTCCCTCTCCCCCTAGTCCCACCAACACTTTCAGGCCACACAGTGAGCTGGGACGTTGGAGTACACGAGGACCACTGCAGCAGTCATGCTGTTTCAGGCTCCCCCCCATTCCAAGACAATTTCTAAGAGCCATTTCTTATCCTCCTCTCCGTGAAATTATTTCTGTTAATTGCCTGGTGGGAATCACTCATAGGTGGGGGAGACTCTCCCCCCACACACACCCTGGCCCCTAATTGGCTTATTGAAGTTTTAACAGGGCTTTCACCTGGAGAAGCTGGTAATTATTCCCTTCATTCCCCTCTTGCTTGTACCTGTAGCTTCACACTCGGGGCCTGCCTGGCTCCACGGGGGGGACTTTGTTCCCTCTAACTACAGGCCCCACACAAATGGGCCCAGCAGCAGGAGAACGCAGCAAAGTGGTAATTTTCAGCCCGGCGTAATTAGCCAAGGTTCTTTCAGCCCAAACTGCTGAATGGGGAGGGGGCTGCCGGGGAGGGTGCGCCATGTGGGAATGGCGGGACAGGGGCTGCTCTCAACAGGCGGACAAAGACCTCTTGGGGGCTCCGATCTGGGGCGAGCAGGAGGGGGGGGTTGGAGCGGGACAGCTTGCCTGGCAGAGCAGGGGCATGGTCAGTGGTGGGACACACACTGAGGAGGTCAGCTCATGACAAGCATCTTTCCCCCAGCCTGTAGAACAAGGCAGTGCAGGATGCCAAAAAAGGGGTAAAGGAGAAAAGAGATCCAGTGATGCACAACAGGACCATGTGAAGAGGTGTGATGCATGACTGACTCTTGAAGGCCCGGTGCAGCCTACGCTCCGAGGGCAGGATTTCTAGTCTAGTACCTTTGCACCAGATTAAGACAGGCAACAGATTTGAGGAGAAGAAACTGGACAGTGCAATTCCCAGACAGGATAGCTGTCCCGAGGACAGCGAGAACTGTCTATTGCTGAGAAAAAATCACGGAAGAATCACTCACCTCCTCCACTATCTGCCCCAAAAGTCAGGCAACAAGCAGAACCTGCAGGAAAGCAATAAAGGCTCCAGGTTCTCTTTTTGCTGAGCCCTTTCCCATTAGCAAGGCAAAACTGCTTTTCACAGTGGGACCTCAGTTATTCCACCTCCCTTTCTGCTACAAGCTTTTGGTTCTGCAAAACCTACCAGGAAACCTGCTGCACGTGGGTTCACCAAACCACTGGCATCAGTTGTCCCACAAGCCAGAAACTGGCATCCTGTGGCACAGTGCCTCTGTTGATTCTCAGGACTTGCTCGCATCTATGCTTTGAGTTATCACTGTTGTCTTCAGGATAGAAACCCTTGTCCTGGCTGGTCAGCTCCAGGGCTGCAGACAAGTTAAATGTGCTCAGCTGACTTGATGATCACAGCCCTAGTGCAATGGAGTCTTTTTTGGTTTGTTTTTTTTGTTTGTTTTAAATGTTAAATCATGTCT
The DNA here is from genome assembly GCA_013400195.1 of Aramus guarauna. Classification (NCBI taxonomy): domain Eukaryota; kingdom Metazoa; phylum Chordata; class Aves; order Gruiformes; family Aramidae; genus Aramus; species Aramus guarauna. Next base: position 346,583 of record VXBL01007083.1, read on the forward strand.
TGAAGAAACACACCTTGTATCCCTTATGATTGCAGCATCTTACTGGAAAGCAAGAATTGTCACAATCTAAAAGGTTGGTCCTTATTCTGCAATGAAGACCAAATGGTAAGCAGGCAAGTGAAAAGATGCCCACTACTGTCATCAGAGCACCAAGTTCCATAGGAGTGCTGAGCAAACCCTAGGAGATGATGCAATCACAACAATCCTGACAACAAGGAAAGGAGATCCCCAGAGACTCGATATGTAGCAAGGAGACAGGCAGTACAACCCCCAGGACACAGACTTGTAATTTCTGAGCTGCCTAAAATACACAACTGTGACCCAACGCTGCAGCAGGTTGCGATCTGGAGAAGTTGCCTGATTCCACTCCATGATACGCTTCATTTCATATATATGTCTTTCACATTTTACTAAAGATTCCCACAGAAAGGACCATTTTTCAACTTCAATCCAATTTGTTGCAGCCTCACCCAAGCTGCTTTAAGTACTTGTCACGGAGAGGAGTTCAGCTAGATACTGTGTGCCTTTGGCTCATCAATGGTCAAGGCTTTTTCCTTAAAAGCAACCTGTGACACTTCTGAACAAAATATGCTTGCCATGAAATCAATGCCAGCATCTGAAAAGCGGACACCAAGAACAAATACAAACAGATGGAAGCTGACCAGGCCAGTTTCAAGGCTACGCAGAGAAATATAGTGAACGTTCCCAGCACCAGTGATAAGAGAGACGTGATGTTGCCTATGCTCATACCTTATCACAAACCTTACAGTGTCTAGTGTTGCTGTTACAATGTAGAATTCTACACATAGAATTAAGTAAATACTCCAGCTGTCATTGCTTTGAAGAAAAGTCTAAATACATGCCCATGTGCAAAAAATGCTTAAAGAATCATGATGCAGAAGAAGAAAACCACTCCTATTTTAAAAATATCTCCTTTCTATTTTTTAAGCTTCAGGACTGCCAAGGCCAATCCCAATATATTTTCAGACGTGACTGGCAGAGTTTTCAGTTAACAAGTATTCTTTTAAAAAATGCATATATATGTATATAATGACAGTTTATCTAAACTTTTCCATTAGAACATATAACAGAAAATGACTTTTCAATAAGCCAGCAATCTGTGCATGCCAGTGAGGTCAGGGGGAGGGGAGAATCCTTTCAGGTTTGCCAGAACAACTAAAACCCAAGAATGTTTCAGTTTAAAAGTACGGGTGGGAAGGAATCTGTTTTCCTGGTGCCACAAGCCATGAATTATTTTTGTCTTATTCCTTTTGCCATACACCTCCCCCCCCTCCCCTGCCACCAAATTCAAACTTTCCAATTTAGGAGAATTTTGAAAAAAGTGATCAGGGTGGTGAGGAAGAAGATGACTTCTTAACAAACATACTTTCATCATCTTCCCACAAAGGGCAGCAGTTGTTTCTCCACATCATGTATGGGCAGGAGCTGTGCTTGTTCACTCTTATGGGGGAAAGGAGCCTAATCACTTAAAACCAGAGTACTTGATCTTCCTCCTCTGCTCTATGATATTCAAACAATTTTCAATGTCTAAATAAGTTGTTCAGCAGGGGAGAAGGAAATAATGCTCAGAGGGTTTTAAGATGCTAAAGACCAGGAAAGGTGAAAGGGGAGAAGTGTGTATATGTAGCACATGCTGCACACAGAGAGGTCCAGGACACCGAGGCATGGAGACACAGGTGCTCTGTGGAGGAGGCGAGCAAAGCCTCATATGCGTTTAACTCAGCCATGAAATGACTCCTAGAGCTTTCCTGCTCTGATCATTCCAGCCCTGACACAGACACGCTTGCAACAACCTCAATTCACTTGCCCTTACAGCTCTGGGCAGCTTCCCCCTCCCCAGCTCTCCACTCTATGCACTATGATTTGCTTCAGGGTTTTCATGCTAAGCTTGTCAACTGTTTGCCCCTAAGCAACCGAGATCCTGAATGAAGCTTCTGCCCTCCATCTGCAGGTTCAAGGCATGCTTGGTTGTGAGCAAGCACCAGAGTGAGAAATAAAACCCACCAGTGAGGCCAGAAAGGGCAGCCCTAGCCCTGCATGCAAAGAAAGGCACACAAGAGTTCATTAAACAACTAGACAGACAACACATGTCTAAGGTATAAGGATGTTTAGTGGCTACTTCCCACACAGCTCCTGAACTACCCAAAAACCTGCTGAAAAAGTTTTGCAGGAGCCAGAGCTCAAACCATCCTGACATTAATATACAGGTTCGCAGCACAAGTTATCTTCAGTATCAGTAATCAGGCTGGGCTGCAAGACAGGCCAAGAGCTATTGAATTTCAGGGATAACTGAGATTAGCCAGATGAAGATAGGATAGGGATCAGGCAAAATAGATACTGTAGAGACAGGGAAAGGACAAGGCAAGAAGGCGAGAAATCATTTATTATGATGCTCAAGGTCAGTATATTGGAAAAAAAAAATACACAAACAATTGAATAGGAGGGAAAGGATTGCACTGGAAAGGATTGGGAAAAAGCTCTTTCAGGCACACATCTCTCAAGTCTGCAATGGAACAGGGGATTCCCGAAAACACTTAGCTTTGATGTCAAGAAATATCTGCTACAGGGCTAGGAAGCACCCCGCTGCCTCCTGTCCCTCAGTACGCTGCTGTCTAGGTAAAGCAGGACAACCTGCTGGCAGTCAGTCCTCCAACACTTCAAGGAACATAAGCCTGGAAGCTTTAGATGCACGGGCAGCTTTGCAGACAGGAGGGTGAAACCACAGTTTCCTCTTTTCCATGGCCTGCCCTATTCCCATGTGCTGAGAGTTTAGGAAGTCACATCCAAAACCAGTTATTAAAAGAACCATTTTTACTTGGCAAGTCAAACACCCACATGAAGAAGTGTCATAAGCAAACTCACTCACACATCCTCCACTGAAATGAGCACATTACTGAAGTGTCAGTATTTGATTCTGCAGCAAGTTAGGAGTGTCCCAGTCATAGTTGTCACTGATCTTTATCATATGGATACACAAGATCCAATTACATGACCATCAATTCATCATTCAGGTCAGGCTGCATCTCTGTGGACTCCAGTCAGAGGCTGCACTGGGAGGAAATGATGAGCTTACCGCACCTCAGGGACACCTACACGTGAAGTCCATTCTAAACAACAACTGGTCAGCAAGTACTCACAACAGTCATGGTCTGCTACTACTTTGCAGAAGGCCATTGATACTAGAGTTGGGGTGGCTAGGGAAAAATGCTACAGTCATAAACAGAGCAGAGTGTATCCAGAGAGAGGAATCCTTCATTGTATATCCCCATCAGATGGTCAGGCAAAAGGTTTAAAAACAGAACAAAGTGGTTTTCACTGAATTGGAAAGGAGCCTATGAAGACCAGAACACTAACAGGTTCAAAAAGAAGAGATGAGCTGCTCACAGAGCTATCTTCTGCAAATATGAAAGAAGCACTGGTCCAGATGCAAACTCCAGCCAGGGAAATCCTAACCTCCCCATCACTGGAAGCTGGGAAGGAACAGGTGGAAAGGATTCCCCCCCCTCCCCCGACTTGTCTTGTTTCTTACGCTTCTCCCTAGACATGTAACGCTGGGGTAGATGGATGCCAGACTGACCCACCATGGCCAGAAGAACATGAGAAATGTCCACCTTGCCCAAGCCATGGCCCATCTAGTTCACCGTTTTGTGTCCAGCAGCAGTACTAGCAGATGCTGTTTAGGAAGAACATGTAAGCTTGGCAAGTTTCTGTAGTCATTCTCTTTGTACTGCCCCAGCATCCACAATTGCCATATTAAGGATTTTAGAGAGTATATCCCCACCTAGTCCTTCATAATGGACTTGCTATCCATGAATTTGCCAAATCCCTTGCAAAAGTTCTGGCATCATCCACCTCCATAATTTTCTGGAGCAGGAACTTCACAACACACTGTGTGAAGAAATACTATCTTTTGTCCATTTTAAAGCAATCTCCTAGTAATTTCAAATGTGTCTAGTTCTGCTATTTTAGGATGTGGTGAATAACACTTCCACACTCAAACTTACCCACTGCCATCTTACTCTCCATATTTCTTTTCAGGCTGTTTTTACCAGAACTGCCTAATGGAGGCAACCAAATATCACAATAACTTCACACATCAATAACTTCTGCAGGGTGTTTGACTTGGAACCAAACATGGGCAAAGACCATAAAAACAAGATACAAACTACTACTGCAGCCATTTCTTTGGTACAGAGGAGTATTCCTCTGCTGTATCTCCTCTTCAAGACCCTTTTGGTTCATTGCTCCTTCTGAGGCAGGTTAGAGTTAATTGGTTGCTCCAAGCTTTGAGGCTTCAACTAGTCTCAGACACTCCTAGACCAGCAGAGACCCATATCACTGGCTTCACTGTGACTGCTAGAGAGCCAACATGAGGGTCTCACAAACCATCGTTTGGGAAGCAGAGGACAGAGCCATTGCACAGCGGGAACAGTACTGTTCACCTGCACTCCATACTACCAAAGTACCTAATATTTTCCACCACAACCAGAAGCATGAAGTCCTTGCTTTGCCAGGCTACAAACTTATCTGAAGTGGTCAGCACACAATCTGTGTTGCCAGATTGCTCTGAGACCATCAGAAGACAGATGCTAGACAAACGTTATTGCTTTTCTAATTTCTGGAGCAGGCTCCCTTGCTTCTCCACTGTCAGAGGAGAAAATCCAGGGGGAGTATATGGAAAAGGAAAACATGCTCTAGGCCACATGTGCTAATCAGTACTCCATGCAAGACAGAAAATAAGAAGCAAGAGAAAAATCTGTGCCAGCAGTCCTGCTCCATCCCCATCCCTCATTAAATCAGCCTGGACAGGCGAAACAGGTCATCAAACAAAGCGCAGGTGCAAAGCCCAAGACAGCTGCACCAGGAGGTAGAGACCAAGCACAGCAATAGTAGCAGTTGCTGCTTGGCCCAGCTTAGTCTGTAATTGCTTCCTCTGATCAGTTCATTTCTTTCTCTAGTCTCCTTTTCTGTCTTGGAGGGATGGGGGAGGAAGGGGCGGGGGGGGGGAAAGAGCTACACACGCAGATGACCACCAGACTTCTTTTTCCTCTGAAAAAAACAAGCTGTTGGGTTCCAGTTTGTAAGCCTCTATCCAGCCCCCACACTAATAAATCTCTGGGACTATCAATCACCTTTGTACAGGTCTCTCTTCTCAAAGGAAATGGGCTCTCTATTAGCTGCCCGTGTCTACCAACCATAGCAGGGCCTCATTTCAAGTCCTCTTTGATGGACGGCTAGACTTAGAGGAACATGAACCTCCATCTCAGAGGAGGGAGAACAAGGATTTACTAATTAGGCAAGGCAATGCACATTAAAAGCTGGCTTTAATACCTGGCCCCAAATTAGCCCTGCACCTGTGAAGTATCAGGATGCCTACAAAACAGTACAAGTACATCCCACATGCAGGCACGTGCAGACATGGTGAATGAACCCACAACACCTCTTTAGAGCAAGAAAGTAGCTGCAGTGTTTGTGCTTTGTGCAGGTGGGAGGGAAGGTAGAGAAGACCTGACAAATCCTAGATAATGAACCACAGAACACACTACACAGGGAGAACAGACTTTCCAATCCATCTTCCAGTCTGGAGCAGTCTGACACTGCTCTGAAAAGCAACAGAGCCAAGGAGACTCATGGCTACACAGCTCTGTCCACATGTTTCCAGTATCCAAATCCACTCACAACAGAGATGCAGGATGCCAGCTACCCAAGGAAGCTGAAGCTTAGCTACAGGCAAGAGGCACTCTGGCATGCTGTCTTTTAAAGTATATTAGCATACAAGCCAGATGCACAACTGCACATGTTGAAGAGAAATTCCCATTCTTCAGTGGAACCAGTTTTCCTTCAAGGCTGACTATCTCCTCCTAGTCATTTGCTCCTGTCTAAACCCCAGTCTCTCTGCTCCGGCTTCCATCTCCTCTCTACCTCTCCCAGTGTTTCAAATGTAGTTTGCTTTACTAATCTAGAGCCAGACTGATGCACTTGCTCATTTTAAACAGTCTGACAAGCGTCTTTTGCAAGAACTGAAGTGGCTAGAGAAAGCTGGGATGGGAGACATCATCATCCTGATTCGTGCCAGACCTAATATGGGAGAAGCCCATCAGCAGCCATGCTTTCATTTTTAACAGTATTTTCTCTAGACCTTAAGATATTCCTGTGGGCAGTGCTATGTTCTGTGTCAAAATGCCAAAATTCAGCAGCAAGGGTTAAGGCAGAGATTTACATTTATGAATTCTGTAAATTCATATCATCTGCAACCTCATCCAGGGCACACGGATGACAGAGCCTGCCCAGGATGTAGGCACTGCTGCTGTAAACATCCTCCCACTCTGCTAGGAAGCACCCTCTGTGCAGACAGGACTCTTCAGCAGTTTCCTACAATCCACATTCCTATGCTTACATATTGCCTCTCCTGAGCTGGAACTGGAAATTTTATAACTGTAGATTGGCAGAGTGACATACATTGCATACCACACACCTGAAGCAAGCCTGCTTTTCTTTTTCTTCTTTTTTTTTCCCCTCCTTTCCTGAGACTGCTGACTGATAAATAATCCAATCCCTGCTTGGAAAAAAAGAAGCTGCCTCCCCCTACTCCTAATCCAGAGATGCAATGCAAAACCTTATCCCTCGAATTCCCTCTGAGTTATTCTTAGCGCTCATTTGTACATAAAGATGCACATATAAAGAACATCCATGCACACCTATTTCTCAAGTTGGCACAAGCTATTTGGACCACAAAGCTACACACAAGCCCCAGTGCAGCCACAAGATGTTCCATGCTGGAAGTCAGCCATTGCCTTCCCAAGGATATATCCAAATTCCTGTTGGATACAACAGTTCTAATTAGAGGCAGAATCAGACAGACACACCTTGAACAAGTGGATTTGCATGGCATAGATTTGATATGCAGCATATAGCAGGTTTGAATTGACTCCACTGCTCATAGTCATAAAATGTATATCCCTATGCTTCAAACAGTCAAATGCATTTTGGATACAGTCTACAAATTTGATTCAGCAAGTACTAGCATCAGAAAGTGACCATCACCTGCAGCCTCCTGTAAACTTTTTTGTTTCCTTCAGGAAAACTAGGACTAGCACCTGACTTCATGTGCACACAATCATCACTTTCTTCTCTTAATCAAGAGAGAACTGGTGCTTTACTATCATTCCTCTTCCTGCAACAGCCTGAAACCTTCACTCTTATAAACTCAGTCCTCTCTCAGATCTCTCTCAAATATATTTTTTTTTACTTCTAGAAGAACTGAGGGCAGGGGGGAATCCCCCAAAGAGGCCCAGTGCTTCCCTCCTTGTAATGAAACCCTGTAATGGAATGCCCTGCACTCCAATTAGGAAGAAATGCTAATTTTCTCCAGTTGAGCACCCCCCTCTAGATGTATCTAATTTGTTTCACTGCTTTCATCTCTCCCCTCCATCGCATTTTCATTTAAAGGTTATGATCTGTTTGTGCCCTTCATGCCGCACCCTGACAAGACACCCCTATGAGAGGTTGCAGGGGCCACGTTGCCCTTCCTAACCCTCTTCCCAAACAAAAACCAAAGCTTTTTTCCCTCCACTGCCTCTTTAAGAAATGCAGAAAGATGAAGGGGAGGAGCAGGGAATTGGGAAGACAATAATTAAAAATAAAAAGTAAGTCCTCTTGCCAGTTCAGTTGTTGGTTTTTTCCAACAAAAGGTTAGAGACCTTTGCACCATGACCAACACCAGTGCAGGCCAGCTGGGAGAAACAGCATTACAGAGCTTTGCTGCTTCTGCAGATCCATTTTAAGAACAGCTGCCATGCAAGAATACCCTTTTGCAAAAAGTTTTGAGATGTTGAATTGTTTAGCTGCTTACAGGGCTGGGGAATACATTCTCTCCCACCTGTCACAGAGAGAGTCTGGTCAGAAAGGACAAGGAAAGTTGGCTTAGTGAGGAGAAAGTCTCAGTAAAGCTCTTCCCACTCCTCTCTAAACGGGTTATGCCTTCTTCTGGGAGCCTGTGTTTTCCTAAGTGTCTTCAGGAGAGCAGAGGCTTGAGCTGGGTAGTGTGGGCTTTGGAATAGCTCGTCGTGGCATCCATAAATTTGTGCTGCTGTGGTTCTGGCTGGCTGTTGGGCAGGCTTGTAAATCCTCAGGGCAAGGACCCATTTGGACAAGATGCCTGCCCAGAACTTTCTACAAAGGCTGTATGTGTAGCACATACAAAACAGACATCCAAGTCACCATGCTGGTGCCACACCACTTTCCACAGAAAATCTGAAGGGCATTTTCACCAAAAGATTATTATTTAAAAAAAAAAATAAAAATCCAGCCACCAACCTACCTCTGTTTACTCCAATGAGGTCCCTTTACAGCCTGCCCCAATATTCTCAAACAAAACAGTACCTGGAGCTGAACCCAGGGTCTTCCCTACATTCACACCCTGCTCCTAAGCCAAGCCATTCATTACTTGTGTTCAGCCTCTCCCTCCCTTCACTTCAATTCTCTCCTTCAATTTTTGTCCATTAGAAAGGAAATCCCTGATCTATACTCTCTAGACATAAGTTTCACCACACATCTGTTGGCAACACCCTACAAACTGAAAGCACCCAAAGAACCTCTTAGGGGGCAACGCACCTCCCCGACCGGAACAGAGTGGGAACTGCTGGGTTCCACCTGTGGCACAGCCTGGAACAACCGCCCTCTTGGAAAGAGCAGAACAGCTGGATAGGTTGCCCAGGCCAAGCATTGAGCAGTCTGTTCTTGGACAATAAGATGGAGCTGGAAAAGTACTGCAAGAGTATTTTCTGTTATTAATAGGCACTTTGCTAATACTGCCCAAGATAGCCAGCTCCCTCTCAGTCATTTCCTGCTGCAGCCACTGAATCCCGTTGGTCAGAGCACTATATGCTCCATTACAAGCTATTTCCTCTCTACATTTGCAATGCCTCCAAAAGCTTTTGCAGAAAGTCCTTGATGATCCCCCCCCCCTTCTTGCCCCCCTCTGCAAACACAATTCCCTCATAACTCAACATTCTGGGACCACAAACGGGGAATGGGTAGGAGGCACACAAAGATTTACTCTTCATAGATAGCACCCTTGCCCTTTCCTCCCCCCCATGCCCCCTCTCAATCTGGTCCATGCGAACAAACCCTGAGTGGGAAAGAGCGTTTGGAAGAGGCCTGTGTCTGGGCCAGCCGCCTTTCATCCAGAAGATGCCTCTTCCCATTGGAAAATACAAGCATTGTGTGAAAACATTTTAATATATTCATGCACATTCCTATAGCTTGCAGGAGCGAGCGGGTCCCAGCACCCTCCCCTCCCTGCCTTCCAAATGATTTTCATAGGCAGCGAAGCACTGGGAATGCCACCTGTTTTCTCAAATGCCCGCGAGTATGTAAATTGTGGGAATATGCGGGCCAAGCGCTGCGGTTTTATTGTGTTGCAGAAAAGATTTTACTAATTACTTGCCTAAACTCCAAAGCAGTACGCCTGCTTTTTTACAAAGTGGGAGAGTGGGGAAGGTGGGAAAGAGAGTAAAAGGGAAAGAGGGAGAAGGAAAGGGAGCTCAAGGGATGCATTTCAAAGTTTCTCCAGCAATTGGATGGGGGGGAGCTGGGCCCAATGTGAAATCATGGAGGTCAAAGGTGGGTCTCCCTCCCTTGTGAGAAAGTGGTGAATCAGGACGGTTTATCAAACGATCATTTTCTTTTGAAACTGGGAGGCAGCGGCCGGGACAATTCTGCAGATGTGCTTGATGAGTTCGGGACAAAAATGGGCCGCCTCCTCCCCCCCTCCCCCCTTTAAGGTCTCCCATCAGGGGTTGCTTCTCCCTCCACTGCTTCCAGGACCCTCCCCTCCCTTCTTCAGTGGTCAGCTGAGACCCCCACCCACTGATCGCCTTTGTATTCCTGGCCTTTGGACACACTGACAGGGCCCTTTATGAGACCCCAATCAAGACCCCCATGTCACAGGTACCTAGTAGAGATACCAGACCCTTTTCAAATGAGAAACAACAAGGAAAATATGCTGGCCCATTGTCCCAGCACGGCACCAAGGGAGATGAAAGGGACAGGCTGCTCCCTCTCCGCAGACCGCCTGCCAATCAACCCCAGTTATTAAGGTCACGATGTGGAAATTCTTTTGACCTACACCTAATCAAAGATGCACCAGGGCCTTTTGAGACAACATGGGGGAAGGTGGGAGGGCAGGCATCCCCCCCGCCCTCTCCACCCATAAATACAGTGGAGCTTCCAAAGAGAATTTAGGAGGAGTTACCTCAGTTAGTGCTGCGGCACACTTGCCCCAAGTACCCCTGGGGCAGCTGAGTTGGGCTCTGTGCTGGCATCCAGTCTCATAAGAGCTTAAATTAAAAGCTTTCCTCATTGAAAAGTTACAGACTGAGCAACACTGGAGGTAGCGCAGAAGTCACAATCAAGGACCCTGTGTGACAAGTACTAGGCATCCTCTTTCCCATTCCCAATAGCTTTGGTTTGCACAGGCTGTGGGCTTCACAAAACATGCTCAGCACCATCCTACACAACCCCGAAGAAGAAAAACCTCAGTGGGCATGAACCTATGAACCTCCTGAAGCATCTGGAAGAGCAGATGGACACCAGCAGTGCAGAGCAGACATTTTGAATCCCCCTTGCATTATACAGGATGTGGATACCAAGATGACTTCGATGGTGGTAGTTCTTAGGACTATGCAGAAATCTCTCACAGGGAGGACTTATGACCCATTTGCAGTGACAGAGATCAGATGGGTGGTACAAAACAATTAGAGCATGGGTCAGATGGGATCAGAGAAGCACATCCCACCACATAGCTCTAGAGCACTTGGAATGTGGACAAGATCACCTGCCCCTGAAAAATTGTTCTGAATCACTCGCTGATAGTCATCACCACACACTCAGTAACAGAACAGTTAGACATGATACTTCAACCTGACAATAGTGAAATAAGTAGTAACAGACTACAGTCTGTGGTAGTTCACACAAAAGGACAAAAAATCCAAACCCCAGAACAGAAACATTTTTCAGCATATAGAGGAGGCTTCTGCAAGCGCATGATTTTGAATTAGGTCCTCCAGAAGAGCCACATGGCCACCACCAGCACACATAAGACCAATCCTGAAGAAACAGAAACATTTGGCACCCTTCTTTCTGCACCATAGCTACCAGCATGCAGGGAATACATTTCCGATCCCACTGCCCGCTTGCTGCTCTCATCCTGTTGGCATCCTTCAAAGCCCATCTGGATCAAGCTCTTAGTGGAAGGTAAACAAATTTGGGGTGGTGGTAGAGCAAAGACATGAACAGAGTGACAGTCTCCGAAACCAAGCTGCAAGTTTCACTACGCTAGACACTTTGCTCGTATTGGCTCATTTTCCTCTGCCTTTTATCCACTTGTAACTCATGAAAGACACCAGTTCAGTGCTACTCAGAGTCCCCCAACTCCCATTAGAGAGCCTGCAGAAGATAACAGCCTACCGGTGGTGACCCACTAGGTGGAAGATGAGAAGTGGAAGATTCAAAAAAAGCTTTGGGACAGACTCATGTGTTTACATAAATCCAACCATACTTCTCCACTGCAAATCATTGCCATTCCTAAAACTGTCCCCTTGTTCCCAGGCTCTTACACAATTGTTGAAGCAGATAGAAGTCAGCTTCTCCTTGATGTTAAACCAACTAGCTCCTATACCAGCTACAGCAAGACATTGCCTAGTTTAGGCCATTGTAAGAGAAGATCCAAATGGACACTTCAAACCAGCTATCTCCTCTACAGTACAATAAGGTGCAGTGCTGAGAGCAGACATGACTTCAGCAGGTGAGTTTCTTACTTCAGGGCAATATCCTCCACTATCGCCCTCCTTTCAAATGCCAATGGCAGGCTGAGGACCAGCCTCCTGCTGTCCTCAGAGTAAATCAACACTCCTTTAGAGGGACTAGGCTGCTATCTTAGGACACTACAATTCCACTTCCCACCTCAGGGCATGAGCTTGCATCCTCTGAGTGACACCTCCGGCCTCATCTGGGAGGAGTAACAGTGGAAGCTGAGCCTGGTTAGAGACATCTGCACCTGGGGGTCTCACCATGCAAGAAAGGTCCATCCCTCTCTCTCCCTCCCCGCCCCCAAAAGCAGCCCTTTGAAAGGCAGGGGAGGGAGCAGACACCGCTCTAATTGTAGGAGTGAAACCTGGCATCCTCCTGCCCATCTACCTTTGCACTCTGTTTCTGATTCTCTTTGAACCTCTGGTACAGCTTGTCAGGTCGCTCCCCTCCTCAGAGATCAGAAAATAAAATACGGCAGTGATTACTATTGTACGCTGATTTGCAAGCTAGAAAAAGAGAGAAAGAGAGACAGAGAGAACAGCCTCCATGCGTCAGGTTATGAAAGGGCTGCCACTGAAGCTGCCTGAAAAACAAACCCTTAATTTAAATGTTAATGAAAGTGCTGAAGAGACATCAGAGGCTTTCATTTCTCTACAAGGAGCAGAATCACCAGGTCTAGAATTTATGGCCCTCTTCACCTCCCCTCTCCCCTTCTCTGCTCCATCAGCCCGAGAATTTAGGAAAGGAAAAAAACCCTAATTTTAACATTAACTCCACACTTCCACCCTGGGATGCAATTGCTAAATTATCTGTTGGCAGGACACTGATCAAAGGTGGAAAAACAAAGGCACACTGCACAGCCGAGCAAAGGTAAACAGCAGCCAAGGTCTGGTGAAGTTACCTTCTCCCCCTGCAAATTTAAAAAGCAAAGAGAAAATGATCACAAACTGCAAATAGAAACCTCAAACCATAAGGCTGCCAGCCCCCTCAACTAAGTTTCTTCTGTCACATCGATTAAACAGACATGGATTCTCCTGTGCAAACCAAGCAGCACAAGAAAGATGCTTCCCCCAAGCTTTCTGAGACAGACTTTCCCTTCAAGCAAGGGGAAAGATGAGAAAAAACTGCAGTGGGAGGGGAAAAAAAAAAAAAGAAAAAAATCAATATGCAACACAGCTCCACAGAATTAGAAACAGATGTCTGGTATCTAACTCAGCTACTGAATCCCAAAAACCTGCTCACCTGCCCACAAACACTAGTGAGCCAACTCACACAGTCAAAGAAAACATATACATATAGAGTACTGGCCAAAAGTGACAAAAAGGGAGCACGTCATCAGTCGTATGAGCTTTAGAGGGCAAAGGAAAGAAACTGAAGAAAGGTAAGTTGCCTAGTTTCTCAACTTATGGAAGTGTTTGCACATGTGCTTGTTTCTAGAGGAGAGGAAAAAAGGGACATGTATGTTCACCCATGTGAGGAAGACCAGAGCCATTATCACACAATTAAGAAGGTAAAATAAAGTTGTCTTCCTCCCATCATCAAGGGAACACTCAGGGCACATGGATAAGACGCAGGTGTCATTTTAGCTCCAGAGGGGAGAAACTGATACTCATTTCCTGCTCTTCAGCTTGGGGGTGAAAGAGCACCAAGTCAGTTATGACTATAGCATATATCTAGAAAACCGCATCCAGATCACTCTCTGAGGTCAGTAAGAGATGGTAGTTAACGCCACCACTGACTCTGCAAGTCCACCCTGGGATCTCACAGTTGAGCAGGTTCTTCCTGCCCCTGCTTAAGAAACAGCTGCAGGTCAGAGTCCCCTCTCAATTATTCAAACCGACCAGGCTCTACAGAGATCCCCAAGGACAGCAGAGCTATTGCTGCCTGTATTGCTACCTGCTATTTTGCCGGCAATGCACAAACCAGAATAAAACCCACCTGTCCCACGTCCTAGCAGATTCAGAGAGGTTAACTGTACAAAGCTAGGTCAGAACAGAGCACCACTACAGCTAACAGCTCATCTGGATATGCAGTAGGGGATATCTGCTGATAAAAGCAGAGCAAGAAATGAGGGTGGGGGGAACATTATCAAACATTTTAACTGCTGCACATCAGGGCTTCAGTTGTACAGCTAAAACCACTGCAAAGCGGCTCTGACTCACATGGGTTGTTTTGCTCTAATGCAATCTGCAAGATCAGATTGTTCCACTTTCACAAAAAGTTTCGAGATAACCATTAAAAAGAAGCCCTCAAAATTAATCATTTCAATTGTTCCCAATGGAAGAGAGGCCATTCAGTCAAGGTGCCTGTCAGTAACTGTTCTCTTTCTTCCTTTCCCCAACAAGTTTTGGGTATGTTTTACCATTTGTCTGAGGTCTCCCCAGATTTTACTTCCCCATAATATTCCATGGGAAAGGCAATTAGGTTAACAGAAATTCAAATTAGCATGTTAAAACAGAGGAGTCAGGTCTCAGCTACAGCACTGCATAAATAGAAAAGGTAGAGCAAGCCTGGCTTTTTTAATTCAACTGCTCACACAACTATTCATTTTCCTTTAAATTAAACATTTGATGCACATAGCTAGTCTTTGGTACAAACTTTCCTCCTCTCTGGAGTAAACTTGCACTTCACCATGGCAACATTTGCAAGGAGAGGTCACGTACACAGTTAGAGGAGAGACCGTCTTTTGGGCTTACACACCCAAAGCACATCGCCGCTGCAACAGGGCACATCACAGTTGCCTGACATTGCCCCAAATTGCACCAAAGGTTTCCTAGATCCTCTATCTATAGTTGCACATTGAAAATCATTTTTGTGCCTCCATCATCTCTTTTCTGGGTTTAAAATCTGACACACATTAAGTACAACCATGGAAAGACCAGCTCTCATGGTAAATATTTAAAAATCTAAATAGCAAATGACAGTGGCCAGACCCAGCAAGAGAAGTCAGCTTAGATTTAAATACTTTTTACTTTTTTTAATCCAATACCAAAGAATTTCTGAATCCAAGATTAATAGTGAATTCAACATCAAGGTCCACTTTTTTCTTTCCCCTCCAGTTTCCAAGCTTCTCTATCATAATGGAAAAAACATTACAACAATTTTTCTCCTAAATAAAGGAACATTTCAGTAGTACAACGTATATCATAAACCTTATGTTTCTGCAGCCATAATTGCCAGGCAATTGGACCTCATTTTCTCCATAAACCTATCCCTCAAATTAAACAGTGTACAGTGGTCATTTCTCTTCCCTGGCTACTGCCACCTCAAGGAATCCCAAAGCATGAAGGTGCCGCTATTCTACTAGAAGCCCCTGGGTTTGCCTCACTTTGCACATTTGAATTGGTCCACTGCACTCAGGCTTGCCCTGGTCCCTGAGCACACATAAGTCACTGCAGTAAGCACCAGCAAATGAAAGTTTAACATCTGCACGACGCAGAGTTCAAAAGGCAAATGAACTCGGGGGGGGAAGGGGATTACAAACAGCTAAAAACATGGTTTAGGGTACACAGCCTCTAAGTACAGCATTTTACTAATCCATGGTGTACGACAGCTTTGGAGACCATTTAGAACAGTCACTGGAGCAAGGTGAGGCACCCTATTTTAAGGATACTCTCAGACTCTTCTCTAGTCCCTGATGTGACAGGCAACACAGGACTTGCTGTCCTAAGTGCACTGACCAGCACAGCTACATAGAAGACCTGCTGAAAACCCAGAAGGAACACAATGGCCTCCCCATCCCCACTGCCCTGCACGGCACTGTTAGGGATCCCCAAAGCAATGAAGGTCCCATAACGTGGATGTGAAGGCACTTCTGTGGCTGAAAGGGTTATACAAAGGACTAAGCACAGTTCTCCCATGTACAGTAAGAAGAGAAGATCCAGTACTCTTGGTGCCCTTTTACCCTACTTAATCTCCCTTACAGGCATCATTCTGTTTGCAGATCCTTCAAGCACCCAGCCCAGCATCACTACAAAGAACTAGGAAGCCTCCTCTCTAGCTCAGCACATCTTCAGGAGGATCTCGGTAGGGAAACTACAGACAAATCAAAGCAGAATACCCAAGAAAGATGCCTGAAGCCAGAGGAGCTGCACTTTAAGAACACAAGTCTCTGAAGTTTAGTTTGGGCTGTACAGGCATTGCCTATTAGAGCAGCAGTCCAGCAGAAAACCCAGCTGTGGGTCAGGAATGCATGGGATCCTTTTCAGTGATATCTCCCTCTGTGTGAAGCTTCCTTAGAAAGTAAGAAGAAAAGTTCCCATCCTGCCCATTAACAGTTGAGGTTCAGTAAGAACACAACCTTGACTACTCTAGGGAGTCTCAGTCCTGGCAAACCTCCAGGACAGGAAACTGCAGCCTCTCCAAAGCACTGTTGAATGGCTAGAATTAGAGGAGCCCTCCCCTCACAACTGCTTTGAGCTGTTCCTGAGCTCTATGTGTCCATAGCAGAGAGAGCTGGTAGGTTCTCAGCAATGATGGGCCAAAATACTTAGGTGGTTGAAGCCTGATTCTACAGCAGTTCTACACCAGCAGAACTCTTCATTCTTATGGAGGAGTTCCCAGTTTACACCAGCACAAGTGAGAAGGGAGAATTGGGAGGGCACATCAAATGTTTAGGAGGAAGTGGAGGTTATAGGCCATGTTCAGCCTCACTGAGAAACAAATGCATCCAAGCTCCAGCAAGTATGGGGCTGCAAGGGAGGAAAAGCTTCACACACAAGTACATAGAGAACGCATATGGCTGAAATATGGGCTCTTGCAAATAAAGCAGAAACCACAGAGCTCCCCAAAGCAGATCTTGCTAGAAACCAGATATTATCTTTTTGATACTCACCCTCATTAGACAGCAAGCAATAAAACCTATTAGTGAAAAATTCATCTCCCCTGCCCCTTGCCCTGGCCCTCCCCCACCACATGCCCTCCTGCTCTGATTCCCTCTCTCTTCTAGGATGGCTGCGATTTGTTCTGAGAAGCGACAGGTTTATAGGTTAGCCGACACCTTCTCTCTGTGGAATTTTAATTAACTTCTCCCATCGTCAATATGTTAAGGAGCAGGGTTCCCATTATACGGGGTCAGCAGCGTGTTTCAGGCCCTGCTATATCAGCCGTCAAATTGAAGAATTAATGACGTGGCTAATTGGCTCTAATTCTCTACCCCCCCCTCCCCAAAATATGGAGGGG
>VXBL01007083.1:363629-383028 GCA_013400195.1 Aramus guarauna
GGGGGGGGGTTGTAGGGTGGGCTAGTGGGGGAGGCCAGTACAGTCCACAGTCTCATAAAAAAAAAAAAAGAAGAAATAGAGAGTGCACAATTTAAGCCCACTTGTTCATGGGGTAGCTGTTCCACCACTTCCCATTTATCACCCTGCAGGGAGGAAAGGGGGGGGATGTGGGGAGACAGTGGGTAAATATTGTGACAGAGAGCGTGCACAAGCGCGCACGCCAGGGAGAGGAACACTGTCCTGACAAGAGGCCACCTCAGTAGGTCATCACTTAAGAGTAGGAAGCAGCATGCCACTGGGCTCTAACCAGCCATGGTGCTAGAGCCAGAGCCTGTCTGCTAGAAAAGGGGCCCTCGCAGCACAGAAGACGGCAAAGGGCTTCTATCTAACATCTTACAGCAGCATTAACGCACGTGGCACGTCTTCAAAAACACTATCTGTCCCAAACACTCAGAGCAACGGGACAAGGCAACAGCAAAAATCATAGCATGCCTCAAGGGTCATTTCCCTGATAATACCATTGGCTCCTTACCACTAAGTTTCTGCTGCCTGCAAAACAAGCTTGGAAATCTAATGAGGTCAGCAGTTGTGGGAAGCACTGTGGTTTTGCACAAGCCTAAAATTCACTAGTTGCAGATATCATATGGACAGCAACAACAGCTTTTCTTGCCCTCTCCCTTGAGGAAGGCTGAGGAAGACTTTCATGCATGCAGAAGATCAGCTTAACAGTGCACTGAAGAGACAGATCATTGCTGACTAGTGGAAGATCTTAACAGCGAGAGTTTAAGTTTTTCAGATTTTCCTAAACTCAAGAATAGCAGCACTTCAAAAAAAACCCTGGAAGACCCCGGTGTAGGTACTGCCCTTGCTCCTGTGCTGAAGCTGTAGTTGTAGCATTATGCCTGTACTAGAAACACAGGACTACAGGCAGTAGAGGATGGAAAACCTCATCCCTGAACTTTGCTTCCATCTCTCCCAGTCCAGCATGTTGAATTTACCAAGAAAACAGAGCTCTCTAACCACTGCACACAGCTCTAAGCTAGCTTCCCAAGCAAAAAAGCAGGGACCTTTTTGGTCTGGCATCTCTTCTGCCAGAGAATGAGAATACAAGTTTGTATCTTCTCAGTACAGAAGACTTCAAGAGAATCCAGCTTATTGCTTCTAATTAGCAAGGCAGAGTAAGTCAGAGAGTTTGCTCTGCAAGTAAGAATGAACAGGTCCCCCCTGAGACAGTAACACAGGAACACAGGGCCATTTCCACAGCCACTTTATGAGGAGACCACTCAACTGTTCTGGGGTACAAAGACCACACATTCTTCCCTGAGCTCCTGCTGCAGGCACAAGCATCTGATCAACTTCCACTCATAAGTCCCCGAAGGGTCACACTGGTGCCTCAGAGATTTGTGGACACACAGCCTATCCACCTCCTTTACTTCTCTCTGTTGGAAATTGGGAATAAAGAGATCTCAGTTACCTTAATAATGGGCTGATAGCAATAGACCACACTCGATCCTCTGTCTGCACTGTGTGTAGACACTGCCCAACTCTGCCCGTGGACAGGGACCAAACCTAAAGAGAGAGATGCACGTTATGCCACATCACCCAGAAGGCACAGAAGGTAGGATGCACACTGCTAATACTGTGCTGGAAGAGTTGCCAAAGCTGCCATGCTCACCTTCCCTGAGATCCTCTCACTGAATTCCCATTACTGATTTTTGAGGAGCTGAGCCTTCAGTCACTGGCAGAAACAAGCATTTAAAGTTACGCAAAGATTCAGCTTATGAGCATCACGTCCCATCCCACTTCATCACAGGGAACAGGGAGCGCACTCCCATTGCCACATGCTGTCTAGGGAAGCACTCAGATTTCTCATCTTCTGTAGTTAAATAAACAAGAAGTGGGATTTGTTCAAATCTCTACTGTCCTCTTGAACAGTATGGGAAGACTTTGTACCATTCCTGGAAATTTTCCATTCATATTATCTATAAAATTAATTGTTCACTATGCTGTAAAGGAGTTTTTTTATAGAACAATCCCCTTTCAACAAAGTTTCTTAAGTGTACCCCAGGCTATTTTCAAACAGGCTTCCCTTGCTCGCTGACAATGTAAGAGAATCTCTTCCCTCCCCCATCAGTGCATACATGCACATTGCCTTCCACCAGTTCACCACACACGTACACATTTGTTTCTGGGTCCTAATAAAGTCCCCCAGTTGCTTGCTGGGGCCTCTGCTTGTGGCTCTCACTTTGCCCACCTTGCCCTCATTCCTGGCCCACAGGACTCGAGCTCCCCAGCTCTCTGTAACCGACCCCCAATGTTTCACTTCAAGACTTCAAAGCTGGGAGTGCCCTATTTGTTTGTTTGTTGATAATGCCCAGGATTGCAGGCTATTCTTGTCAGCGGGGAATTTAGCACCTAGTGTCAGCAAAAGCAGCAGAAAAGCTTAACTCTTTTAAGGCATCCCTATCTCCTGCAGGTTAAAAATATTGCTTAGAGCACACTATCTGCTGCCTATCACGCAGGAATGTACATTAGCAGCTCTTCAGGGCTTAGTCCTAATCAACACTCAGCAGAGCCCTCAATAGCTTAGACACTTAGAGCCCCTTTAAAAGGCTGGTAGGGATTCCCTTCCACCCTCCAAGAGTCTCATTCAAGCAAACAAGGCAGCCTACAAAAAAGAGATGATAAAAAATAGGAGGTGAACATCTCTAGAGCCTCTGCTATGGGGAGCACTGGGTGGGCAAGATCTCACACTAGCTCCAAGAAAAACAGCCTTAAATTCCCCTCTGGCCTTCAGGAATTTGTTCTCAAGGTCGGGGAGGTCTGTCCTCCAGCTGCCAGGGAAGCAGCAAGAAGGCACTCTCCCAGCAAAAAGGGTCCACAGCCCTGCTTAAATACAAGACAATGCAGCATCATGGCCTTGTTCCCGGGAGGCAAGCAGCATCCCCAACAGCGCCCTTTGCATATGAACACCGCTCTACCTGGGAGTGATTTTACCCAGAAGTACACCCATACAGAGCGACCAACGAGAATAGATAGGGTCATGCTGCTCAGCAGCCTGTCGGATAGTTACCTATTACCACACAATTTCTATAAAACCTTGAAAGAGACATGTAAATCTTTCTTTGCCCCAGCAAAGTGTTCCACCCTTGCAACACAAGAATAGCAGTTTTTCCTCTTGCTATTAATGCTCTACTATATGTACCAGGGACCAAGAGTATCCATCAGCCTACCCTGAGCAACAGCCAAAGCTTTCAACATACAGCAACCAATTCTAACAATGAAACGAGTGGTTGTGAAGATGCTACAGGTACTGCATCGTGCTAACAGGACAAGGGTGAAACACCTACATGCAGTTTCCTAAACTACTAAAACAGAGCTGGTTACAGCTCAGGAGAGCAACTCCCAGGGTCCAGCCAGGAACACAGCACTGCCAACCAGATCTAGAAGGACAGAAATCAACAAGGTCCTGCTTCAAAAAGAAATAGCCAAAAACAATGTGACAGGATTCAGTGATGCCAACTGGAAGAAAAAAAAATGGGAGCTAACAGTATTCACAGTCTAACTTCACTCCTAGTTTGCAAACTAAGAACCATAAAAAAATAAAAAAAAAACAAAAACAAAAAACGCCAAACCATCAAAACAACAAAAAAACCCCAAACCTCATATCAAATAAACCACAATCACACAGATTTGGAAAATACATCATGCTATGATTTAGAGATCAAATATACAACAGAGAGAATGCGAAGCAGCACTGAATTGCAAAGCAAGGGTGTGCTTAAGATACATATGGCAAATTTCAGACTGGCACGGATCTCTGCTACAGGGTTAGATGTACAGTGAAATAAGCAAAATATCAGCTGCCACCTTCTGCACTTCCTAGTTAAACCAGCAGCTGATGTCATCAAGTACGGCCAAATTTCTTTCTTAAAAGCTTGGCACAGCAAGCATCTTTTCAGAGACATGAGCCTATGCCAAGATACCCTCCTACAGATGCTCCTCCTGCAAGATAGGGCTCACAACTGTTCTGCTGACACTTAAACATTCATGGCACAAGACCTCTGAGGTCACCTCTGCAGCAGCACCTGCAGGTACTGGAACATCACTGCTCACCTTTGCTGTTCTGTCCCGGGAGCCACTGACAATAAGGCCACCTTGGAAGTCCACACAGTTCACTTCCTGTTCATGTGCAGAGAACTTGAAGCTGTAGGAGCCATGGATCTTGTGAAGGACAATATTTCCATCTCTGAAAAAAAAAAAAAATCCCCAGGCAAGTACTCTGTATCAGCTGCATCCCCCTTGGTCATGCACCTTCCATTAGTGCTTAGAAGTGCCACAAAAAGACTACAACTGATATCTCATGGGAGTTGAAAATCATGCAGCATTGTTAACCCTCCATTCCTCACACATCACCTGTTCTCTTGCAATCCCACATCTGGTCAGTCAAAGCCTGATCTACCGCACATGAAAGTTTTCCTGGCTATCTTTCCACCCTCCACTTTGCATTAAGCTGCAGAAACTAGCAGAGCAGCCATTCCTCCTCCTACTGCTTTGAGCTTGCCAGAATCCTGGCTGGGTGCTGAATAGCTGGAGTAAGAGAACAAGTGAGAGGTCACTCTTACCCATGTCCAAGCCTCAGCTTTTCATTCATTTTAGAGCAGCCATGCAGGGTATTGTGCTTTGAATTAACTACAAAGATATTTAGACTTTTTTCAACCAATACAGTTACAGGTATTTTAAATGCATGCCTTTATTTTCACCTGAATTTTGGGCTACAGTCCACAGGGGAGAGTCAAGATATCCAGGGCAGACAGCCATGCCTGCATCTCCCAATTCTGTGCTTAAGTGCTGTGTATATTGAAAGCTACAACTTTATAAATAACAGTTCTTTCATTTGCTCTAATTGTAAAAGGCCAGTCAAATGCAAAATTAATTGGAGAAGTGTGCACGTACTGGAATGCTTGGCAGTTTTCCCCCTCTCCACAATTATATCAGTAGGTCTAATAAACTTATACTTGTCTCTAGAAAGCTTTATGCACCACCATGGCCCCAGTTAACCAGCAGCTCTGAATATTAGGACATAGTCTAGCTACCCTAACAGGGAAAGAAATGAAAATGCCTAATCAGTCAATCCTAATTCAACAAACCTGTGAACATCTACACAAGTTCAAAGGAGAAAAGGACACTTTATAAGGTCTACAGTGTGAGACTTGGCTTCTCCATCGCTGTAGCAGAAACCTTTTCAGGAGAGAGCCAAATCATAAGAGAGGAAGCAGCAGCAGTTGAACACACCCAACCATGAGGACATTGTGTATAGCAAGATTGACTGCTCTGCTCTGGGCTGGGCTGGAGTTATACACAACCTTTCCAACTTTGCTGCCACACTCCTTGGGATCCTTCATTTGCCCAACTTACCCCCCTCCACTGACGATGTGGGAGTTGACAAGAACAAAGCGACACACATCCTCCTGGTGGCCAGAGAAGATAGCTTGAGGGTGACGCTGTAAACCTGTACCACCCGGACAGAGACGGTAGGCCTGGATGTTCTCTGCTTGAGACAGGTAGAGATACTCGCGATCCAGCTCCATCCAGGGCATCAAACTGCAAACAGACAGCAGGTTGGGGCGTGCGGGGATGGGGGCAAGAAAACAAAATAAAAAACCTCACACACACACAAAAAAAAAAATCGCATATGTAAACATATCAACAAAAGCAAGTGCCTACTCAAGAAAACTGTGAAGTTGGAGCTGCTGGTCACATGCAAAAGCAGGGCTTAATATAGCAGCACAGCTAAGAAGTGAAGCTTCTCCAGCAACATACAAAGCAGATCACGCTGCTGGTATTTTTCGAACCAAGAGCTGAGGAAAAGCAAGCATGGAATCTCTGAAAGAGAAGATGGCCAAGAGACTGGTGAGTTTAAATAGGAAATACTTAAGGCTCCCTGACCCCTCTTCATGAGCCCTCTACTTTTTTTAAGAAATTAGACTATCAGTCACTTGCAAGCTATGCCAAGAATTTCTAAGAGAGCTTTTAATATGAGGCTCTTGGTGCAAACATTCAGGCCTGATCCTGCACATTATTTGCTGATGCCCAGCAGAAACCACAAAGCTGCCACTATTTCACACATGTGCGAGTAGGGGAGCAGGTCACATCAAATAACACAGTCCTCCACCTCCTGCATTCTCTGCATGCTAATATATAAAGCAGCAGGGTAAGCCTGAGACTTTCCAAGAACTTTGTGCTCCTCATGTAGAGGAGGTATGTTTCTACGTTCATACCTCTTCCACTGCTGAGCCAAAAGCAATTGCAGAGCAACCTCTCAATTTCTATTGCCCATCTTTCAGAAGAGCCCATACACCCTATCTGCCCCTTGCTGTCTATGGGACAGTGGCAGCTTCCTACAGACAGGTTCCAGGCGTGAGAGCAGCCTTTCCGTTTTCAAACTATTCAGGAACAAACTGTTTTGAGAGCAGAGGAGCTTCTCATAAAAACCTGTCACCCTCTTTTTTGCAGATCATTCATCCTCAGAGGTCATGATTTGCTGTGTCAGCAGAGCCATTACACACAGCCACACCTCATAACATCACAACAGTGGGGGGGCAGGGGCGAGGAGGACTAGAAACAAGAAAGAGGACAAGATTGCTTATTAGATAGAAGGTTCCTGCTTGCCTGCATTCATCTCCAATAACAGGCTTTTAGTCATAGGGACAAAGCAGTTGAGCATAGGTTATAATATTCATTGGAGACTTGATCATATGCATGGAAAAAATAAGCATCTTTGGAGCAGCAGCTTTGGTTTTAGGTAGACTTTGATTTCCCCTTCCTTCCTCCACTCCTACACAGTCCTCTAAAAGCAAGTGAATATCCAGCTTACCTAGACTACAGCTAGTTTCTGTGGCTCTCCTCCTGCTGCAGTTTAGCTTTTTACCATTTTCTATGGCTTTTTCATAAGGAGAAGTAACAAATTTGAAGCAGGACAAATGAAAATTAGAGGACGCAGTTTGGATGGTGACCTCATTAAATCAGTCCTTGCCTTTTCACTTGGGAAGCTGGTTTAGTAATGATCTCTAACATCCACAGAGCCTGCCTTCACAGATGGTCACAAGCACTTCAAAGGCAGGTATACAACCTGCATCAAAACCCACTCTGCTCATTAAAGCTGTTCCCAGGACTTTAGACAAGCAGTGGCACATTATCCATCACTTCAATCTACACAGCACAAAAAGGCATGAAAGCTCAGTAGCAGGTCTGTGTTCTTCAGCAACTCACAAACCATAGTCTTTCTCATTTCTCCTTCTGTCTGATGATGTGAAAACTGAAAATTTAGATGTGCTGTTCAGACAAGAGACCTATCTTATGCTTTGCCTTGAAAGCTGGGTACATCTTTGCAAGCAAGAATTTAACAACAATCTCCTCTCATTAATGTCAAATATACCTTTTTTTTTTTTTTTTTTGTGAAGGGGGGAAGCATAAGGTAGGAGAATGAGGAAGCACAAGGAAGAAGAATGTCAGTTAGTGTTTTAGATTTGTACATCCAGATCAGGGGCCAGGATAAAGCATGGGACACAAACCAAGCACTTTGAGGGGACACATAAATCCACGTCTGGGATCAAGGTATGCTCATTGTGAGAGCAGCACAAAAAATTGCTCATGGTATACAGCAATAGATAGGAACATAACAGTTTGAAGTCTGTAGTAAAGACTGCTAAACCCTACTAAAACTGCACGGATCAGAACAATGCCAAATTGAAACTCTTATTAAGAGAGTAGCTCTCGACTCTCAGACTGAATCTCTAGGTCTTGCAACTCCAGTTACCCTACATCCAGCTACCCAGCAATATCCAAAAGAGGCCAGCAACATCACTTGTAAGACCCCACGGATCACAAGGAGCAGGAATCATCTCATTTCAGGGCACAGACGCAAACCCAAGGCCCCACAGCAGCTGACACAAAACAAAGTAGAACAGAAAGGAGCCACTTGCTTGCATTTCCATTTCAGGACCGTCTCCCTCCGGCAGCGTCCGTGCCTCCAGTTCTGAGATACTTTCACCCTTTCCTTCACTGGAATGCCAGCCTCTCTGCAGACAAAGGAAGAGAGATGAGATTATCAGCCAGGACTGATGCTATATGGACAACAAATACACTCAAGCTGGTCACAGGTATGCTCTCACTCTAGTTCCACAAATGATGAACTGGCAAACATTGATAGTGCCTGAGCCACACTACAGCAAGTGCACTTGTGAGAGTTGGCAAGAAAGGAATACTGAACAGAGTGAGTGCTTATCAGTGGAGAAAACCATCCCTGATGATCACTGGTGTACAAGCCTTAAATCTGATCAAGACCCCATCTAGTATACTGAATGCAACACCAGTTGAGACAAAATGTAATCAAAACAAGAACGACACTGAAAGAAATTACCAGAACAGAGAAATGCTACATCACTCTTCTAATAGAGACTAAAGAAAACCAATTAAGATAAGGATGACACCATACAAGAACAGATGGAGGAAACACTAGTCAGGAGAACACTGAAACTAGAAGCCAGAAGAGCATGTCTAGCCAGAAGACTACTAAAGAAATTGCTCCAGACCTGCACAATCACATAACCAGATAGAATAATTAGAAATCAAGATATGTTCAAACTAAAAATAAAATTTATTCATCTGTATAACTACCCATGCACACATACCCCAAGACAGACTATCTTTTGCAGCAGCTCACCAAAGGATAGAGAATTCCACCACATTGCTGGAAAATTCTCTACTTGCAGTCAGACAAAGTTACTAAAAGAGAGACTGCAGAAAATAAGCAGTTGATGGGATACAAATCAAAGTTATTGGGACAAGATGAGACAAGCCAAAATAAACACAGCTCAAGAGGTGACAAAAGGTAGGTACCACTGAGACCTGGGACCAAGGTCTCTTTAGAGTCTACATGAATGTACCCAGTTCAAGCAGCTGTTCAACATCTGGTTTAGTTTCATGATCCAGGGCTGACTAAGAGGGGAAAAAGGCAGCTTTAGGTCCCATCTTTCTCATATCATAAAGTTAATTATTCAACATCCTTGGTGGAGCTGCTTAGGTAGAAAAGATCAGAAAAGCACAGATATGAAGAAACTCTTGAACTAGGGGTTGTGAACAACTTACTAGATTACAAGAGTTTATCCCCTTTCATGCATTTCTCAACAGCCAGTGTTCTCAGATGTACAGGATGAAAGGAAGATCTCCCAGAGATGGGGACTGGTACCCGATCAGAACCAGTTCCCTCCTCCCATCCCTACAGTGCCTCCAAGTCACTTCCCAAAATTGAGATTTTTGGGTACTTGTCATTTTTTAAAACAAAGATTAGTTCCTTGTAAATAAACATCTCCTGAGGTTGTTAATGGGTGTAGGAATCTCTAACCTGGCCCTGGGGCCTGGCCAGATTCTCATTTTCCCAGCCTTCCTTCCATAGCCTCAGGCTCCTTTTTTTCTGCTCACCCTTCCCTCCCCTTTTCTATGCTTTCCAGCACTTAGTCACCATTATAATTTGACTGCATTCCTGGGCATGTGACCCATTTTAAACAAAAACAGAAACCTCACACAGAAAAGCTTTTTGTCCCCTAGAAAACTTTGCAACTATAAGTTTATGATCAGTAGAGCTACATCAAATAAAACCGAATTTAGGAAACTACGAGGTCTTTATTTTCTCCCAATCCTTTTTAAAACAAACAAACAAAAAAAACCCCAAAAAACAGAAACAAAAAACCCCACAAAACCAAAACCCAAAACCTATAGAGTTAGCCTAGGCTACAAGGAGAGGAATTCCATTTTTAAAAAGAGCACTTGCAGAAGCTCATGGGGCCGGATAGCATCTGAGATGAGGAATGCACAGCACTGAAAAGTCAGGTCAAGTCCGGCAGCCTCCTCGTTGCTTATTACTCTCCCAGACAGAGTTCAGATTCTCCGCCTACATCCAATTCCATTCATTACTCCAAAACACTTCTCCTCCCCATATTCAACCCTCCGTTAAGTTCTCCCCACGTACAGATTTTAAGTCACCAGCTTGCGCAGTGATGAAAAACGCACTCACGCCACAACCCCCTCCCAACGCACAACCCAACCAGACAGACATCCTGAGCTCAACGCAGAAACCCTACTAAGACTAGATGCAATTTCCAAGGCTCCAAAAAAGGTAAATCCAAGGTCAAAAAAGCAGCCTCTATCTTATGCTGCTGGTCACTTTTCTACTCAGGGGAGCGGGCCTTATCTTCCTGCTGCTGAAAAAGGAATTTCAGAAGAGAGTCACACATTGGCTTGGCCCACAGTACCAGTTCACTATTGCAGTTACTCCTGTAACAGACACCTTGCTCTTTCAAATGAATCAACAGTTCCTGTCTGGAAAGGGAAAGGGTTGGGTGGGGAGGACTATACGGGGGAGGTCTGGTGGGGTTTTGGGGGGGGGTTGTTTGTTTTGTCTTTTTGTAGTTTTACTGTTAATAGATACACTGATGATCCAGCCTGCCTCCTCTATATAGCAACTCAGGATCCAGCTAATTTAAAAATATCTTAGAAGCACCCATTTTTAATTTGCCAGATATTTTATTTATTCAAAATAGAGGCAAGAAAAGAGACAGAACATATGGAGGCCATGAGAAAGGGGATGTAGAAATTGGACTGATAGATCCCTCGCCTTTGTCAATACTAGGCTGAACTGCAATGATTTTCAAGTGTTGGTCAGAGACATTTGATCCCCTATACCAGAAGGGAAATTAACTCAAGCCCAGTGATGTAATCAAGTGCTGATATAATTTGATAATTTGATTTGCTTCCTCAACCGCACCCCCAAAGTAAGTCCCAGAATACAATCAAAAAAGGTGATGAGCATCACTGCAATGCATGAGAGCAGTTTTCGAATCTTAGAAAGGTAAAAAGGACACCAGCGTATAAACTTAATTTGATAAAAAAGATCCTTTTCTCCCCTACAAAGACCATTTTGCTTCAATCATGATCAGGAGACTTTCTATTCGTGCAAATCTTTAAGAATTGTTCCATGATCACCTGAGACAATCAACAGACATCACACATCTACCCTGAGTGGTTGACTTAACCAAGTACCTCCCACTTCAGCAACTGGATTGAATATCCAAATACTCAGGACACTAACCCACCTTATGAAGACAAAACACTGTGGACGGACCACTATCCACCAGCCAGTGAATACCTTGACCTTTCTTAGTATGCAATCCAACAAAATACTAAGCCACATGCTTAAAATTCAGTACATGCTTAAGTGCTCTGTGAAGTCAAGATCTTGGCATTCACGTTCTCAGAGAAGCCACCCAACAATGAACTTCAGGACTGCTGAAGGCTGACTCACTGAGGAAGGACCGCTATTTTTACCAGGACCTACACAGCCCTGCATCAGAAATCAACTGAAGTGCAGCCCAGCATCCTAAAAGGATGACAGAAAACACAGGATGAAGGAACCAGTAAACACTGAATGTGAAAACCTCAATGCAACTCAAGCAAATTGTTCTTAAAGCCTAGAGTCCATCGCTTTACTAACTCTGCTAGGGGGTCATAATTATCAACAGCTTATAAAGTTCCCTGATCCACAACATACAAGGCTACCTTTGTTATTAGCTAATTAATCCAAAAAAGCACTCTATCGGGGTCCCAAACCATACAGTGCAACACATAACCTGAGCTAACGCATGTTTCCAATTGCATGCACTCCTGATGGAAGTTCCCTTTACAAAGACTGTTATACTAAGAAAGACTGAACATTTCTTACAGCCTGAGAGAGTTCCAGGATAAAAGCAACCCACTATAAAGGATTTTTCATTTCCCCTCTTCCTACCTCACCCCACTCTACAAAAAGTTAAAGTATTTTGCTCAAATTATGGATTTCCTCTCTTTCTTGGCAGAGTTACGAGAAGAAATAGAATATTCCTTCTGGAGCCCACTTCCCAGCTGCTGAAGTGAGAAACTAGGACTATCCCCCCACAGCAACACTGACCCAGGCGACCTAAGCCACCATGGCAGTTGCTGGCCTGGGCCCCAAAAGAAAGCAACAAAAGAAAGAATCACTCAGCCAGAGACTAAGCACATGTCCTCCTAAAGCTTCACCTCCAATGTATTTTGCCTTCAATGATACCCTCCCCAGCCAAAGTCCTTCGCCACCAGAAATGGTATTTCTGCAATAGCAAGAGCTTCTGTGCCTTAGTGCATCCCAGTGAGATTTCTACTGGCCATCTACAATTTCAGCATGTGCCAAAACATTAGTGCCTGCAACAACATATACCATGTTACAGAAGATAACACCAACATGTCATACCGTATATTTTCCCAGCTGCATGGGGCAGCCTAATGCACCAAAGTCCTTCACATTTTGCTACATTTTAAGTACGGAAGAGCTCATCTGGAAATGCAAGTCTGCAGTGACCTGCTGAGATCAAATCTCTTCTGTGGATAAAATCTGCTGCCTGCATAAAAGCTGTCACCAGCCTGCCTCAGGCCTGACTGGAAGGGTCATACAGAGGAACAAATAGGTCACAGTGGCTAAGCCCCACTTTCAACCTTGGCCCTGTGGCAGGGATGGCTCACGCACAGACCAACTGCACTTATTTGTGTAATCGGGACACACCTGTTGAGTGGCAGGGTCTCAGTGCAGTTACAAGTCACAGGCCACCAACAGACAGCCATGAGGGAAAAGCTATTTATGTCAGGAGCTCCTGTTGCTGTCCTCAACAAGTCGGGCAGCTTTCAGAACGTCTCTTCCAGAACAAAAATTCCACCTGAATTCCTTTAGCACATGACCCTTATTTAGCTTACCGCCAGGTTCAGTCTGTCTTCCGCGCTCCCCCCTTCCTATTTGAGATGGGTTCAAATAACTGAGATGGAAAAGAGCTCTGCAGACTGTTCTCTCACTGTTCCTTGCCTCCTTTGGTATGTCTATGCCATCTCAGTTAGACATTACCAGGCAGTGCAGGTTTACTGCTTTACCTCACAGCTCTCATGAATGATTCAACTGCATGAAGAAGCCACAGACTCTAATAAGAGACAGAGCTACAGGCAAATTTCTATACACGCAGGAAAGACACACACCTTCACATAGGCTTCCCAAAAAACCCATCATCAATAAGACTGAGCCAGACTCTGCCATCATATACCCTCTCCCTTACAAGTGATTGCAATGGGATCACAGTAAGAAACTCCAGGCAGGGTTTGGCCTCTCTCAGGGACTTACATAGGCTTTTTGGAGATGAAATCTGGGCTGCTTCAAAAAACACACAGCCCTGAGAAGATCTGAGAAAGCCTGCAGCTGCTTAATAGCTATCATAGAACAGTTTGGGTTGGAAGGGACCTTAAAGACCATCTAGTTCTACTCCCGCTGCCATGGTGGGGACACGCTCCACTTAGACCAGGTTGCTTGAAGCCCCATCCAACCTGGCTTTGAACACTTCCAGGGAGGAGGAATCCACAGCTTCTCTGGGCAATGTGTTCCAGTGCCTCACCACCCTCATAGAGAAGAATTTCTTCCTAATATCTAATCTAAATCTTCCCTCCTTCAGCTTAAGGTCATTACCCCTTGTCCTATCACTCTGTGCCCTTGTAAACAGTCCCTCTCCAGCTTTCCTGTGGGCCCCTTTAGGTACTCGAAGGCTGCTATAAGGTCTCCCTGGAGACTTCTCCAGGCTGAACAACCCCAACTCTCTTGGCCTTCGTAAGAGAGGCTTCGTAAGAGAGATGCTTCAGCCCTCCGATCATCTTTACAGCCCTCCTCTGGAATCACTCCAACAGGCCACAGAATCATAGAACGGTTTGGGTTGGAAGGGACTTCAAAGATCATCTAGTTCCAACCCCCCTGCTATGGGCAGGGACACCCTCCACTAGACCACATTGCCCAACGTGAATGCCAAGGTCCATGTCCTTTGTTGAGGACCCAGTACTCCAGGTGGTGTCTCAGGAGAGCAGAGTAGTGGGGTAGAATCCCCTCCCTTGACCTGCTGGTCACGCTTCTTGTGATGTGGCCCAGGATAGAGTTGGCCTTCTGGGCTGCAAGCACACATTGCCAGGTCATGTATATTCTGATTTGAAAGAGTAGACTGTCAGGGTAGTATTTGAGTAGAGTGAAATAACCCATAGCTAGTTCACTTATGCAGGTTACAGAGATAATAGCAACAAGCACAGCACACATTTTTTTAAGCCCTGAGCTAGATAAAAATTCTTCTTCCACTTTGAACTCGTAAAGATTTTAAAATGAGGGTAGGCAGGCCTGAAAAAAACTCTTACCAGCAATTTCACATTCCCAGAACAAAAAGCAGTTTTGGTATTGTGGAGCTGTCCTGACAGATCTGTCCTGCCCAGAACTAACAGTTTAAGACAGAATAAGAACAAATCTAACAGGAGTTTCTAAAAACCACTGACTTTTCCAGCACAAAGCAATAGCTGTGTGCTCTCTTCCAGGCTTTTGCCATTATTGCAATAACCTCCCCAGGGTATTCTCTGCATAATCTTTACCAGTTCATTGCCTACTTTGTTTCTGACTTAAAGTAATGAAACTTTGATAAAACAAGTTTTAAAAGATGAAGGAAACTGAAGCAGCTTTACAGGCATTCACACTCCCTCCCCCTCCAGTTCTGAAGGCAGAGGTCTCCTATGATTGCTGCAGTTTGCATTTGGATTTGACTTGTATAGATTGGCCATTTCCTCCTCCTGCAGGTGTATGTATTTTTCCAAGATCTGGAGAAAACACAACTTTTATTAACTCATAGAAATGCTTATACAAGCTTTTACATACTCAAAGACGATAAATTCATCCATTAATGAATCCATTTGTCTGAACCTGATAACATACCATGATCCTAGTGGGCAAGGCAGAAAGGAGACAGGGAGAGACAAAACATGCAGTGGAACATTTCTGTATTTTGACAACAGCTATTAATATATTACAAAGACCACATCGTCAAGCCATTTAGGTTGCAACTTTTTACTTGCCCTCCAAAACTCATTTGTAACAAAGAGGAAATAAGTTTAGCCCACCTGCAACTTTATTCCTTCCATGCTTTAAATAAGGAACTACCTTGCAATGAGCTCTTTGCCTCTCCGATTTCTCCAGTCCAAGGTGGTCCAGCAGGCAGGCACTGGATGAGGGCTTAAAGCACACTCTGCTATTCCTGGCTCTGACACTGACCTGCTGCTCAGAGGGCAGCTTGGTTGACACTTCTCTGCCTCCGCTTCCCCTCCCAGTCCTTGTTTACCCTGGCTATTTAGGCAGCAAGATCGTCAAGGCAGAGACTGCTCTTGCTGGGCCTGTACAACAGCTGGCTAAACAGACACAGGCTATCAGACACAACTGTAATACCACTATACTCACCAAAAATCCCAAAGGCTTTGTGCTACTGCTTAGCTACAGTTTAACTGCAGAAAGCGTTCTTAGGCCTTTTCTGTGATATGCTGCCATGCATTTTTGGAACAAAAGTGCTCCATGCAGCTTACATCATGAAGACAGGGCTCGGCTCTTGCTTCAGCAGCTCCTATGACTGAGTGAAGCAAAAATCTTCAGTGCAGGGACTATCTTTGTAGCATCCCCATGACACGGTCTTGTTGCAGTACAGGGCTATACATAAAATTAACGTGACTATACAGAGCAAGTGGCAGCCTGACAGAGACACCTGTAGGACAGGTGCCAAGAAACACATCCATCTAAACCCACTTTATACTTCTACAATATTTACTAAACATTCACTTACTGCTGATTCAAAGAAGAAACAGCACATTTTTCACATTAAGAATGTGTTTTAAGAACCCTTCCAAGTCAGGCCTTGCTGTCCTTAACATACAGTAATTCACACCAACGTGAAACTAGTGATTTCTCTCATTCTCAAGGAATGAAGTGTACAGAAACATCGCTCAAAGCAAACTTCTTTCTTCTTTGGCAAGTGCATGATTGAGTCAATACCTTAAATACTTAACTTTGCTTACATCCGCAGCTCCCGATTAGCTGCATCTACCAGAAAGGGCAAATATGAGACATTGTCAGTGTTGTGAATATACCTTTCAGCATAACAACTAGTGTCAGGGATTAAGTCCACATCTTCCTTTGACAACATTAGCAAATCAATTTAACATTGTTTAAGCCTAAATATGTGTCCTTAGATAACCATGGCCGGCAATTTTTAAAGGTAGATAGTCAGGATGAGAAGTAAATAATTTAAAAAAAAATAGATCAAATCATTTCAGGTATACTACAATTTCTCTTTTCCACACTGCTACCAGCTAGGGTTTTGCAACCAGTTTCTTCTATTTCAGCATAAAGAAGTTTTATAAGCAAGGTGACTGCACAAACAGTTGTTTCATATACAAACGAAAGTGTGTTCCCACTGATCATCTTGTTACAGTTATCTAAGGTATATCTAACAGAAACAACATTTTAAAGAAATAGTGTCATTTTCAAGTTAATCACCCTTTTAAAAAAATGGGGAAGTGGGGGCGGGGGGGTAAATTTCACAGCTATCTTACACTCTAGGCTCAAATTTATCTCTCTTTACAAAGCATTAAACAGATGGCTTATCAAAAGTCATTTAACAGCAGAAGCAATCAAACTATTCCGAGATGTTTTTTTGGTTTAAACAGTAAATACTCCCTAGACTAGTTTTTAACTTATGCCAGCCTCCCAGGGACCATCAGTTTAAGATCTAATGTTAGAACCACGCATGTTATTTCATTAAGTACATTTACCATAAACGGTTCCAGCCTTTGCTTTCTCAATTGCGGACAGTATTGCACAAAAACCTCTTAAAAGCAAAAAACAGTGTTCACCGCATGCAATGTTATCCAGAACGTGCACAGAAGCTTCAGCTCTTGAGCAAGTCAAAGCTAAGCTTGACAAACTCAAGATCTACTCTGTATCACTAGGAAAGCACAGTTATCAGGAAGGTCCAGCTATCCATCATCATTATATTTACCCAGTGATATTTTAGCTTAAATACCTACTCAGCTGAAATTTAACCTTCAATGAGCAACCTACCAGGTTCCTACTTAGAATTACCATCCAAAACAAAGACTGTGCGTCCAGAAGCTTCCCTCAACCCCCTCCCCAACTTGTATTGGGTAGTCAAACAAAGTACAACCTCTCTCTGCATATCTTACTCCCTCAATTGCAAGAGCAGCAATCTTGGAGATTGCTGTTGATCTTGGAGATGTGCATGAGGAACAAGTGGTAAGGAATAGACATGGCTATTTAAGACACTCAAGCTGCCACAGAGACTATTAAAGTCTTCTTCAGCTAAGTACCAATTTTACAGCTGTACCACAATTCAACACATGCACTCACACTGGTTCTTCTGGAGATGCACAGATACCTAGACCCCCTGGTACTGTGATGTGCCCTTGTCTTATCTGTTGCCAGAACTGTCTAACATACTGGAGCAAAACTCCTACAACTGCTCCCAGATACTGGATCTCCGCAGGGGGAAAACAAGTGCTTGGCTTTCAGGTATTTATCCATAAGATCTGGCATGTTATTTCAAAGAACTGAAGATTGTCTGAGCCTTCCATGAAGTTGAAAATAATTAAAGGATTCATCCTCCAGATATATCTCAAGGTTCCTGCACGAACAGCTTATATTGTCACTTGGTGTGTTTCTTACCCATGATTGAACTCTCTAGGACCAGGGCAGTGCTGACCAATGCTAAAAGCAGTGCTCAGTACTAGAGTTGTTTAAAGAAAACTTGAAAATAGGACTCAGCACAAAAGTACATCCTAGAATTACTAAAAAAACCTACTCACAGCAAACCTAACAGCACTGAAATCCCTGGGAGCTTATGATACTCAAGCAGCCTTCCCTTCACTTCAAGCCTCTGACCTAGCAAACCTCTTCTGTAGCTGTTTATAGACCTGCATTCCTCTGCAGGGGGAAGTGGTGGTCCTTACATCCACTGCACCTGCTCTGCTGTACACCTGATCCCTCCTGCAACTGAAGGAGCATAGTATCACCTTATTCTTAATGAAAAATACAGAACTTCATTTCCTCAGGAGACAAAATCATATATCACAGTAGACAAGAGTCCAACATACAGCCATTCTACAGCACCTATTCCTGCTGACCTCCAAGGGAACTGTGTTTAACTTTCAAGCTGTGAAGACTGGATGGATTGAAGTGCTGGCCTGAAAACCCAAGGCAAGGATTTGCAGCACCAAGTTCTGCTCCTAGCAGCAGGAGCCATAATTGTTTCTCTACAGTCTGTGCTATTGATGAGATAGCAATAAGAGACAGGAAAATAGACCTCAAAACCTGACATCCTTTCTTTTGATTCATGTCAACACAGGAAATACTATCAAGTCACTGGATGACAAAAAAGATCCTGGGAAGCTAAAGGAAACCATGACAAGGGATTCATAGATCCTAAGAACATAAGCTTCCTCTTGGGATCCTTAAAGTAGCAAGCAAAGCCCACACTGTGTGGCTACCTCCAAGGGACGTTTCATACGCTAGCAAATTTGAGAGAGGAAAGGCAATCTTTGGGTCCTTACCAACCACTGACAAGGCCCAAGCCCCAAAAGTGTTTCGTTTGTAAAGATGCTGGTGTCACACACAGCAAAGCCAAGCGGGCTCGCACCTACTCTTAACCTATGATGTGCTATTGAACATGTGTGTGTATAAAATAAAAACAATGCCTATCCATAAAACTTTAAAACCCAGAAGTTGCAAAGAGTCCAAGACTCACTTTCTCTGTGACAGCCATCACCAACTATACCAAGATTCTCCTGCTCACAGAGCAGCTTGCTAAGAGATAAGTGTGCATTAGGACCCCTGACACAAGGCTCTTGTGCCTCATAATGTACATGAGCCCACTCTCCAGCCTTTCCCCAAGACACCAACCCAGGCCTTACTCCTTTGCAACTTCTTCTCTGGGGTGTCTTCAGGACCATGGCAGGGGCTGCTGCTCAGAAGCAGGGAAGGAGCGTGGGCACACAAGAGTCACGCCAGCTGCACACAACGGCTCCATCGGTTTCCCCACGTTCCCACCTCCCCTTGCTTGAAGCCCCCGACCCTACATGTTTCGTTAGAAGGAGTTTGGGGGACCGAGCTGCTCTGTGAGGGCCTGGGGCCCCACGCTTGAGGGCCACTCCCACCGAACCTGGAGCTGAGAGGGCCCGGGAAGCCACCGCCATGCTCGCCCGTTTCCTCGCCAGAACAACAAGCGCCTCCCCACAAACCCTCAGCCTTCCTGAGCAGAGCCAGGGCCAGGGCCAGGGCCAGGCCTCACCACGCTGGGCCCTCCCCCCACCAGGGCCGGCCCCGCTGCGGGCCTGGCGCTACGGCCCTTCCCCTGCCCTCGCCACCCCTCTTGGCGCAGACTAACGACGGCGCATCCGCGCTTCGAGAATAGCCCCCTCCCTTCCCCCC
>VXBL01007083.1:383076-409877 GCA_013400195.1 Aramus guarauna
CAGTAGGGAGCCCCCCTTAGCGACTACGCCAGGAGCGCAGAACGCCCCTTAGCAACCAGCTAGGCCGCAGCATCCCCGGCCTTTCCTAGCCGCCGCAGCCGCCCCACCCACCCCACCCGCCCGGAAGGCCGCGCTTACAGGTCGGTGCCGAGCTGGGTGAAGCCGGAGTTGAGGCAGCCACGGGCTATGGGTCTCCAGAGGAGATCGCGGCTACTGAGGAAGCGCAGGCGGCGGCAAACCTGGCCCAGGCGGCCCAAGGCCTGCGCGTCCAGGTAGGAGCAGATAAGGAGCAGCAGCTCCTCGGGTAAGACCCAGAGCGGGGAGGAAGGGGAGGAGGAGGGGGGGGAGGCGGCCCGAGATCCCCCCTCCGCCTGGGGGGATCGGGGGCTGCCCTTCCTCCCCATGGAGCAGCAGCTCCTGCCCCTCCTCCCCGGGAGCCGGAGCTGCTGCTGCCCGGGGGAGGCCAAGCCATGGACGGGGGCAGCCGCTCCCCAGTCACATGGGGCAGGAGCCGCTGCCTGTCACTCCCCCCCTCCGGGGGAGGAGGTGGCTACCGGGGCAGGAGGTGGCTACCGGGGCAGGAGGGAGCACAGGGCCGCCGAGCTCCATCCTCGTTAGCGAATTAATTCATTAACGGGAGCTACTGAAACTCTCCCTGCCGCCCCCCGCCGCGTCCCAGCACCCGGAGCCGTATTCTTCCGAGCTGGGATTAGTAACATCACCTGATCCACATATTCATTAATAACATGAATAATTAATGACAGGGACGGTGATCCCAGGTAACCAGAGCATCTGCTCCACCACCTGGAGCAACCCCAGCTAGGCACTGCACCCCTGCAAAGGAAGGTGAACAGCAAGGTGATTAATGCTCATTAATTATCCTTGAGCAGGGTCAGGAGCACCTGTCACCCACGAAGTGACAGCAGGGGTCATCTGCTGCTGCGCAGCAGTTTTCAACACTCCCAAATTCCTGGGCTACGGAAAAGAAAGGCTTTTTCCCACATCAGAGCAGGCCCTGCTACTGTGGATTTAAGGCTGGCTTTTCACAGGGACCCTTTGATGCAGTCCATTCCCCCTTCCATAGCTCCAGAGAGCCAGGGCTGAAAAATGCTAGTACTTCACACATGTGTGTACATATATACAAGCACACCACCACGAAAGAACAGTTCATAATAACTGAGTCATTGTTGCCATCCACAGGAGCCTGGAGTACTGACAACGCAGAAGGATTCTGGTCCAAAACGGCAAAGTAGCCCTCCACAGACAGCGGAGCAGGAAAATAAGAGTCTGGTGTTGTGTTATGCTTTCTTATAGTACTTTATACTCTACAAAAGCCTAAAATGCTTGGGAAAATTTCTCACTCAAAATTAAAAACTAGATAAATGGTGAGAAGTTCATCATCAGTCTAGAATGCTTTGAATAGGTATCACTTACCCACTGCATCTCCTTTTGCACAGTGAAGTAGGAAAATAAATTTCAGCATATAATGAGGTTACCATAGCATACAGGCCTTTAGACAGTACTTGCATCCTGTTCCAGAAGGTCATCTTGTCTGTGTAATTTCAAGTACTCAAATATTCGTACGACTAAATCACCAACTCTGGAAGCCTCTTATTTGAGAGGTTCAGAACTGCTGGCTGAGGAACTGTCTGGTCCATTTACACCAAGTTTCAATGCACCCTGGAAGTCAGGGAAGTTCCAGAAGGCAGCAAATGTTTTATCAGCATTTATAAGTGAATCAGATCACCCAAGTAATTAAAAATTTCTCAACCTTAAGTTTGAGCTCGGATGAAATAACAGCACATCTGGTACAGGGCTTAAGTAGCAAACTGAAAAGGGGGTAATGTAACAATTTTTGCTTAACATGAGATTATGGAAACTTGGCGTGAATGCAGTTTTATATCGACTCACTATCTTTTTGATTACATAAAACTTAGCTCTTTTGTAATAGACTTCAGCAATGTCTGAAACGTTAAATTTATTAAAAGGTGAATGACTTCTCAGTCCTAAATAGTTACTATAAAGACAGATTTATTATCAAATTTCTCTTTCTCTAGTAGGATCCCACAGAGACAGTTTATGGAACCTACACTATTTAATTTTACTACCAAGCTGAAAAATTCTGAAATCATTATTAGCAAAGCTTTGTAGAAGGCGCAAAGCATGGGGCAAGCAAGAGGCAAAGGATGCTTATGGCTGCATAACCTTACGCTAAGTTTATGCATAATCAAATTGTAAGTATTTCAATCAAGCCAAATGTAAAGTCTCACATCTAGGAACAAAGAATGTAGGTCACACTGAAAGGATGTAACTCTATCCTGCAAAGCTGCAATTCCGTAAAGACTTCATTAAGATGAATAATCAGCTGAATGTGAGCTCCTTCTGCAGTGCTGTGACCAAAGGGCTAGTGCTGTCCTGGGAAACAAACAAGAGCTGGGAGGTTCTTTTACCTCTGTTTTTGACTGTTGTGACTGCTTTGGAAAGAATTTGTCCAGCCAATATTTCAAGAAGGATGTTGAAAAACTAGAGGGGTTTCAAAGAAGAGTAGTAAGAATGATTACAGGACTGTCAAACATGTTTTATAGTGGCACCCAAAGTGCTCAGTCTATTTAGCTTTCTAAAGAGAAGGTTAAGGTGTGAGGTGATCATACCTTATGAGCACTGAAACAGGAAGCAAAATCTGGTAATGCCAGGATCTTCTGTTTAGCAGACAAAGAGATAAGATCACTTGACAGAAGGTGGTGGGAAACAAATTAATAAATAAAGCATGCTTTTGTAGTGAAGAAAATTAACTGTTGAAGCAGTTTACCAAGATTTATGGTAGATTCACCATTACTGGATTTTTTAAAAAACAATAGCAGTAGGGTTTTTTTCTCCCTTAGAGAGAGAGCCAGGCTAGACCACAACTACTAAAACTTAACCCAGGAACTGACCTGGACAGTCCTAACTCAGCATATCAGAGTAAGATGTTCAAAGGGGTCTTTTCTGGTCTTAGGCTCTGTTACTCCAGAGAGACAACATCATCTGCGTTGTGCATGTGTCCCTGCACTGTGTGACACCCATATTCCAGTGTACAGTAGTCTCCAGTCTGTGGCTGTGCTGCTTCACCAAGGAAACTACTTGGTGCAGTCCAGAAGGAGCCTGGGTGCAAAGTAACATGTACAGTGTGACCCTCTGGGATACCCGGACCAAGGTATGGACAAGTACATCTGTAGAAGCAGAGCCTCAATGCTCTCCAGTTTGTGACCCAAGGTATAAACAACTGAAATATTTGGCTAAGATGGAATGTGTTTACATGCAGTAATCGTGGAGAGACTCAGATGTGCTCCAGACAGGGGACACAGAGTAATATGAAGAAAAAATTACAATATGTGTCTCTTAAATGTAGCATTGTTTTCTAGTATGGATAATTGCCTTACAACATAGTAACAACAATTAATTCTTTGCACAAAACATAGATATCGTCCCTTTGGGTTTTTTAAGAGAAATGGACCTGCAGCTGCCTACGCTTGTTCTCAAACATGGTTTCAGCTACTGTGAATGCCGTAGAGCTGTCAAAGCTGCACATCACAGTCTGGGAACCCAATGGCACTAGTCTTCCCAGCAATGCCCAAGGAAGTGCATATGTATGTGTCTGCAGGAACAAGAGCCAAGGCAGATTCTGAGCCATTACTAAAACTATGTGTAGCATGATTATTTCTATTACATTGTTCATACTCTAATAAATA
The DNA here is from genome assembly GCA_013400195.1 of Aramus guarauna. Lineage (NCBI taxonomy): Eukaryota > Metazoa > Chordata > Aves > Gruiformes > Aramidae > Aramus > Aramus guarauna. The sequence continues at coordinate 386,805 of VXBL01007083.1, forward strand.
AAGGACTTGGTGCAGGTGTTCATGTGCAGCATAATCATAAAGTCCATAATGTATCCTTCCCAAATCTTACAGGCAAAGATCCCCATCCTTTCATGGCCCATGATCACTCTGAACCTCTAGAAAATGGGGTAGGATTCTGCGCTGATGTAGCAGACCATTCCAGCATCATGGCTTGGAGGGTTTGTAAGCTAAACATTGCGGGGGCTTATACCTGTAAAGTTTGTGCTTTAACAGTGTAAGTCAATAAAATCCAGCTTGGAAGAAACACCATTTCAATACCTGCCTGTCCTTTTTTTTTTTTTTTTTCTCCTGTCTTCAAGGGATTTTATTATTTGCAGTGCCCTCAAATACACCTTTCCAGCTAAAGACACAATCATGTGGACAGCTCTTTGTTTTGTTTTTCCTTCCAACCAATGCTTTTGTGTGTTTCTGAAACTTAAGACACCTCCTCTGCTACTACAGTACTTATCTGTAACACCATCGCTTTGAGGGATTAAAGCAGGTTACTTGTTACACACTTAGATCAAGAGTTATCTGAGTAGAAAGTCTATCCTGTTAGGGTTGGCGGAATCTGTTTTTGATCTTGAGTTGTTTTGATTTTCTCTGAGAGCAAGTAACATGTTATTTTAACTTCTGAATAAGGTGTGCTACCTGACTGTGTCTCTTCTGTTTGGCAGAAAGGATTAGAAACCTCCATGGAACTTGCACTCTATTAAAGCAGAGTGCTCACCATTGAGAACCAAGGAGCTGAATTGTTTTCAGATTATATGTGTGTGTGTCTTTCCCACATCAAAGACTTTGATGGAAGCTGTTCACGCTATTGTCAGGAATGCAGGGATTGGCACAAAGGTGATTAGCAAAATTGCTTTTCTGCAGGAGAAGCACAAAAATTATCAAAGGATTAAAGAGGATAACATTAAAAGGTTATGCTGAATTTGGGGGTAAATTTTTCTCCTTTTTCTCCCAAATTATACATATTGATTTTACCTATAGAAGGTCTACCAGAAGAAATCAGGATTAGAAGTTATTTGGTATGGGTTCTGTTAAAGGGCGAGGAAAAAACTTCCCTTAAAAATAATCCCAACAGACCCTATTCTGTGTACTTCCAAACCACATCTACAAGGAGCTTCCACTGAGTACTAAGGGCACCCAGCCAGCAGCCATTCCCACAAGGTTCTCAGCAGCCACAGAAACGGGACCTTTTGTCATAATTATGCTGAAAATTATGAAAACAAACAATTCCGTAAATCAGTTTGTCATCAGTGATGCTGTTTGTTTACTTTTCTCACTACACTCTGCTGACAGAGATACTAAACGGAGGGGATCGTTTTCATTATCCACTTGCTGGGCACATGCAATGCTTTTGTATTTTGATCAGCAGCTGAGCTGCTTGAATGGTTTGGAAAAAAAGGCAATAAAAATGGATTCTCAAATATTTTAGTGTATCAAAATGAACAGCTGAGCCTTCCAGAAGCTCTCTTGCTTGGCAAAACTGCAGTGCAATAAAAAAAAATGTATCACTTCCCATAGCCAGCAGAATTGTCTCATCTTGCTGGTTCAGACTCTGTTTATTGTTCATTTTATTTTGAACAGTCCTCTATTATTTGCTAAGTACCAGCCATATACCTATTTCTTGTCTTTGCATTTTGAGTTTTGTTTGTTTGTTTTACTAATCTGTTGTTTTCTGGAAGTCACCCAGAATATTTTATTTGTTTTTAACCTCATTTATCAAAGTATTATCTAAAGCATCTGCTCAGAAAATGTTCATTTTAACTGTTTTCCCAACAATGACCTTCTTCCTCCCCCCCAGGCCACATCAAGTTGTCACTCACCAGACAGCTGTGGAATTTGGAATCATTCCTTTTAAACGCTTTACAATTCCAAATGGTAGATTTCTAATGGCACAATATGATTGCCACAAAGATCTTTAAATTTCCCAATCCTCCAGGCTTCAAAGGCTGGACCGTCCTTGATCTCCTGAAGGAATGCTTTTGAATCTTGTTCTTTTATAGGGGCTACCTATGAAGATATTTTAGGGGCTTTTTCCTTTCATACTTAGAGCCCGGGGAACTAGACATTCAAAAACCCACTGGCTTCTTTGAGAGTAACATCAAGACTTAACAAAGTTGTTTCTAGAGATTTTCAGCTCAGTTTTCATTAATTCCACAGGTTGTTCCAAAACTTTTTGGAGTGTTTATAAAGCAATGTAAGAGTATCCTTGATGTAGCAGTGACTATGATACTGTTTTATCCTGCATCTGCCTTCTACCTACATTGCTACTTCATGCAGCTCCTACGTGCTTATTGCCTGCCATGAGCAAGTCTGACAGTGTCCTTGCTCACCATCTGCCCGTGGGTGCAGAGGAGTCCCTTGCTCTTGGAGGATTCTCCACTGTCGTATCACTTACAAGGTAATAATTTGCTCAAGGAAAGTGAACAAACCTAATCCTACAAGCAGTTTTGGGTCTGCCTTGACTAGGCAACCAAGACCGAGCCTAATTACCTGCAACAATTACAAATTTGCAGCATTACTAGAGTTCTAGGCTTCCTTCTCTCTTCCCTACAGCCACAGGCAACATTTCACGAGTAGTCTTTTCTCAATCAGGAGGCTGCCATTTTTTATTTCTCGATGGTTAATTCTGTTTTATCTCATCACTGAAGCACAGAATTCATCAATCTGAATTTAAGGGATTTATAGTGCTGCAACAGGAATGCGGTTGGTGCTAGAAACAGCCTTTATTTCTATTCAGTTCAGCTTATGCCAAGCCATAAAGCAAATTTTACCCTCTGTCCTCTTATTAATGAAGCACACATGTATATAAAAAAAAATATATAGAGTAAGGTATCCCCCTGTCCATACATTGTAGGTCCTAGTTCTGCAACAGAGCACCACATGAGCGCAAGGTCTCACCTAACAGATTTATCTGTAGTTTTGGTGCCTTCAGCTGTAAACCCTTTGGGGAAGGCACTGTGCTTTCCGTGCTGCTACAGAACCTCACGTGACGTGACCTCTGCTGTGACTGCGGGCTCTCGGGTATTATTATAAGGAGCAACTAATGCTCTGTCACTGCAGTAAGTGTATGTTTAGATATCCCGTATTGCTAATGCCTGTGATTTTTAAATAGTCCTCAGCCCAACCTCAGGTTTTATGACGACAACAACAAACTGCAGGAACAGCTAATTACTAACCCAGTTTATGGGTCAGGGAACAGGCCTTAGATCCTCATTTACACAGGTTTCTTATGATCATGTAAGCCCTACCTCTCCAAGACTATTTTTGTTTGTTTGTTTAGATCAGTTTAAAAAAAAAATCCCACGTCCCAAAATAGAGAATGTTTTCCTTTGGAACTGGAAGCAAACACACTTGATGGCTTTAACATCTGCTGGACAATGCATGGATGGGTGGTGGGCACCTCACACAGTTTTGTGACAAACACATGTGCGTACAGCGTGTCAGATTATAAATCCAAGAATAAAGAGTCATTAAAACCTCCCTTCTCTAGCCCACCTGCCATGAAAATAGGCCTTTCACTCTATCTATTTAAACTGAAAATGAGTATTGGGAAGGAAAATGCCGACATTCCAGGGATTCAAGTCAAAATCTCCCCCTCCAGTAAAGGAGGTCTGTCAATTGAACATAAATTGATCCATTGTCTGTCTCCCATCAGGATCCACAAGCCACCCCATGCACATATGCTTCTATTCTTGCTAGAAACCAAGACCTCACAGTCCAAGACCATCACAGTAACTTGTACATCTGTTGTTGGCTTGATCTGAAACTACGTAATTCTCAAATACCTTTTCTGCTTTTACAGCCTGTTAGTGCCTGGTGCAATTTTGGGGTGCAGATTCCAGTGAGATTAGCTTGCTACCCAGCAGAGCACGAACACTTTCAGCTCCACCATGAGTGCAAAGCTTTCTGCTCTTGGAGGTGAGGAAAGGAGAAAGAGCCACTTGCACTCTGGATCAACTCTTACCAGAATTCACTTGAGTGTCACGAGTGATAAATTTGGCCCTATTCTTTATCTTTTCCTCCAGGCTTGCAGTGGATTTATCATTGTTAGTATGCCTGAATTATTAGTGGCATTATATTGAAATGCATCTCAAAGGACAAAACAGCCAGGCTGTGCAAGATGCCCATGATCCTGCAGAGGAGAAAGGGCTTCTGATTTACAGACATTGGTTGTGACTCTTGAAGCTGAATTTACTGGTATGTGATGGCTGATGAAGCACAATGCTTCTCAGGGATTACTCCCCTTACCTGTAATTGTGCTGCTTTGTCTGTTTAGATGTTGTGAGCCTTGTAACACACTCTGAGCCTTATAACTGCATTAGTAAAGCCAAGAAAAAAAAAATAGCTTTTTAATAGTGGTAAAGTCCACAGCACTTTTCCCCTGTTGCTTATGTCTCCTTCCATGCACACGAACATACAAATGTGCTTTTTTTTTCAGCATGAACCTCTGTACAAGCATTCAGTGAAGCCACCTACTTGCTTATTTTCTGTCACCCGCCCTGAAGTACAAGGCTCATTTGCTGTGTGGATGCCCTAGCAGGTGTTTGGATGTGCAGGTGTGTGCAAAGTCCTGAGCGCAAGCACAAACAAAGATTTGAATACCAGGGCCTTTCAGCCTGAACCTGACACTGCCACTTTAAAACCAGAGACATGGACATCAAAGTTTTCCACTCCCCAGAAGGAATGGACTATTTTGCACCCTTCCAAATGATGTCTCTCATCTCTGCCTTTCCTACAGCCTTCTCTCTCTCTCTCTCACGCACACTTTTTTTCTAATACCATCCCTCCCTCTCCACTTCAAACCATGGGAAAAACCTGGGAAAAGAAGCTTGCCGACTAAGGGACCGTTTCACTGCATTGTGTTTTCCAGCTAGACCTGAACAGACTGAAATCAATTCAGCTCTCTCTCGCTCACTCTTTCCCTCCCTCTCCCATGTCTTTTTTTGTTTCTCTTAGATCGTGCTCTCTGCCTTAAGAAACACCAGTTTAGTTATATCCATCCCCATAACAATCAAGTGACCAGTGGTTTTTTATTGCTTGTAAAAACACAGTATCTTTTTCATGGGAGTAAGGTTCATCTTTGGTTTGAAATGCCCAGTGAGCAGTGGCAACAACCTGCAAAATCTTTGATCAATTCTCACATATCCATTTGAAGTATCTTTAGTAGACCCATCAAAAGAAAGGGGCTTGGGAATTAATATCTAATATAGTGTATACCAGCCTCTCACTGTGTTATTGGCAAGAGGCTTGATTTAACAGAAGCATGTAGAAATACCTGTACCTGATCTGAATCGCTACGTACTCTAAAAAATATACATTATTAAAGCTGAAGTCCAGCTGTTGCTATATTAATATCCTCTGTTTTTTATTTGCTCCTACCTTTTGGAAGGTTTCAGTTTTCATTCTGAAATTTTCCAGGCTTGCTCCCAATACCGAGGTTATAACTGCAGGGTAAGAACCGGAGGAGAATGCAAGAAGGTTCACTGGAAATTTGAACAGGCGAGATTCAGCAGAGCAGAGCCAGCAGCCTGAAGAAGGCAGAAGTGTCACTTAAATTTTGATCGTGCCACCTGTTGATAAAGGGACAGAATTAAAGCGTGTGTGTGTGTGCAACCTGACTTTCATGCCTTCCAATCTGTGGAATAGTTAATTATGCAGTTAGTGTTCCCTTAACGTATTTTTAATTTCCCTGAGTTGTCCAGGGTCTCAGGGCCAGATGTGATGTTGCTGTAAAACAACAGTTTCATTGCATTTAACAGAATTATGCTGCTTTACATCGAAACGGGTTATCACCCAAAGACAAGACAAAAATTATCCACCTGGCCCATCCGGAACTTCCATAATAAAGAAAATCCAACATCCAACCACAAAACAGAACTGTCCGATGAAAGCCAAACACAACCATCACAAAACAGCTTCAGCCAGAAAAAATAAAGGTGTTGCAAAGTTGCAGGTTATCATCACCACCTGGCAGGCCTGGGCCCCGGGGGGATTTTATAGCTTGCCCTAAAAAACATCAGCACTCTTCCAGTCAAACTGGACTTGCAAAGTCCAGCCAGAAGATAATGGCATGCCGAGAGCTTCTTGTCATGTAGCCCCAGCTGACCACAAAACGGCAAGGTCTTGATATGCTTTAACAATAACTAGATCAAAATCAGCACTGCAGAAACCCACTCACCACTTACAAGGTGTTCAATTCAGGTCGTGTTGTCCATCACCCGATCCCGGGTGGCGGTACATCCCATTTAAGAACGGAATTGTCACCTTCTGTGCTACCTGCAGTTTCCAGCTGGGGGCTGGAGCAATCCCCAGTACAAGCCATTGCAGCAAAACCTGCCTTCCAGATTGATGAACTCAAAGTCAGTTGTCTGTTTGTCTGTCACTGCCTGCTGAGTATCTGCGAAAGTCAAGCAGAGATCTTGGGTGCTCGACACCACTGGAAATGCCATTTTATTTAGGTGCCTAAATATTATTTTTCAGACTCTTAACACTACACGTGCTGCAACTCACCTGCCTTTTGCACTACTTTTTGATCCTAGCTTTAATACTACAATTCCAAATCATTTCACAATCAGCACAACACAGCATGGGCTGGTTTTCCTCTGCCATCTCCAATACACTGGTACTATCTGGTAATTGCCTTGCAACTTAAACTACCAGAGATTTGTAACCAGTATCTTCTAAGTATCTTTATTTTGGCCACATTCTGAGTGTAATTATTTTCAATCAGCTGCACAGCTTTTCAGAGCTATGTTTCAGGAGAAGAGGTGATTAATTATGACCCTGATTTCGTGCAATACAGATGCTTTTAGGTAAAGGAATTGAAGAGCTCAGCCATTCAGGTCAGCAACAATTTCATTTGGTTTATGCAAACCAAACGTTGTGTATGTGTTTATAAATAATCTTTGTATTTAATAAACAGTGTATTGTGTAAATACAGTTTACCAAATATTTTTCCTGTAAATGAATATATGCTGAATAACATGCAGTATAACAAGATTCTTTACAAAATTGCAGAAAAGGGCAAATAAAATATCATACAGTGAGGAAATCTTAGATCATAATAGATATTTGTCTTAGAGTATAAATGAAAGTGTCTAGAGTTAGTTATCTCTACTGTGAGGTACCTCCTGATTAGTGTGCTTAATCATACAAATATAACAGTCTTCAGGAAGCTTTAGCACTGGTTTTTTTCCTTCTTTTTTTTTTTTTTTTTCTTTTTGAGAAAACAATGCTGTGATAAAAAGAGAAAAAAAAGTTTAAAAACTTAAACATGGGACAAAGCTTCAATGTATTGTCTGTGTTATGGGTGTATTTTCAGGAGCAGTTTCCCAAGAATTCAATCTCTTACATGCTGGTTTCTTCTGGCTGTTCTGACTCCTTATTTTATATAATACAAGATTAAGATCTGAAGCTTTTTCAAACACTTGTAGGTGCTGAAACTGTCTGTCAGCTCTAGTTGCCCACTTCCAGGACTGCTGAACTTTTCTAGCTTGCAAATAATTGCCATGATTGTGTGTAAATGCCATCTCTTGGAACTCCTGCGATAGATACTGTAGGAATGCAGTTCCCCTGGAAGTAGCCAAGAGGGATCCACTTCCCGCACATCTTAAAACACTCTTTGGGGAAAAACTTTTTCTCTCCATCCAAAGTCTCTATTATGTCCCTGAAAATCCTGGGAAGAGGGTTGAAAACAGGCTACACACTCTAAGAAACAAAAAATATTAAAGCTAACAAGGGAAGGGGGGGAGAATAGAGGCATTTTCCCGCTTATAAGAACAGATGGACAAGAATAGCCTTCTGAGCAATCTGAACTTTGTACAGGAGCATAAAGGCAGCAAACGAACATTGTATTAGAAAGGCAAAGGAGAGAACTACAGTGAGAAAGCAGAGAGATGGTGTTGAGACATTTTCAGGGGGGGGAAGATGATTCGTTGGGCCAAGTGACCTTTTCCCATCGAGCAATTTCTTCTGTCCCAGTGCAGAATGACAATGGGAACCCAATGGCAGCGCAATCTGACATCCACGTCCATACCGAAAGAGATTCAACTCGACCGTGCTGTGCTGCTGTGGCCATGGGATGCTGTGAAACAAGCCAGACCCAAGTTTCCAACTTGCCCTCTTTTCTGTTGTTGTTGTTATTGCTGTTTGTTTCCATTCACCCCCTTTTATTCTCCATTTTTTTTCTGTCTTGACTCTGATGGGGGCTCTTTTTGTGCAAAACAAGCCCTTCTGATCTCTTTGAAAGGCCAGCTCTTGTCATTCTTCCAGATCATCATTGTATGACATGTTTTTATATCAGACTGACAAAGGAGCTATTTGATCAGGGGGTATGGTGTGTGATTGTAAGAAATTCAGCTAGCCGGTGGCAACCATTGTTCCCCAAAGCGGCTCCCTGACCCCATTCTATTCAAGGAAAAACTCCCTTGGAGTGGCCTCTATTCATTGAGTAACACCAGTCCACAGTCTCACTCCAGGAGTATGCTCAATTCAGAGGTGTGTCACCGATATTGCCCATCAACCAGCCTTTAACTCTTTCATCAGCATTAGGTTTCCAACACAACAGCTGTTATCATAGGATGAGCTGGGGAGGGGGGGGTCACGATGCATTCCAGCTTGCTGGAGCTCTCCTTATCTTGGAGAAATTTAACCTTCCTTTCAAAAGTTGCCTTGGAAAATATCCATCTGCTGCTTTCTGCAGAGCCCAGCCCGAGTCATTTGCCTTCCCGTCCCCGTGCCTTCAAATGTCCCAGTTTGTCATTCAGCTTCTAAAACAAGTATCTCTGGGCTTGGTGAAGCTTGCTCAGGCTAACGAGGGGGTTTGCATTGGTTTAGATTTGGCCTAAAATGATCTGTGACCCTCCTGCATCCCAATCCCATAACTTTCCCTCTCCTGAATAACCTTGTACCCATGTATGCACCCATGCCATGGGTGCAACCACTGGCTGTAAGAAAGCACACACAGCTGAGACTCATCTGTCTCCCTAGGAGACATTTCACCTCACATTATCAGCAGAGAAAACTTACGGCATTCCCACGAGATCCGAGAAGGCTATTGACTAAAACTGCTCCTGCTTCCTTGAACAGAGCCCTCTGTGCACTAACACGGAGCCTCCAAAACCCCGGGAAATCAGTGCAAAAGCTCCCATTAGGTTTCAGAAGCTGTGGATCAGGCCCACAGTCGTGTGTGTGCAGTGGTGACAGAGTGTTGCCATGCAGCCAGAATGGGATCAGGCTCAGACACAAGATGGCAAACAGCTCTGGATTTGGCACTACAGTGACCAACGGTTTTGAACACTATTGGGAGAACTGTCTAGGTGACAGGATTAAGCCTGGCTGGTCCAGCACAAATGCAGGTACACAGGTCACTGATTCTGCCTTGGAAGAAGTCTCTGAAGCAAATTAAACTCAGCGCATCCATCTTAGCATGGCTCTGCTGCATCTTCCGGTGCAACATTTTTTCCCCATGCAAAGAGTACAGCCACTGGCTCTTGCAGGCCATCCATCTCTCGACGTGGTTGCAGTGTCCCAGGAGTAGAGTTACTTGCAGGGCCTCCTGGCGAAGCATTAGCTTGCTTTCCTGGTTGGAAACACAGCCCTGCTTTCAGCATCACCGCTAGACCACCGTCCACCTTCTGCAGCCTTCCTCCACCGGCCAGCATCCTGCCCGGGCTTTGGTACCACCTTGATAGCAGCTATCTCCGGGATCGGGATTTGTTAATAAACTCGGGCTCCCTCTGCTGGGACATAGCACAAAATACTGGGGGGGTCTGTCTGCAGGACAGGGTTACTTCACTTCTGGGCTTTTGGCTTTTTTTTCCCATGACATTTCAGTAGATGTCATGATGAACCCTGCATTTTTCTCCTCTGGGTGATAACGGTGGAATAAACAGCAATGCTTTGCACTGCAGCATCCTTCACTGCATGCTCCAAAACCTCTGGGAAACTTACATTAAACTTCCAGTGACCTGTGAAGTGATTTTGGCACCATCTCCATTTTACGCAGGGAGCAGAAGGAGCTCAGGTGGTCGACCAGTTGTTACATGTCACGAGCTGAAATGTGTGGCCCTCTCCTCTGTCCATTGAGACAAATGTCTTCCCACACCACAATACTGGATTTAACCCCTCTGAGAACAGTTCTTTAAAACGCTTCTGCCACAGACCGGCTCTCCACCACAGGAGGCTTTTTGCATCAACCTCAGATGACCAGAAAAGTTCCAGCAGACTGGGAAAACCCTCTCCTCCCCTCACCCAGGAGCGTGCTCTGCAGCAAGACCCAGTTGTGTGCATGGAAAACTGCTTCTTGGGGGGCTGCTTCTGCACAGCCATCGCTGCATCACAAGTAGAAGGCACTTCCCTGCTCCACCTGCACCATGCTAAGCTGCCACCCCATAATTTAAAGCACTGGGGAAAGACTCAGGTGCAGACCCGCTAGCCAAGAATTCTCAGTGTGCAGAGGTGTGACATCCCTGAGAAAAATCAGGTAGATGGTGAAGAACTGCATTAACTGGGGCTGCTAGCATAAATCAAGAAAAGGGAACGTGGGTTAAAGCTCAGGAAAAAGGTCCAGGCAAGAGTGAAACCTGCTGAGAAAGAGAAGCAAACCTAGTCCTTGAGTAGAACGGAGCAGAGAAGACACTTCAGAGAGACTTTCAGCAGTGGGTCTAGGACTCTTCCCATCTGCTGCCTATGAATTCAGCATGCTACATTATCTCTATGACCTTTAATCCACCCCTAGTTACTGTGCAGAATGTTACTGCATCAACATTTTTTTTTCCAACAAAAACTGCAGCGTAGATCGAATTAAATGCATTTCCTCAGCAAAGCTGCTGCCTTCATCACTCACGTCTGTGCTTCCTGCCCAGAGATCACTGCTGAGGGTAAGCAGGCTGGTCTGGATGCTCTAGTTTCAAGGAAGGTCAGACATTTCCCTAGCAGCTCAATACAGGCCAAATAACTCAAGGAGACCTGTTGCCTTCTACGAGAGCAACGACAGCTCTCACCCAGTGCTTTGGGCAGCCAGCTTGCAGCTAAGTCCACAGCACTGTCCTGCAGCATCCTCACATTCACCCTGCTATGTCCAGTCTTATGTAGGGCTGAGCCTTCTCTGTGTAGGCTGTTGGCAGAGGCAGAGATTCACTGCTTTGATGGGGAAAGACTTGCTTCCTCACAATGGGTGTCCCTGGAACCATGTAGCAGCAGACAGCTTGAGAGTTCCTACCTCCACAGGGATCGGCTATCGGTTTAAATCAGAGCAAGCAGCAACACAGGAAGGTTTCTGGGGATGAGGGCTCTGTACTATGTTGACAACTCTCCTCTTCCCTGTCCTGAGCATTTCATGTCCCACCGACACCTGCCCCACCACTCTTTTGGGCTGCTTGTGGCTTTTTGTACCATGGCCACTTACCAGGCTACCTGCTTCAAATAACAGCTCCAAACCTGCTTCAGATAACAGCAACAACGGCGTATCCCATGCATAAAAAACAGCTTGGGAATAAGTCAGCACACTCAGAACTTACCTGAACGGACTGTAACCGGGAAGGGCAGACCCATAAGTACGGCTGGTTTCAGTGCACAGTACCTGCGATGCTGCCCACACAGTGGAGCAGAGTCTGATCTCAGTGTCTGACATCTTGCCCGAGAAGTCAGCAGAGCTCCTCTGGACCATGCATCGGGACAGGCCACGGCCAGGTCAGCCCAGCTCACCGTGCCATGGGTGCACCCAGCTCTGGGGTGGAGCAGGCGGCAGAGGAGCAGCGAGCAGTGGGTGCTACCCAGCGAACTGGCCATGAAATAGCTGCCCGTGTCACCGGGGTTTTGCCTCGCTGACATTTCTCTAAGTCCCCTGAAGCAGCCCATTAGGGGTTCTCTTGGTCTCAATAGCAGAGGCTGCACACTTGTCACCTCTGGGTGCCCTCAAGGTGACAGGAGGACTAAAAGCCCATGTGCTTCACTGGCTCTAGTTTCCCTCTCCTCCCCACGGACATTCATTCCCAGGGAATGTACTTCAGGGAGCCCAGAGGTGGGACCCACAGCCCCTTCTCCCCTCTCTGCTGGTGATCCTGGCTGCCCAGCACAGTGGGCTCCTCTGCCTTCTTCTGCCTTTCCAGCTGGGACTTACCCACACTCCTGCCCACTTTGTCCCCTCTGCTCTTTGTCCCTCTGCTCACATCACCACAAGAGCCTTCCACACTGTCGGTAGCAAAGGCAAAAGAAATGGCCCATCCTCGCCACATGTAAGGTGATCCCACATCACAGCACTGAGGGTTTGTCCAAAATCCCAGCTCATGGAGCCTCGCCGTGAGGGCAAAAATCCCAGTTGTGATTTCCTCTTCCTTGTAGGGAAGTTTCTCATCCTCATTGATGCTTAAGGCAAGCTGGGTCCCCCAGGGAGCCCCAGACTTGATTTGGGGAGCCCTGGCTGGTGACCGGAGTCCTGGGACCATAGTGGCCTGGGGGCTGCCGCATCCCACCGCACCAGCTGGCAGCATGGTCCATGGGGAGGCCACCTCCACGTCACACTGTACCACCCTGGTGTTCAGCCTTGTGCCAGGAACAGTACACCTTCTTCTTGCAAGACAGTTGGAGGAAAGCATTGGTGGAGGACAGGCGGCTGCTGCGGTGGAGACAGTCGTCAAGCGCGAGTCATCCCCCTGCACCGGTGTCAAGTGCATGGCGAACCCACGGCTCTGCGGGGGGAGGTGGTGAAACCCTCGGCTCCTTGCAATGATCGCTCTGAGAGGCAGTGAAGTGTGGACACTTCTCCAGGCCCCGTGATGGAGGCTGCAAGGGCTTAGCATGTGTCAGCAACCACTGCTCTGCCCTTTCGGTCCCCCCAGTCCTTTAGGGGCTGGGGATGCCACTTTACCAGCCAGCAGAAATTAGTAGGAAAGAGCTTTTCTTATAATTAACCAGGTTGTGACAGTGGTGGGATTTGGGTCAGTGCAGCAGGTGCTGCACGTACTGCCACAAGCTGCAGCCATTGCCTTGGGAATTTGCAGTTTGCACGCACCTTTCCTCTCCCTGCCCAGTCGTGTCCCCTCCATCTTTCGGTCACACCTCAGCGAGTGCTGTAGGGGCATGTAGAGGCAGCGACCAGCTCTTGAAACACAGATTCTTCCAAAACCTTTGGGTATATTAAAACCTCCACACCCACTGCTGTTGCTCTGCTGGCTTAGTGTAGGAGAATTGCAGATATGGGCATTGAGGATAATTAGGTCAAACCAACCTCTACTCACATCTGAACTTATCCAGAGCAATTCTAGTGAAGTCAGAGGAACAACTGTGGCTTTACCCATCACAAGTGAGGGCAAAAATAGCTCAGACTTCATCAACTGAATATTTGAATGACTGGAGATGGAGCCCTCCTGGGCAAGCATGAGACTCAGGATTTCAGGATTCATTACAAATTAAACGCTACCTTCGCTTTAGAGATGTGCTGTAGTCTTTGTAGCAGGAAACAAGGGACAGGAGACTGTAACCATGCCTTAGTTGCACCTCCTGTGGGGACCATCCATGCCTCTCATCTTCAAAATAGACCAAAGTTACAGTGCTCCCGACCGAATGAGGGTTACAGCTCCACAGTCAGCTTCAATTGCTCCACAAGGCCCTGCAAGAACTACTTGGAAAACAGCAGCCCTGAGCTGAGACACCTCACCCCAGTGGGTGGTCACTGCATCATTTCTCCTCCCAAGATCCTGGACACAAGCAAGCCAACACCGGACTCCATTGCCAGATGCTGCGGCCAAAACACTTGGCCGCACTTCACAAGAGATGTTGAGAGATGGGAATCAGCTTTAAAAAATCCCTACATGAGCTTGGAGAGACCTGGAAAACCCGCTTGCAGTGCCTGCAACAGCTTGGTCAGACTGGATGGCACTGTGAGCTGGAAGAAAAGAGGGCAAGATCAAGTGCCGTGAGTTAAGCGATTTTAAACCAAAAATACTGAGTAATACTGAAATATTGAGTCCCTGCAGGATATTCTTCCTTCCAGAAGGACTATGGCTTTGACTCAGAAGGCACCGAGCAGCATCCTCTCATCTGAGTATTGCCGAAGACTGGGACTGACATTCAGAATAATCCTCATGTCCTTGAAATCTGCTTGTGTACAAAAGCAGGTTCCTTCCAGTCAGGATACGGGATAGAGTCCAGCCTTCAGTCAAAGTTGGGGAATCGGACATGAGGTTTAGAAAAAGATCAGTTTTGTGGTTTTGTACTTCATTTATAGCTCAGATCATTGCATATATGCATTGCTTCCCCCATTGGACTACTTCCATACCTTTTTTTTGGCCTGTTGCAGATTGATTCGGCTGATTCGCGGCTCTGCCAGGATTTCTTTCCGATCTTAATCTTTCTGTGCACCAATTCTTGCCACTCCTTCTCTAAAATGGGGCTATGCCATTTGCTTTCAGCTCCAGCTGGGAGCTCCTCAGGGCTCGCTCTGTGTCTGCGCAGAGCCCAGAACAGCCTCAGCTGCCGTGGCACAAAGCGTAAGGAGAAACGAGGGTGCAAGACTTGGGCGAAATAACGCTGGGAAGTCTGTGCCGCTTCTCTTGCTGAATTCTCTGCTGAGGGCTTGGCTCCATTTGCATTGGCTGCTGAAAGCTAAGCCGGCCTGATGATGATGGAGCATTTTTGATGTCTAAAAAAAGCCCCCAACAAAACCAACCGTTTCTGTTTATAACTGACCTTCTGTGTTAGACAGAAAAAGTCTGAGCAGCCAGAGCTCACCCGGCTCCAGCAGGTGAGAGGCACCCGTCACCACCTCCTGGAAGGATGCATTTAGCCACAGCTCAGAGGGAATGAGACACTCAGAAGATGCACGGACCAGGATCGCTGTGTTCAGCCCAGTTAAATACACAACCTGGAAATAAAACGTTTGCTCACAGACCCAAGGAGAGGGAAAATCGGGTTGTCAGATCTCCTGCTTACCCCAAACGTCTCATTTTTCCCTTTGTGAGAATCAGTTTCTCCTTCTACAGACTGGAGGGAGAAACCCTGACCGACCCCCGGGATACAGAAGCTCACTGCCCACGCGCTGCCAGCACAGGGGCAGTTCCCGCTGCAACCCGGCCTCCCCACCCTCCTCAGTAAGGGCGGCAAGGTAACCCCAACGTGGGAGAGAGCAGAGCTACTTTTAGTGGGCATTCGATGAAATAAGCAACTTTGTTCTGTTAGCACAAGAAACGTCTAATACAGCTAATTATGGAAAACATGAGCCGTGCTGGGGTATGTACTGGTGGGAACCTGGGAAAACCGTACCTCCTGTGAAAGGATAGCAAAAGTGTGGCACCGGGGGAACCAGATGTGCGTTTGGAGGAACCTCGTGCAAAGGTCTTTGAAACATCTACATGGGTCTCAGGTGCCCATGTCCTGCTGAAAGGCACCAGGACCCAGCTTCAGAAACGGAGCTCAGGCTGCAGTGCCAAGGCCCTGGCAGGACCACTGAGTACCCTCAAAAGCACGAGGACCATGGTGTTGTAGGCTAAGGTGCTCACTCCTCATCCTGCACCAGTCTGCTACCCGGTGCCATTGGAGTTTACATTTCACAAGGTCAACCTCTGCAGCGCGTCCTCTGCATTTTCAAAGTCTTCCCCTAACAGGTGGCTGTCTGCCTCCTCCCTGTACATGCTACAGCTTGAATCGGCCACTTTGATCGGGGGAAAATATCCCGGGGGGAAAAAGCCCTTGATGTAGCATCAGCAATATGTTCAAACCAACCTGCCAGTGCACAGCGGAGAACAACAGCCTGAAACGCCGGAGGAAAATGAATGAAGACCTGGCCAATAATCTTAAACAAAACCCTGCCTGAACCCTGGGACTCAAAGAGTATTTTACGGATTTCATTGGGATACTCACATCTGCAGATGAGTCTGCATTGCCCACCAGCAGACACAGGTCGGTGTCCCAGGCTGCTCTGGAGGCATCCCCAGGCTTGCAAACGCTGAGGGGAACTACTCTCCCCATACGAGCTCCTGGCTGGTTGTGCAGATGGAAATAGCCCAGGTGATTTGTGGAAAGATCTGGACATCCAAACTAGACAAACTAATCTTTGTGGGTTTGCTGGCTGGAACAGTAACTATGGAAGAGAGCTGTGTAACCGTGGGATAGAGGCTGTTTATTCCCGGGTTTCGGTGACAGCTGGACACCAAGCAGTTCCTGTCCATGGGGGTTTTGAACGTTGTGATGCTCCACGAGTGCGAGTGGCTGCCCTACCAACAGTGGTGGCTGCCTACCTGGTGTGGTGGCAGCACTGGCCCACTAGCTGCCAGTTCATCCTAACCCTGATGACCCATGCTTTAATTAAAATGGGCAGAAATGCTGGCCATCACCTTGCCTGCTCTACCAGCATGGGCAGCTTGAATGTTTGCCCGAGCCAGATGCATTCACAAAGTCTTGGCTTTAATGGCATTTTATGAAGCAGGTTGGCTCCTCCACTGCAGCCCCAACTGTTGAGAAATCAATCATTACCAGCAGTTAACTGTTTGATGGTTAACAGCCTGAACTGAAGCCAAACTGGTTGTTAATTGGGCTAACAACTGATTTCAAGGGGTTGTTTTGCAGGGCCCAACACTCCCAGCAATTGACTCGGAGTTGTAACTAGCAGCCAGGCGGCAATTAACGGAGCCCAGGGAAATTCGCAGGCCATTACCAAAGGGCCGGCTCCCAGCTGGGCATCTGCTTCTCATGGGGCGATGGGGAGCGCAGCCACGTCCTGGGGCCTGAGCAGGCAAGTACAGCCAACACACAAGGTCCCATTTCACACCTCAGCAGCCAAAATTTTCCAGTCGATGTACAGCCTGGGTTTCATCATCCAGCATTTCAGCTACTCCAGCGGCTTTTTTTGGGGGGAGGATGTTGCCATTGGAGTTTTTCCTCATGTTTACTGTGAGCTTCCACAGGGGCACCTTCCAGCTCTCCTTCAAATCCCTTCTCAGGACTCTTTGCTGTGGCAGCGACTAAACCCATGAGAGTGGTGAGGTCTGTCATGCTGGCTTGTGCCACCTGCTACAGCCGACCATATGAACCAGCACGTCTTTGGGGCAAGGGCTACCATTTACTCTGTGAGCAGCTCGTACGAGACTCCAGCCACCAGGATGTGCCATCGCAGCAGAAAGAGTTGGCAAAATAATCACGGCAAGAGTGAGGCTAAGTTTTTCTTTCTCCTTCTGCTATAAAAGATTTAAGAAAAATAAAATAGAAATTAAGCAACTATTGACTATATTGGTGGGAGAGGCTGTCCCAGGAAGTGGGGACCCTTCGCAATGCCATGACCATGGCTGAAAGGGGTTACTCCACAGCTAAACAGAGGACTCGAGAGCAGGGCCACAAATCAGGCTCCCACTGAACTAGGGAGGCTCTGGCTGCCCTCAGCATCCCCTTTCCGGTCCACAACAATTGACAGCACAAGCTTAACAAAGTGCTAATACCTGGGCATGGCTGGAGTGGTTCTTCCCAACACAGCCAAGCCTCCCCCAGCCTCTGAGCTAGGACTTTGAAATCACAGATTGCACCTTGGTCATCACATCTGCCAGCCTGGAGGGACCTGCTGCTACAGCCACTATAAACTTAGGGGAGATGCTGTAAGTCACATGAAGCCCGAGAGCATCGTGTCTGGTCCCAGCACAGCAGATCTAAAGTGTGCTTCATTACAGAGGAGCCTAGGGCATCAATCAGGTAATCTGCAGTAATGGTTGTAACCTTCAATCCATCCACACATGAGCCCTCTCTCACCCTCTGGCTGACATGGCACAGGACCAGTGGGTGGACCAGCAGCTTTGCTAGAGCCCAGCACCACTTTCATGCTGACTCTGACCCAAAAAGGCTGCAGGTCCCCATGAAAGGAGTTCTAAATATCCCTCCAAGAACTCCCAAGAGGTGCTCTGGTGCACCAAGCCACAGATGACACATGTCCCCAGTCCCATGGGTTATCACACCAGAGGACACAGATTATGCATCTTCAGTCCAGGAGGAAGGCGAACAGCAAACTTGGCTATCAAAGGTCTTCTGCAGGAAAGCCACAGAAGCCACTCCAAACTGCTTACCCCAGTCCTGGAGGGCAGCCTCCGGCCCAACGCCACAGCAGAACGTGGCTGCAGGTCCCTGCAACCCTGCCCTGAAGATTTCCAGGAGAAAAGTTGGGGGTGGCCCCATTTCTAGGGGAGAGCTGTAGACATGCATGGGGAAGGGACAGAAATGCTGCAGATGAGAAGCAGGGTGGTAATGAGGAGCAGATGTGTAGGTGCTTGGAGCATCCCAGGTGCTACAGAAGTGCTAAGTGTTATTATCATGGCCAGGAAATGGGCTGTGAAAACCTACTGTACTCCATATCCCCTTGCTCTCTGCCTTCTCCAGGATCTGGAGCTGACTATCCCCATCAGCCTCAGGAAAATGAGAGAGACCAAGGCTCAACAGGAGAGCTGGGTCTCGTCCACATGTGGCCAGGACTGCATGCTGTCACAGTGTGATGCAGTCCCTCAACAGCATTCCAGTAGTAGCATGGAAAGATGTTTCCCTATGCGGGACTCATTTTGTGGCTGCCCTGCCCAAAGTTACCCATCTCATGAGCTCCTGGCCTTGGAGAGTCACTCCCTTGGGAGAGCACTGAGCTTGCTTCTGCTTCGTCCTGTGCTTCCCTCCGGGATGCTCCTGCAGCACTTGGATCCACAGCAGGGTACCAAGCAGGGTGTGGGGCACTGCTGAGCCCTCACCGCTGGCCTGATGTGGCCCACCAACAAGCCAGTTTGAGTTGGAGTGGCTATGTGAGAGCAGAAATATGGGATCCCCCAGTGAGCCCCTGAGCATCCCTGTTTCTGGCTATAAACACCCTTCCAAGGAGAGGTCTTTAGAGAGTGGGGCTGAGATGATCCACAAGCTGCGGCTGTCCCCCGCCCCCTCCCTGAGAGGAATTGCTCTCACACAAATGAAATGTGTGTAATTAATGGGCAGGGGGCTGGACAGGTCTGAGATGAAAGCGTTTCCTGGACTTGTCCTTCATTTGCATGGTATCAGAAGCTGTTCAGAAGGTGTGACTTTTCCCACAGGGAGCCCTCAGCTCGGTGGCACAATAAAGCCAGGACTTCTTACCCAGAATTAATTAAAGGAGGGGGAGGGGAATGGCAGAGAGATGTTTGAAAGCTGAGCCTGATGCAATAAACAAACACCCCAGTCCTTCTTCCCAAGCTGGGGCATGCCAAAGGAGGTCTGGGTGAGCCCCAACGCTGCCAGAGCATCGTGCAGCCCACCCCGCTCAGTGGGCACCCATCCCTATGCAGACCTTGTGGAAAAGTTGTCATGGGCTGGCCCTCCAAAGAAGACCAACGGTGTTTGTAAAGTGAGAGAGGGGATGGAAGTGGAGACAGCATGTGCCAAAAGGTTTGGGGCTTGGTGGACCAAGCCCTGATGAGACCCCTGCTCGGACAGCATGGACCCCTTTTCTTGCCACTTTGGTTTATTCCTGCCCATCTACTGTTTCTCTGCTGCAGCCACATTTAACCTGAAAACAGCTCTTCTCCCTGCCTGATGTTGCCCTGGTGTATTTGCCCCACATTTGCTTCTTACCCCACGCTGGCTGTCTGGACCAGCCAGGCTTCCTGGTCTCATCTCACGAGGCTCTCCCAAACATCTCCCACCTCCAGCCTTGTTGCTGCGTTCAGACAACATCATGCAGCAAAGTCCTGTATGGGCAGGGACACGCATGCACCACAGCTTGGAGCTCAGGACAGGGTGGTCACACCTGCACCAGCAGCCAGACCAGCTCCTTTCCTGCTTCATCTGCCACTTCCCTCCTGCCAGCTGGCAGCAGCGAGGGGACCGCAGGATGACACTGGGAGTAGCAGTGCTAGGGACAGACACATCCCTATCACAAGGACTTTGCTAGCTGGAGCAGGGCTCTCTGCCCAAAACACCCATGCTGTCAGCAGCAAACACCCACCTCCAAACCTCCCATCTCCAGTGCTCTCCTGGATCCAGCCTCAGTGTCCCGCAGTCCCCAGGGCCTTTGGGTGGCTGTGATTCTCAAGCTTGGTCCACACACTCGCTGATGATGAAGGAGGAGGGGAAAAGTCCCAGATTCCTGGGCTGATGATTGACCCTGCACGTTCAACTAGCAGCCAGGATTTCTGCATCCCTGGAGAAACAGCAGGTGTTGCCAGGGACTGTCTCCATCTCCCTGCATGGGTGGTGGGAGCTACCAGATCTGCAGGGTCCAGATCACTGGGAAGAGTGTGAGCTGCTCCAGCCAGGCCAGGGACTAAGCAGTATCAGTGCAAAGATGGGGTATGAGGAGCCATTAATTAATTCACTTACTCATTAACTAACTAGTAGTGGACTCTTTAATCTTCCAAGCAAAAGCAAAACAACATTTGCTGGCTGGAAGCTGAAGCTGGACAAATTCTAGCAATAAACAAAGCCCCAAGTTGTAGTGCTCCTAGGCAACATGGCCACCCAAAAGCCCTTTATTGAGAAGTGGCTAATTAACCGTGCACCAAGCGAGCTGGGAAAGCAGGGGGTCCCTTCCCAGGAGTCAGGCCTGGGTGCCTTTCACAAAGGCAGGCTGCAGCAGAGCAGATGGCAGGAGTTGGGGATGGCGTGTGGTAGAGGGCTGTGCAAGGACATGAGGGGTGTCCACCCCCCCACCCCGCTCAAGCCCCCAGGGTGCTGGGTGCCCCCTGCCCCAGCCCTTGGCTGCACCCCGGGATGGGGGAACAGCCTTCCTGGAGGCTGAGCACCCATGCCATGCCCTTCCCTGCCATCGCTGTCCCTGGGGGACAGAAAAAAGAAAAAAAAATCTCTGCTGACCTGCGTGGAGCCAGTCCTGCCCCTCTGCTACCCTTACCTGGAGCAGCAACCCGCACCAATTCACTCAGGTTCACAAAGCCATTAGGAAAAGCAATTAGCCAAATTAATGAAAGAAAAGCACCCATTAAGGACTATCAAACACCATCTCTGCCTGGGGAAAGGCCAGGAGCCGTTCACTTTTAGTTCCTGTAGTCTGGAAACCACACCAAGGGCTTGCCCCAGCTGCCGGCTCCGGGATTCTGGAGTCCTTGGGTCCCTCCTGGGACAGCCGGGCCAACGCCATCGGTGCTGTCCTGCAGCCCCAGCATCATCTGCAACCTCTGTGACAGCAGCAGTGATGCTCAGATGTAGAACACGGCCGAGCACCCAGCCCCTGGGTTTCCCTCTTGAAATTAATGATATGTATTGACAGCTCAGCCCAGTCTGCAGCATCAGCCAGGGGATGGCTCGTCCTCGCACCCTGTGGACAAGCAACACCCTGAGCACTAAGCGATGTCACAGGAATACCATGAGGATGGCAGCACCAGCAGGATGCTGCTACAGCCACACCTGTTGGTGTAGCACCAACAGTGGCAAGACTTGCATCTTGCTAGGTTGCTCCATTCCGGCAATATTTTTTTTAAAAGAAAAAAAAAAAACGTATTCAACAGTTTTATTATCGCATCTTTCCATGTCTGAGACAACTCCATATCTGAATCCAGTGTCAGCTCCTGTGAGCAGGACCCAACACCTTGGCAGGACTCAGTATCCATCAGAGTGGACCCAACAGCCCATTTTGCACAGACGCCAAGTTCATCCAGACAAGAGGGGAGCAGATACTGGCTTTCTCTTGGAAAACCTCATCCCATGCTTAAAACCAGTGGTCAAGCCTCTATGTCCCCATCCAAACTGCAATGGTCTTGTCCCCACAGGGCAAGGAGGTGGCATCTGCCACCTGGAAGCTGCAGCAAGGAAAACCATGATTTCCACAAGACTCATCAGGTCCAAGATCTCAGGGCATCCTCCTCCTTCCCACATCTGCTCTCTCAGGTGGGCACTCACACCAAGCAGCAGCCTCAGCCCCATCCTGCATCTCATGGTCCTCCTTCACCCCTCTCCAACCTGCTTCTCCAGCCCCAGCCCCTCTGTGGAAAGCATCAAGCTCAATTAGACTAATACAAATTTTTTAATGCACATATTAAATAAATATTTCAATCATTTCATATTCAATTTTTACACAACCAAACCAAAACAAAAAAAAATCCTCAATGAAACAAAAAACAAACAATCAAAAAAAAAAAAAAAAAAAGATTGGATGAAAAGTCACCCCTGGTTCTGGCTCCTATCCAGTGTCTTTGTTTGCCCTCCCCGTGAAGAATAATTGCTTTAACCCTTTGGAGAGAGTCGCAGTCCCAGGGCAGCACGTGCAGAACGGGGCTGGCTGGGGATGTTCACTTAAGAGTTCACATTTCCTGCATGTTTTGTTTTTTTTTTCTAAATAGAAAATTTGGCTTCTGTCAACACAGAAATTTTGAAAGAAAATCCCTCCTTTCCTAGGAGGACAAGGTCAGCAGATTTTCTTAGCAAAGAGCAAACCTGGAAGAGATGGTTGACAATGGAATTGTCAACCACAAACCGAATATTATGACAAAACCAGCCCGAAATGGCTCCGCAGTCATTTGTAAACTTTTTTAATTTTATGGATGAAAACTTCCATCTGATAAAAAAAATATAAACAGAAAAAAAATATCAATTTTTGGTGAAAAGTTCACATTTTCCACATGAAAAAAAACAAAACCAAACCAGTTATCAGCCCGCTCCACGGCAGCCGTCGCCCACTGCCTCACCTTAGTAGTTTAAAAAAAAATAAAATAAAAAAAAAATGCCAAAGATGCTCTTGTGGGTAAGAGGTACCAAGTCAGTTCAGGACTTTCTCTGGGGTGTCCATCACCCCTGTCCCCTCCTGAGGAAAAACAAGTTGGGAGTTGGGAAGCCAGCCGTGTTTTCAGAAGGCTGCGAGCAGCTTCCAGCAACCCCTCGCTCAGCCGAAGTATCCAAGACGCATCCGAGGAAGGAAAGCATCCAGCGGTCCTCACCACGGGGGTCGCAGCCAACCCCAACACATCACCCAGGCTGCAAAACCCACCTGGGAGATCTCAGGCCACCTCTGAAATAAATCCCCTTCCCTTAATTGTTTTCTCATCTCTCCATCTTCTCCGGTAAGCATTACTTCAGTTCATTTAAGTAGCACATCACTCCCAGATTTGGATTTCCTTTTTTTTT
>VXBL01007083.1:419716-461636 GCA_013400195.1 Aramus guarauna
CCCCCGGGGCCGGTACCTGGCCGGGGCCGAGCGCCGCCTGCTCGGCGCTGAGTGACAACTGCTAATTTGCCGGCCGTGCCCCGCTGCCGGTCCCTGCGCTCCCCGCGCCCTCCTTTATCTTATCAGAGCCCATAATTACAATTGCTATTTTGTTTCCTCGAATCAGCAATCAGCGCTATCTGCCGCCGCTGGAGAGGCAGCTCCTGTCAGCCGGCCTCTGAGTGACAGAGCAGCAGGCTGCAACGCCGCACACGCACACANGCGCCGCCTGCTCGGCGCTGAGTGACAACTGCTAATTTGCCGGCCGTGCCCCGCTGCCGGTCCCTGCGCTCCCCGCGCCCTCCTTTATCTTATCAGAGCCCATAATTACAATTGCTATTTTGTTTCCTCGAATCAGCAATCAGCGCTATCTGCCGCCGCTGGAGAGGCAGCTCCTGTCAGCCGGCCTCTGAGTGACAGAGCAGCAGGCTGCACCGCCGCACACGCACACACGTGCGTGCATGGCCCGCCTGCACACGTCTGTACAGCCCTCCTGCACACACACACACACGCGTGCACACACACACACACAGGCCCTCCACGTAGATCCTTTCACGCACATGCAGCTTGCACACACATACAGCCTTTCCCGTGGAGCCCCCTCCTTCCCACTCACACCCCTCACACGCACAGCCCCCCTACACACATGCAACCCTGTACACGCACACTACGCACTTCCTCACACGGACACACACACCTTTGCTCACCCTTACCCCTAAAATACACCCCCCCCACACCTCACACACATAGGCACACACCAGCTGCAGTCACAGGACATTTCTCTCTCGCACACACACTGACATTGAGCTCGTGTGTTTTTCCCCTTGCTCGGGCTCCCAGCAGCACCACACACATGTGCCCCTGCACCTCTCCCCACCACACACTCAGTGTTTCACTCTGAAACGCTGCCTACGGTCAGAGCTCTCACCTGGTCTTGGCCAACATCATCGGGGTGCTGCAGGCAGGCAGGGGAGCCCGGGCACTGCCCCATCCCTGGGCTGGTCCCACAGGGCTCAAGGAGAAAATCACCCCCTGCATCAGTATCGTCAAACCCAGCACAGCACAGGGCAGGCAACTGCCTTGTGCTGGCCAAAATTTCCCACAAAATCAGCCCCTTGTGCACTTTCCTTCCCTTTCTCTTGGTGCAAAAGGCCAGAAGGATGTTTCTGAGGAGTTTTCCTACATGTAGAAAGAAGCCTTGGGCCAAGCCTGCGTTTAACTGGAAGACTTTAGGAGAACCAAAGGAATGGGCAAGACGGGTACTGAAGGTGATCAGCTGAAGCAAGAGAGGGATGTGCCAGATCACAGATGAGGCGACTCCCCATATCCACCTCTCCAGGTTTGCCTAAGGAAAACCAAGCAAAAACAGAGCAGGCAGCACTAGATATTCCCACTCTAAATTCATACAATCCTCACTTTTTTTGTATCTAAAAAATTAAAGGTATTTAGAAACTGTCTCTTTCCCAGATGCTGCTCTTGCTCATCAGCAGCCACCCCCGCTTTACCTCTGGTGGGCACAGAGCTGGGCTGCACGTTACCCTGCACACCGCACAGCGTTCAACAGCACCACGTCCAGAGCAGCCCAGCCTGCCTTAAACAGAAGATTTACGGTGTCCCGTACGGGGTCAGAAGCAGCCACAAGCTGACAGCCCCGCATGCCCCCTGCCCTCTGCAAACAGGCTCAAGTGCCAGTCATGGCTATAAAATCAAGCCGGTGCGGGATCACCCAGGGGTGGCCACACTCTACCTGACAGCGGATGACAGACGATGTTCCTGCCAGCCATCCTCAGGCCCACAGCCAGTCTCCACAGCCCTCGTCCTACCCCACCTTTGGGCAGGGGAGAGACACGAGCAGGTTGGTGATGGCAGCTGGGGTCAGGCAGCGTCACGGCTGCCAGGCTCGTCCCACTTCTGCTGCTGCCTCGGCTCATGGCCGCGATCTGCTCCTTGCAGGGCGGTCGGATGCCTGCACAGAGGCATTTGCTTCCCAGCCCACCATGGGGTCACCCATGTTTGCATCAAGAATGACACACACACACACCCTCATTTGTTTTTAAGTAAAAAACAAACCTTTTTTGGAAAGCCTCTCTCCTTTGCAAGGCAGCCCAAGGGAAATCAGCCTGCCTGTCAGCTCCTTTGCAGGCCATCTGAGCTAAGCCCCCTGGTCCTTGGGGTGAGGGTCTCCTCCATCCCCAGGCACTGGGGCTAAATGGCTTGTCTGGCTCTCCTGCAGAGCAGAGAAACCCCAGCCTGGCACTCCTGAGACCACCTGAGCCTCAGGCCAAGCTGCTATGGAGGTGGTGGAAGAAATCCCCTCCTGGCAGAAAGACTTGGGGACCTGCTGTGTCCTCAGTGCTCCAGGCAGCCATCAGGCTGTGATTCCTGGAGGAAGATGCCAGCATGGTCCCATCAGGTCCCGTCCCAGTGCCCCACTGCTCCATTGCCCTGATCTGCAGAACTGGGACCATGTTTAGGCTGGGCAGGCACAGCAGTATGTTTCCCTCAGAGAACAGCTCATGTATTTTACGTTCTTCAGGGATGTTACACACTGCAGATGAAATCCCATAAAGCTGAGTGTGCCCAGGTGCAGCTGCAGACCTGTGACACCAAGAACCAGGAGCTGAGAGAGGAACCGGGACACGGAGATGGTTGTCCCAGCCCGGCTGGGGTCCAGACTCGCTCTCAAACTTTCCCCACCTCCACCTCCCCTTTGCACCCCACATAGACCCCCTGGCAGCTGGGAACTGTGGGGGCAGCTCCTGGAGAAGCCTAGACTGCAGCCTGGCAGTGAGCAGAGAGGGAGAGGATTTGGGGAGACGGAGGGAACAGCAGGTGAGGGACTGTGAGACCTGGGGAGGGGGCTGCCTGTGCCACAGTACAGCGGAGACTGGAGAGAGCACAGTGGGTGCTGCAGGGGTCTCTCCCCGTTCCCCCTGTGACCCTCAGCACTGCACCCCCCTCCACCCAGGGCCACCCCAGCACCATCCCTGCTCTCTCCCAGGATGTCCCTTCACACATCTGCAGGACACAGCTAGGTCCCAGCTCCAGCTTCCAGCCTGCTTCTTGTAGGCCATCATCCCTGTCTGGCCCAGTCCAGGTCAGAAGTGGTCTACAGACACCTCTCTCCTGCTGCAAGGCAAGGGATGGCAGAGCAAGCCCCCGCTCCCCACAAGAGGTCAAAGCCAGCAAGTTAGAGCTGTTACCATCTCCTCCCTGAGCATCAGCCTAAAACCTCCCCGCTAGCATCACTTATTTCAGAAAAGCAGAGCTACAAAAAGCAACACCAACCACAGCTTTAGGGGCAACCAGTCCAAAATGGGGTGAGAGGGGACAAGGGGTCCTAGAAAACTGGGAGGTCACATCGCAAGAGGAGGCTGGGAGAATTTGGGGTGAGGGCTAGCCAGCAAAACACCCTCAGGAGGTTTGGCTTGAAAATCTCTTTATCAGGGGAAACTATTGGGTAGAGAAGCAACTAGGACATTGCTGTCACTTGCAGAGAAGGGCCAACAGGCACAGTTCCCTGCTCTTGCCAGGCCAGGGACATAGACAGGACCACAGCACTAATCCTGACTGATGAAGGAGATCAGCACCTGCAACAGCACACTGCAACACTGAGCCGGCCAGAGGGCAAGGAGACCTCCTCTCTGCAGGCACAGAGGGCTCAGAAAGTCTGCAAAGCAGTTGCCTTTGAAAAGGGGCAGACGGCATAGGCAGTGGGGCAGCTGGCATGGGGCTAAGGGTTCACCAAACGCTGGGACACACAAAGATGATGACACCGGAGCACAGGCAGCACTGCCCTGTACCTGAGCATCTCCCTCCTCTCCAACACCATATGATGGAGAGCCAAAAAGTATGAAAACCAGGAGCTCATAACACTTTATACCAGCTATACCTGGAGGATGCTATGCCATAAACCAGCTTGTGCCACCCCAAAATAAACACATGGAGGCTTCTCAGCAGAACCAGAGGGATGCTAGCCCGCTCCACCCTCACCCTTCCCAGCCCTGCAGCCCAGTCCCCCCAGCCCTGCCCGCTGATCCTTCACGAAGGGACCGCAGCATTAATGGGGCGTTGCGGAGGCAACAGCAGCTCCTCCATGGCTGAGCAGCGTGGCGCAGCCTGGGGCGATCCCACCACTTGCCATTAACCTGCCCTCCCCGCCAAAGGGAAGGAACTTGACTGAACCCCACCGGGATGTGTTACATGGGAATGACCTTGTCTTCGCTACCCACAGCGCCAAGGCAGCCCCAGGGCAAACGAGGAGCGGGGAGGGGAGACACAGCTCGCTCACAATTAATTCTCCTCTCTATTCAATTACTAGCAGCAGGTTTGAGGCATGTTTCATGGGCAGTGGGAACACCAGGCCAGGAGACTACCCCTGTGTTCTGGTCACAGCCCCCTGGAGCCGTGCCCACCCCTGCGCAGGACCAGCCTGGGTGACATGGCCCCATTAGGTCCCTGTTCAGCAGTCTGCTCTCACAGCTTCCTTTCAGGGAACTGGGCTCCTTCCTCCGCCCTTTGGAGACCATTTCACCACCTCCTGTCCCAGCAGCTGTCTAGAGATTTGGCCTTTGCTTCCTTTATTTCAGGCTGCGCTTCTGGAAGTGCTGCTGTCAATGTTGGCTCCATCATCCTCTGGTGGCCCCGTGCTGACTCCCAGGCAGCGATGCTCCTGCAGATCAGAGCAGCCAAAGCCAGGCTCTGCTTTCCATCCAGGCTGGGTGATTTGGAGGGAAACTCACCACCCACATCAGCAGGGCTGCCAGCAAGGCAGGCACAGACTTGGGTGGCTCAGCACGTGGCAGCTTTGCTCCTGGTCCCCAGGCAGCACAGGAGTTCATCCAGGGCAGTCCATGGATGCACAGAGATGATGACTCTGATGACACCAGTTCTATTTTCATCTCTGGCATCCACATCCAGTACATGCAGGGAGCTCAGAGGTGAGCCAGACACACGGGTAAGGATCTGGCAGAGCTGAGCGAGGCCAGAAGCCTTGTGGAGGGTACTGAAGGGGAAACACATCCCCAGGCTGCATCCATCTGCAAGGAGAGAAAATTGGGATGGCTCTGCAGCCATCCAGCCTGGGAAGGGGTCCACACAGAGTCCCACAGCTGAGCTTGAGCCAGGCAAGCCAGAAACGAAGACTGAAGGCTCCCAGTGAGGACAGTTCATGTGGTAGCAGCTCAGGGAGAAGGTGGCATCCCCAGCCTTACGTGATTTAAACCAAAGTTTGGGCATTTTTGGTGCAAATCTGCTCTGCATCTAACAGGGGTCAGTAAATGAGCAGCCTGACCAGGAATGGCCATGACACGTGCGCATGGGGAAGGGGTGACACACGTGGACATGTGGATGAAGGTCCATGTGCTCATGATATTTAGGTAGCTCCACTTCATTCTTGACCCCATTGCACAGACCAAACAGCATCTCCGGGACCTGGTCCCAAGACATTCCCGGCTAGCACAACTTCCCAGCATTGTAGCCCCAGCCCAAGCAGCAGCACCTTCCTCAGGGTCTCCAACCATACATCATCAGGCAGAGCTGGGAAGGGGGTCAAAGCCAGGCTGGGTGGCAGGGGGCTCCAGTGGCCACCCAGGAGGGTTGGAGCTGTCACTCAATGCCGGGGGTCACTGTCCTCTCCGTGGGATGGAGTCAGAGGCTTCTTCAGGGCCATGAGGAGCTGAGACAGGGATGGAAAACGCCTGCCCATTGTTGCCCAGGTCCAGCCCTGGCTCCCAATCTGCCAGGCTGGCTGATTTGGCTTTGGTTTGGGTCTTCTTAGGAAAAGGACTCCTGCGCCCAGCCCGCGGCAGGGGGGTTAAGCCTAAAACTAACAGTGGTGGCTGGGGGGCGGCTGTCCGTCAGCTGTAACATTACCTTCATTTGTTTGCTTACAGCATCCACCCAAAATGCCCGTGTGTGTCTCCAGGCCCCTGTGTCAGTGGCAGCTGAACTGCTGACCCCAGGAGTTTGCAAAACACCAGGGTTATGGCCCCTTTGACATCGCAGCCCAGCAGAGCCACAGCTTGTCCTGACCCTGGCCCCGGGGAGCCAGCCCCCGGGACACCCCACACGGCCCAGCAAATCTGGGGGGACAGGGGCAGGTGATGGGGCCAGAGAGAGTGAACCCCAAAGAAGTGGCAAGGTGGACACGCTCCCCATGGCACCTGCTGCTCCCCCAGGCTGGCCACAGCCCCTCACCTTGCTGGCTGGCCCCACTTTAGCCCCAACTTCCCCTGCCAGCCCTTACGCAAACCCAGCCCTCCAGCTTCCATCAGCCCTACAGTCCCCACCCCACGCTGGCTCTGGGGCTGGCACAGGAACTGTGCCCCTCTCCAACTCCCCTGCCCAGGGCCACGTCTGGTCTCTGTGCCACCCTGCACTCCACTGTTTTTGGGAAGGCGGGGAACATGTGGTCCCAGGCAAAACCACATCCATAGCCTGGAGAAAGCCTGTAACTGGCCTCTCCCTGGCACTGACTGTGGTCGGGAACTTCCACACCATTCTGGAGCGTGGCCGCGGCACGCACAAGATGCCCAAGCTCCCGTCCTGATGCAGACACCATCTCCAGGGTATTCAGGGATGGGTCAGGGCTGCAGGCAGCCAGCCTAGGCACAGAAGCAAGCACCCAGGGAGTTCAGATGGGGTTTGAGAGGTCTCCAATGACTCTGCTCCCACTTTTTCCACAAGAGCCAAAATTCTACCTCCCGAGGACCCAGCCTCACTGCTAGACCATGCTGCCTCCTCCCAGTGAGCTGAGCACTGGGACATCTAGCAGGGCAGACCTGCCACAGACAAGATCCCTGTCCCCTGTGCTCTCTTCATCCTCTGCTCTGCCCACCAGCAACAGCTCTTCCTATCCAGCCCCCAAAACCTCATGCGCTGCAGCTCAGGGGTACCCACCCCTGTGAGAGCCCATCAGGGGGCAGGGGCTGGAGGCATGGAGCAGGTGTGAGGTGTCTCACAGCCCTTGTGCAGTGCCATCACAAGGAAGGACACTGTGGAGGCCAAATCCTGCCCATCCAGCCTAGGGGTCTGCCACCAGTGGGGCTGGGAACGATCCTTGTGGTCCCTGTAGCTGAGTACCTCCTTGGGAGGATCCCTCCGGCAGATCCTAAATCCTCCTGGGACACAGCCCAGCAGCTCTGGGCAGACTCAGTCCCCCCTGGCTGCCACCAGCCCTGGCACAGACGTGCGGCCAGCGGTGACAGTCCTGCCAGTGTCAGGGACAGCCCAGACCACTGCGATTAGATTTGCACCTCAGAGGGGTCGAAGGCCAGGGCACCTGTGACCTCCGGGTATCTCGGCTGCGGCTGTCGAGCGCAGAGCTGGTAACGCTGCCCTGACTCGAGACGGGCTGCGCTGGGGATGCGGGAAGGGACAGTGCAGCACGGCTGGGATGGACCCTTGCCCAGGCTTGCACGGTGCTCTCTACCACAGCCCAACCGTGTTCACTTTTAGCAACTGCTTTATGTGTTTGTGAGTTTAAACCCAACTCACGGCACAACCTCTGCTCTGGCATCACCCTGTGCTCCTCCAGCACCTCCTGCTGTGCCCCCATTGCAGACCATAAGGCCACAACTGCTGCAGCAGCACCTTCATGGAAACAACGCCTTCTTGCGTTCTGGGCAGTGCTGGGGAGATGGGGACACGCGTCCCCACTGCAGACAGACACACTGAGCAGCTATCGCAGCCTGTGAACACCCGGGGCAGAGCCTGGCCACAAGCAACCTCCTGTGCTGGGATGTGCAGCTGGGAGCAGCCATGGAAAACCAGCCACCAGCACCCGCTGTGGAGCCGAGAGCCTCTTCTCTTGCAGAGCAGTTGGTGGGGTGAACACCCACACATGCAGGCTCCCAGCCAGCTCAAGGCACTCTGCGGAGGACCCAGCACATGGCCAAGCACCAGCAAGCAAGAGATAACCCCAGACCTGAGTTTTGACTCCTCCAGCAGACAGGGCTGTTCCCACACCGTGCACCAGCAGCATTTCCCTCTGCAGGGCATGTTGATGAGAAGAGGACGGGAATTACCATCAGCTTGGCCCTTCCAGATCCTGCTGCTTTCTCTCTTGGTTGCAACATGTCCCCACTTGGCTCTACCAGGGCCAGCCCTGCACGTTAGGGTGCCGGTGGCTCCCTGAGGCAATAGCAGAGGAACCCGTGCCTACTGCATGGCAGGACAGGACAGGGATAGCACGGCTAACACTGCAGAGAACAGGACACTCATCACACCCACCACCAGGGTGGTCCCGGCTGAGGGTGGCTCTGCTCCTGCTGCCACTGATGTGCCATGCACACCACAGCTCTCTGCCCAACCCTGCTGAGCTGCTGCACCCTGGGATAATAAGGGATGCTGCATCTCCAGGGGTGTCCCACTGGCTTCCTCCATGACCCAGGCAGCTAAGCCTCAGAAAAAAGCAGTATTACACCAGTTCAGTGTGTGAACCAGCAACAGAGAGCTCATGGAGCAGGGGACCAGCCCCACCTACAGCACAGTTACAGCTGTGCCTCTCAGCTGCCCTGGGGCCGAGTTCTCAGCCACAGAGAGGTGAAACCCAGCAAGAAAATCCTTGGGACAGGATCATCTGAGGCAGCACAAGGAAAACCGCTGTCTGGCCATGCTCAGCAGAGCAGCTCCCCATCCCTCTCCTCCATCCCTGACAAAGCATCTCAAACCTGACCTCTGAAACCAGGGCATCCCCTGGGAGCCGCCGGCCCAGCCCAGCCACCCGGCTGGAGGCGGCACCCAAGCCCCAGCGCAGTGGGGCTGCACCCGGGCCAGAGCCTGCAGTGAGCAGCCCGAGCCCCTTGTTGAGAATAGCAGGCCAGTTTGGGAGGGCTGTGGAGAGCGTGGCAGTGTGGGTGCACGGCCATGGTGCTTATGCATGGTGACCTCCACATTGAGCCGTGTTTCTCTGCTGCGTGACTCAGTCAGGGTCAGGGTTCCCCAGTGCTGCTAGAGCGGGGAGGGATCCATCCCCAGCAACGTCAGGCTGCAGAGCCCCAAAATGCAGCAGAGAGGAGCGATGCTCACAGCTGACCACCTCCCAGGTCAACCCCAGAGCCATCACCTGGGTTAGGGCATCATTTGGCTCCTGTGTCCTGGCACCTCCATCACCCCACAGGAGAGAGATGGGCTCTGCACCGTTATGTGCATATCCAGCATGGGGAGCCCACGTGTATGTAGATACACAACTTCATTTCCCCCCCACCCTATGCAAAACCAGACAGCCTTCACACTGGAAGCCTCACGCTTCACTCCCCGCACACAGAGAGCCTCCTGCCCCCTGCCACCCCAGCCCGGCTCTGCCCGAGCTCACCTGATCTTGGACAGCCCTGTTTGTTTGCCCAAGGTATTTGCAGCCGGGGGCACCTGCTTTGATACCATCAGCTCCGCGAAGGAAGCTGCTCACCTAGCGTGACCCCTGTAATCCCATCCTTCCCCATTAAGCGCTGTGTGTGAGCGCATCCCCCCTCCCAGCCTCCTGCCATCTCAGCATTTATCTCCTTCTCCCCAAAGCTGAGCACATCAAGGCTGTGACATGGCTGAGGAGGGGGAGCAAACCTCCCCAAGTCACTTTGGAAGGCGTCTGGCAGTGCCAACACTCCTCAGCCCCTCCATTGCCCCCTCTGGGACTGGCATCGCTCCCCTCTCCCCTGGCATCACTCTGCAGCAGTGCTGGGGACCAGGCAGCACAAGGCCTTGGGCTGGGCTGGTCCCACAGTGGGGTGGACAAGCTTCATCTCCTCAAGCCCCCTGCCACCAGCACCATGTCCCCCACAGTGCCACCTTTGCCCCCTGGCAGGACTGTCCCTCCTGCCACAGGCCCTTATCCCAGCTACCTGGACACCCCCAAGGAAACCAGCACCCCGAAGCCATCTCCTTCTACCCTTTAAGAGGTCAAATGCTCATTCTCATCAGCCAGCACTGCCTCTCCCACCCTGCGTGAACCAGCCACATCACCCTGCCAGGCCCAAGCTGTGCCCACTCCCTTCCCTCATCACCTCCCAGTGAGCTCCGAGCCAGTCGCCTCCCCCAGCCCACCCTTCCAGGAGCACCTTGTTAAAATGATCTGCTGGCTCCTATCTCCCCTGAGCCAAGCTGCTCCTCTGCAGAGAGCAAGCAGGACCAAGGCCCTATAGATAAATTAGCCCTGATCCTTTCCACATGCACAGAGCCAAGGAGATCTACCAGGTCCTGTGCGTGCCAGCCCTGGCAGGGTCTGGCCACCATCCCAGCACTGACACCACCACAGCTCTGTTCACCACCTTGAACTCCCTTCCCGCACCATCTGCAAAGAGCACTAGTGTGCTGTGCCTTGCCAGCACCTCTCAAACACACATGAACCCTCAGGAATGATGCTCCCACATATCTTCACTCAGCAAAACTGCTGAATTGCCCTGCTTCCTTCCCACAGGCAATGAAATTTGCTGGGGGATGTCACAGCGCTTGGGGGCACAGGCACAGACTGGCAGCCCCTGGCACCCCATTGCCCTGGTGTGGCAGGAGGAGCGATACTTTCCCGGACACATAACCTCTCCCAGCTGGCACCCACCCTCCCCACAGGGCCAGACCCAAACGTGCCACTCCACCCACGGACTGGGACCAGGAGCAGGGCACTGGACGCCCTTTGCATCCCAGGGGCTGCCCGGACCCGGAGAGCCTGGCCATGCCTCGGTACAAGCCCCCAGCGGGCCTGGCAGGGACGGGCGGCCAGGCAGGGGCGGGCAAGGAGAGAGGCCCGGAGCCGGCTGGACCGCGGTCCCCCGGGCCGGGGGGAGCGGGGCCGCAGAGCCGCGCTGCCCGTCTGCCACCTAGCGGTGCCCGCGCTGGGACCCGCCGGCCCCCGCCGCCTCCCGCCCCGCCGCCGGTACCGGGGTAACGCCGCTGCCTCCCCCCGCGCTGCGGCAGGGTGCCAGGCACCAGGCGGGGGGGTGCATCGCCCCCAGGCCGGCTCTGCTCTGTCGCTCTGGTGCCTCCCGGGCAGGCACGGTCCTCAGGGGCACGGCCCCACGCGGTGGGGTTGGGATGCCAACTGTCCTTTCCCCTTTGCTGTAAGGGGCATCAAAGCCTCTCTCCATGCTGGTCAAGGGCTGTTTGGGGCCAGAAGGAAACAGCGGGCATGTGGGATGCAGAGGGGAGATGCACAGGCCCTGGAGAGAAACAAGCCCTACCAACTACCTGGGATGGAGCCGAGCTGAGGATCTGCCCTGGCGCATTTTCTACCCGAGTCCATGCAACCCAGAACTCACTGTGCCAGGGCACCAACAGGGGGGCCAGGACAGAACAGTACGTGGTGCTTCTCAGGGACAACAGACAGTGTCACAAACAAGGAGAGCTGGGACAGGCATTGGCCCAAGGGCCAGGGATACAAGATTGGATGCCTGGAAACCGCCAGAGAAATATTTAAGGACAGGACCAGCTCCCAGGGATAAGAAGTGCCACTTGACTGAAGCACAGAGAGGATCAAACCCTCTCCAGGTTCCCATACGCAGGGAGACACAGCTCCCCAGCAAAGGTTAGAGCTCAAACCTGCCCCACACCCTGCGGATGCTGGCGTTTCACCCCTCCACATGATGCTGCCGGATTGAGAGCAGGACACTAGCAAGGACCTTGCTGTGACAACACTCAGCACCAGGGCCAATGTGGCCCAAACCAGGGTGCTGTTGCCAATAGCTGGGTTATCTTTGGGAGGACACGGGGAGCTGGGTCCTGTCCCATACAGCTGCCTGCGACTCTGGCCCTTCCCTGGATGCCGCACTGAGCTGACTCACAGGGCACAAGCGTGCAGAGCCCACAAGGGAGAGAGAGGAGCCCCATGGTCCCTCCTGGGAGCTCTGCAGCATCACCAGGGGAAGCAGGCATCAGGGACTGGACACAGAGGAGCATCTCCCACTGAAGTGTGCATGGGAGGAACCTGCCAGCCAGCAGCGACCCACCTCCAGATCTGACGCTTGAGAGACCTTTATTCAGAGTGTAAAAACAGTTCTTTACAAAGCAGATTGACCCAAAACCTTCTCCCCCAAATCACAGAGAGCCTGTGAGCTCCCACCTCACCATAACTGCAGTTGAGGATGCAGCCTGGGCCCCAGTTTCACACTTCCAAGTGTATAAAAATCATCAAATTGTGAGTGAAGAACAGCAAACACACTAGAATCAGTGAAACTGCCTGTCCCAGCACTGGCTTTACATCCATCTGCTGGGGAAGGGGCCAGGACTGGGTATTTCAGAGCCAGGGAGAGGGGGTGCACAGAGCAGAGGTCCAGGGCAGCAAAAAGGCACAGGGCAAGGATCACCTCCTCCATCCCCAACTCCCAGCACGGGGATGGGGGAGAGGGGATATACCAGCAGCATTCATCCCATTTTGGAATCAGTCTCCCAGGGCTGTGGGAAAGGAGACAGCTCAGCGCTGGGAGCAGCCTCTGCTCCCTAAAAATTTACAACAGATAAAAAAAAATAAAAATAAACAAAGCAGCTAACGTTGAGGTCCTGGCAAGAGGTGTCCGAGGTAAAAGCCATCAGAGGAGACAAGTCCCAGCGAGTACCTGGAGGAAGAACCAGACTGAGACCAGCAGCCTCCTGCGGCAGGGCAGCTTCCACCCGTGCTCAGCACACTGCTGTCAAACCCACCCGGATCCTTCTTCCGAGGCTGCCTGGCCCCTCACCTTGACTGGAGATAAGGTACTGCTTCCTCTTCTACTTCTTGGCTGGCATGATAGGAGCAAGCTCTGGCTCCTCCTCCTCCTCAGATAAGTCATCGTCCTCCTCAAAGGAAGCATCTTCCCTGTGCACTGGGACACACAAATAACTCTGTGACTCACCAACATACATCTTCAGCAAATGCAACTGGCCCCCAACAGGCCCCAAGAGCAGAGCAGTCCGAGGAGCACCAGACAGTTTTAACAGCAGCTTGTGGGCAATAAGCTGCATCCCAGCTGGAAGGGAATGGTGACAGCCAGCCATGGGAAAAGGGGACAGTGTGGGTCATCCAGAGCCCTTTTCCCATAGAAGGCTTTACAGCAGGGAAGGAATCCCTGCACAGAGACAGCCTGTGGGGAACCAGCACAAAAGGAGGCACAGAGCACATGTGCTGGGCAGCACCAAGCGCATCTCCCAGGGGCTTCCCAGACAGCATTAGTGCTGGAGGGAGTCGCTCCATACCCCTTGCTCCTCCCAAGCCTTTCCCCACCCACAAGTCCTTACGGATCCGGTGCCAGCCAGCGAGGTGTACTGGGCCAGAGCCTGCCACCAGGCGGAAGGTCACTGGAGGCTGCAGCTTGAAGTTGTCCAGACTCAGCTGCAAAGAGACAGAGATGGAGCCAAGTTAGTAGCAGAGACAAAAAGCAGAATGTCCTGCAGCCCCCAGCCCCCACTCCAGTTAAACATGTCCTTCTGGGGGCATCTGCAGCCAAGTCAAGGCTACCCAGGACATTTCCCTGCAAGCTACAGACCAGCTCACAGTCAGGATCCCAGGGCAAGAGTCTGCAAACATCCAGAGATGTCCAGTTCCCTGCAGCCATCACCACCCGAGTCTTCAAAACAACCTCTTACCAAAGGCTGGCATGACAACTTCAAATTTGCCACAGGAACAGCGATCTCCTGGTTCTCGTGGTTTCGTCCAACTACCTCCACCACATTGCACTCGTCCTTGGCACCGTCCGTGAGGCAGACCTGGGTGGGAGCAGAGACTGTGAACCACTGCTCTCCCAGGGAGCACAGCAGGGACAGCCAGGGCTCTCCATGGGACAAGTGACCCACAGCAATGCTGCCAGCCCAGCTGCCGTGCAAGGTGTGAGGACGCTGCTCCGCAACACAGGGAGAACACAGAATGCCCCCCGATCGCCTCCGGAGGGGCCTTTCCCAGCTGGGACAGCTGTTCCTGCAGCCACCTCAGGAGACAGCACCCGGGCTGCATTTTCTGCTGACCTGACCCATGCTGGCAGGTTCTCTGCTCCCAGGACAGAAAGTGACCCCCAAGGAGAGCCAGGAATGAAGCCCTGCAGCTACCTGGACTTGGAGAGCAACAAGCCAGAGACCCAGCTGGTAAGGGGTGCGTGTGTGTGTCCCCATGTTCTAGTGGGGGACTCCAGCAAGGTCAAATACAAAGAAAAAATACTTTCCTTCACTCCATATGCCTAGAGTACTCCTATATTGAGCAGCCTCCTGATGCCACGGGCTTTGCTCAAGCACCTCCATAAATGTGACAGTCCCGTGTCCTGCCCTGAGAGCAGCCAGTGCTGAGACCTCAGCCAAGGGAGTCCCGTGGTCCAGCCCGGCCAGAGAAGGGGGAACAAGCTAGGGAAGGGAGGGATGAGGCTGTGGGCCACTACGGGAGAGGATAAGCACGGTCAATTCTCATTTCTCTTACCACAGACAAGGCCAAAATGTGGTCGGAGTCATCTTCCTCGTCCACCTGAAACGTGTAGGACTTGGTACTGGCAGTCAGCTCACAGCCTGCAAGGGGGAGATCAGAAAAGCTGCAGCAGCCATTACGCAGCCCCAAGCGCTACGGGCAAAGCGTTCCCAGGGTGAACCCCAGCCAAACACACACGCAGCCTCCCTAAACCACTTCATTTTCTCATGCTCAGGAGCAGCCTCAGGCCAGGGCACGGCAGTCTCCTGGATTAAGCGTCCGCAAGAACTATGGGCCCAGCTCAGCACCACACAGGGACAAAACCTGGTGTCCCCAAACCAGGCTGCCACGAAGCAGTGCCCAGGGGCACCCGAGGGTCCCGCGCACAGGCAGGGCAAGGCTCATCGCCTCCAGCGAACAGCACAGCCAAGGCGCGCTGCTCTGGACAGGAGAGGGAGCAGACAGAAAGGCGGCTCTGCTCTCCCCAGCGTCAGTGAAATACTCGCTCTGGTGAGAGCGTGGAGGCAAAGACAGGGAGCGTGAGACCTGAGCGAGGAGGAACAACAGGAGGGGAGGATGCTGGGCCAGGCTGCAGGGAGCTGGAGTCCCTCGAGACAAGTCTTGAGACACATTTTATTACATACTTCACCAGACAGCTATGAAAGCAAGGGAGATGCAAAATTATGTCCTCAGCTCTTAGGATCAGGATTCAGCCGACCATGGGGAGGAAGGAAAGGCAGAGGGCCCTGGGTGTGTTTGCTTATTGCAGGATGATTCACCAATGTGAAGCAGATTGGAAAAACACAGACCTGAGCCCTGCATACCAGACCCGGCATTTGCAAGGGAGGGAAAGGACTTAACCCCGGCACACACTGCCCAGGGCAGCACCTCTTCCTAACCATGATTATGTATGCACTTCCCCAGGGCAAGGACTGAACCCCAGGTGCACGAAAGGCCTGGGAGGCTGCTGCTCCATTTCCCTTTTGGGTACAAGCGTGTGCTGAGCCGTGATGTTTGAGATGCTTTGGGCCGGGAGCAGTCCCGGACACGCGTGCGCACGCCTGCTTGCACACACGTTTATGAGCAGCGCAGGGCCACGTGTTGCGGGGGTTTAACAGCCCCAGCCGAAACCCCTCCCAGAGAGGAGGGACACGGCTCTGCCGCCGCGCCAAGGGCACCCACGAAACAGTGACGTAGGAGCGCGGGGGATTAAGCAGACGAGCAGGAGAGGCGAGACGAGCGAGAGCCGGGGGACCGCCACCCCCACCCCGCATTACTCCCAGCCCCTCCCGGTACCCTGTACCCGCAAGAATCCCGGGACCCCACGCGGCTCCACCAAACCGCCCCAGGACCCCCACCGCCCGCTCACTCCCTCCCAAGCCCNTCCAGGGCCTCGCTGGGCGCCCTTACCCCATGCCCCGGCCACACGTGTCCCTCCCCCGTGCCCCGTCCAGTACCCGCAGTGCTCAGTAATGCCCTCCGCGTGTCTCTCCAGACCCACGTGCCTCTCTTGCCCCATCCCCCGTGTCTCCACTGCCCCCCAGCTCTCTCTCTCCTTCCCCCCGNAGAGGACGCTGCCGGGTCCGTGCGGCTCCATGAGGCGGTAGCGCGGCGCTGGGAGCGGGGCGGGCTGTGCTGAGCTGTACCGAGCCGAGTTGCCCCGCCCCGCGCCCGCCCCCGGCCGGGAATGACAAAACCAAAGGGCCCCGCAGCATCGTCCCGCATCCTGCGTGGGGGAACCCCCACTGGCGTCAGCAAAGTCGAGGAGACCTTTCTGGAAGGGCGCGGGTAGGGGAGTACCTGGCGAAACGCCGTATTTGTAGTATTTCACGTCCTTGCAATAAAGGCAGAAGGGTTATTACCCCAGCGGGATGCCAATGACTGTTGATGGTAACTGGCCTCCTCCCTCAGGAGATTTTTCTTGCGGGAGGCAAGAGGGCGAACAGCGGAAGGGGAGAGGGTCTTACATTGTGAGGATGGTGAACAGCCCAAAAGCCACCCTGGAGATGAAAGACACCACTGCACTCTTTAACTGGGGGGTCTCCTGCCCACCCTGAGCCTCCAGCCAAAGCCAGTTCCGCAGGAGGACAATGCATTTACTGACCACAGTGCCAGCTGTGGAAACACCACACGGGGAAAACGGCCCTTCCTGCCTGTTGTCCACCCATCGCCCTTCTCATGGGCACCATCCCGGTGCCAGGGAGTTGACCTGGGGCACCAACAGAACAAGGAGAGGCAGAAGGTTAAGGGCATAAAGAGGTGCGTCAGAAGGGACGGAGACAGAGGCACAAAGGGAGGGACCTGCTCTTCTCTATCCCTTTAAGCATGGGTGAGGATGAGAGCAGCGTGATCAGACACCAGGGACTGCAGTACAGAAGCCTGTGAAGGTACAAGGCAAGATCCTGCTCCAAAATCTTTCACAGGGAGCAGAGGGCTGGAGTGGCCTTTCAAAGCAGAAAGAGAAGCAGCCCGGTCCATGCTGCAGGGGTGCAGGGGGGAGCAGTCAAATTAAAACAAACGCCGCTAACGATGAGCTCACACCACGTTCTCAGTCAGAAGCTGGCGCTGCTCCCACAGCAGAGGAGACCTCCACCAGCCAGCCATTTGCCCTGTTCCAGCTGGAGTCAGTTCAAGAAAAACACAACTGAAGAGGTTTGAAAAGCCGATCCTGGCCCCAGAAGAAGGCAAGTGCTTGCTCAGCGATGGTTACACAAGCACACCCGTTTGCTACTGCAGTGGCTGCTCTCCGCAGCCATCTGGCTGGCAGCAGCACATTACTACCTGACCCGTCTCCAGCAACAGGGGCAAGAGAGCCCATTTCTGCTTCACGCTCCCTTGAAGGAAGGGTTCCTGGCGCGACAGAGCCCAAACCTGTCTCTCAGGCTGAGATTTGTTTGGCATAGGCAAATCACATTGCCATTTCTGCCATAACTTCGTGAAACAGGCTTCAATAAAAGACAACTATACACATTATGATTTTGTAAAGAAAAATTATAATTTTAACACAGCACACATTTACTGGGTGAGGAAAAGAGATTTTAACTGCTAGTTTCCCTGCTTAGTTTGCGTGTTATCATGTTCTCCACAATACACAGCTTTTGAACTGCATAACCAGTGTACTTCCACAGCAGGTGGAACTCACCTTAGGAAAAAGCTGCTTTTAATACCCTGACCCACCCCTTTTGCTGGGCTGCCACTCTAAGCAGGAAGCGACTTGCATTAGCTATCTCAGGTCTTTGGCTCAGTAAGGTAAATTTTTTGGCTGTACAACTAAGGTGGCACTGTTGAGCTACGATGTTTCCCCTTACACACTGTGTGACCTCCCTCAAGTCACTTGTGCCTCACCTTGTTTCTGCTGGCAGGCTATCCGGGGTGTCAGCAACCTTTACACTTGGCAGAAGTGCAAACGAGCGCGGCTGCGACACAGCTCACACTGGATTTGCCACACACTGGAGACCACCTTTGAAAGAACTAGTTTTTACAATATTGGTAAAGTTCAACTGATGTTACTCACAGAAGAGCCAACAAGAAAGGTCATTGCCACCCCAAAAAATCTGGGGGCGAGTACTTCTGAAGGATCACTGAATACTCGCCTCTGAAAAGCATCAGCACAGCTAAGTGTCTACCACGCAACACGCTGCCACCACCAAAACCAGAGACAAGTTTCTCTGCCAGCTGATCCCTAGGGCATCCAACACATACGGCATGATGTAACGTACACTGCTGAACTGCTTCTGGCTCTGAAACCTCATACACAAAATACACATTTCTTATTTACATTCACTTCTCAATTTTTATTCTATTTCTCGCATGGTCTTCAAATACAGTTTTACAGGTCGTTTTTTTCTGCTACAGTTACTGTTGATCTAAAAACAGATTAATGAAAGTGGCATTCCAACCTTAATGAAAATTCATAACCATGAAAGATATGTCAACATATCACTTTACAATCCTAGAATGATGGTATTGGCCTGACATTCCATAGGCTTATACAATTAACTTCTATAATAGTAACAAAGTCATAGGAAGAGAAAATGTGGCAACTCCTTAAAAGCCAAGAAATAAGGCCACAAGCATCCTATGCTGTAATGTTATGCATCCAGCTAAAATAAGTTGACTCTGGTATCCATGAAGAAACAAAACTCTCCCACCTGATAAACCAAGGTATCAGCTACTCGACATGCACTCAAAGCTGTATAAAAACTAGTGGCATTCAGCTCTGACTTACATGAAATCCCATAGCACAACACCGTACCTCTCTCTAAAAATGAAATGAACTTGTTTCAACTTAAATACTTTGCTACCGCATTAAGAAATTGTTCACATTCTGCAAAGGAAAAAAAAACAACAAACAACCGAACAAACCCCATCCTGCATGTGACTGCACCAGAAGGCCAAGCACAGCATCTCTTTACAGGTCGCAGACGTTACTGCAGTCTTAATGCCGTTCATTACAGGTTGCCTAACTTCTACATAGCTGGAGGCTTGTAAAGGGAACTGAACTTCCTTGCACACCACTGAAAAAAACCCCAGGAAAATGAAAAAGGAAGATAAAGACAGCTGATGGCAGCAGGTGAAAGAAGCAAGGTACTGCAAGGTGTATACTATTGGCCAATTACAGATCTGGGACACTGGGACTTGTGTGAAATACCAGTTTCATAAATGATGCAACTACCTCACTACCAGATCCCATACCATGTTGATTCCATCCCATAGTCAAACACGCCAGACCTGGGTAAAAACATTAAACTCTTGGAACATTTAAAAGTAGGTAACCATTTAAATAATGTGTAAAAATGTGCTTATTGTGGCATTTCTTATAGAAAAGTTTTTTGATACAAATGTGCAGGACTTAAGACCCTGATTTAATCAAACTAGTACGAACAGGCTTTGAAACACGGTGACTGTTCCAAGCACAAGTCCCAGCTGTGGGCCAGCTCTCTCCCTCTCACTGTCTTTCATCCACAATCCTGTACAAACATTACCAAAATTAACGGGTTTGGCAGACCACCCTGTGTAGCTGTTTCAGTCCCAGGAGAATGATGATAACCTCAAGCAGCAAGACAAACTGCTGTCTGAAGGAAGGATCGTTTGGGATCCACACCCCTTACCCAAGATGGTCAGTTTCTAGCCCTGGATGCGAGGCACAATAAGAAAGGTCAGTGCTGAGGACAGATTCGTTCTCCATTGTGGTTTTAGGTTATTCAAAAGTGCTGTCTTGGACCTATACCATTTCACTTTTCAAAAGAAAAAGTTACAAAAACTGGTAAACAAAAAGTTAGTCAGCATACCGCTAAGTTTATATACACTGAAATTTACAAGTTTGTCATTAAGTGACTTCTGCCACAGACCACTGCACATTTGTCCCTAACAAAGCACAAAGCTTGAACCAATGGTACTTAGAAGTGACAACGGGTCATTGCTTTATCAACAAGCATAAAGATAGTAAAAAATAGAACTGTAGCTACTTATCTTTAAATTTGCTGATTGACACAAGCAATCCCTCCCATTTCTGCAACTTCCAGTTGCGCTTCCTGCTCTATGACAGAAAAAAAACCCTGCATCTTTATAGATACTTCTGACAGAGATCACTTTGCTGTTGACACACGAATGCAGAGAACTGTCGTCAGCCACAGCGCTGATTGAGAGGGATTCCTCTGAGAAGCTATAGCCCATGCAAGATTCCTTGGCACTTCACACAGGACCAGGAGAGGACAAGGTTTCTCTTTGTTAAAACAGTGTTTTCAGCAGCATTATCCTCTTTCAACAAGTTACAGTCTGAATGTGTGATGGGTGATTTTCGCATAGCCCCTTCTACCAAGCTGGCTTATTGCTGGCTTTGTGCAGCTAGACCACATGAAGATCCCCACCACTACCTGCCCAGCCGTTAAGGGACTACAGTACTGGAACAGTTTGCTGTCAAGCACTTCACAGGCTTCTTCCAAGGATAACAACATCCTTTGGAAATCCTTCCATTTTAGCAATTTCAAAACAACCCAGCTTGCTGTAAAATTCCAGGATTCTTTTATCGTCTGGTCTCACTTCACAAAAAGCCCCACGGGAGCCTGAAGAAGGAATAGAGAATCAAAACATTCAGGAGAAGCACAGGCATCAAATATTACTAGAGTTCCCACCTATTTTAACATTTAAACCCACACTGACACCACTGATCCAATTCCATATGGAGCACAGTGCCCAAAAGAGAGCAGATTCATGGCAACATAGCTGACCATTCCCTTAAGGGGCTGCATGCTGCAGATGTCGTGTTCAGACTGACGAGACATCTCCCCTCTGCAGACCTTTTATTTCACAAAAAAAGCATCCTGAAACTCTGATGTTGGCTCAGAAAATAGCAGGCATGAAATCATGCAAAGAAACTGTGAACCTCAGGTGCGCAGTAAGGCAGACAGCCAAGTACTTCCCCATATTGAAAGTTTTGGTGATTACCCACCAGTGCACACTGCCACACATAAGAAACAGCATCACTACGAATGCCAGCAGGGGAAATATAAACATTTGTGCATTGTTCAAGATGTAAAAACATGT
The DNA here is from genome assembly GCA_013400195.1 of Aramus guarauna. NCBI lineage: Eukaryota > Metazoa > Chordata > Aves > Gruiformes > Aramidae > Aramus > Aramus guarauna. The sequence goes on from VXBL01007083.1 coordinate 440,652, forward strand.
TCTCTTATTGCCAAATTGCTCCCTCAGTTCTTCCTATTTTCTAATTTGCAGGATAATGGCTAAAGTGAAAAAGCTACCTTTTACTGAAGACAGCAGCAGAAGTTAGCTATCTGAAAGCTTTTATAATTATTTACGTAAATCTAGAGTGCCAGCTATGGCAGGAATCAAATATGTCAGGCTGACATGCAAATATGACAATGTTAATATAACATCCTCAAGTTTGCCTTGCACCCTAGAACCAACAAGTAATTAGGAAACAAGGACTTTTGAGTGCAAAAAGCTTACCATTAGCCTTTAGAGAAGAGAGCAGGCAGGCCATCATACTTTTGGCCACACTTGGATCTGTCACTTTTTTGTGGATATCAATCTTTATCAATGATGGGAAGTTGGCAAGAAATGATTCTGGCAATACTTCTTGCTCTTCATGGAAGCTTAGCATTATTTTCTGAAAAGAATATGGGAAGCAGGCATTTAATTACAATCCAGCTTTTCATTTTCATTCATGTTTATTGAGGGAGTCTGCTCTGCTCACAGACTATACCTCCAAATCAGCATGCTTTTCAAACACACCTCTGATGGTCACTTTGTTCCTTACCTGCTGAATCGCTCTCTGTATTCCAGATAAAAAGGCAGACTACAGAAGATTCGATTGCCAAAGGATGAATGCAAGACTCCTTGTGTGACTTGTCAGTGACCCACACTTCAAGTGAGAAAAACCATAAGCCAACTCCTAACTAACAGTTTGTGCACAGGTATTTATTTTCTTTGCATTTTACATGGGCAGTTTTAGCTCTAAGTGTCCTAACTGTCCACATGTATTCTTTGGTTCACAGCAGCCTGGAGACATCTCTCATGTCCATGCAATTACCTTAGACTAATTGCCCCAACAAAGACAAATTTGTCTCTAGCGTGAAATAAGCCTTGTGGATGACTAAAGAATGTTGTTGATCACTAAAGACTACTGCAATCACCCAGGAAGGTCTTTGGGTATGTGACATCAGATATTAACTTTGCGCAGCTCATGGGAATGGAACAATCAAGTGAGGTAATGCAGAAGTAGACAAAGTCAAATCTGAAATATACTCAAGTCATTCCCCCTGCTGGTTACTGAATTTTAAAACCTTTAGGGAGCACTGGCTCTAAGTAAACAAGCCACCTAACTTCATTTCTTGTATAACTGAAAGTCACTACCATAACAACCCAAACTAGGACTTCATCACACAAGGAACCGTAAAATTGCAACCCCCACATTTTTTTTTCAGGTCAAGTTTAAATGTAACCCCCCTCAAATTTTGAGCTGCCATCTCCCAAACTCTTGCAGGGAAAGTCTCTGTTCAAAGTTACTACTTCAGACCTGTTGAGCTGCTTTAGGTTCAGAACTATGCCTGCTCCTCTGGGCTTTTCTTTATCACAGCTGTAACAGACACAATCACACAGAAAGTGTTCAAAGCTAGCCATGCTGGCTTCAAGAACCAAGGCAAAGGTGATACCTGTTTCTTCCAACCACAGAAGTGCTACAAGAGGTAAAACAGGTTATCAAGGAGTAGGGTACAGGTGGGGCTATGAAGCAGTTAGTGAGATGACGCGTTCATCTCTTGTGATCAGTAACAACCCATCCCAGGAAAAGCAGATACCAGATAAACTTCCCTGACAGGAACCCAGATAAAACTGCAATACAAGCTCACGACAGTATGGCTTAAGTCAGAGGATCGGATTTTTCTTTTGTGAAACACAAGATTTCGTTTATCTCATGAAGTTTGGGGCTCAAGATGTATTTAAGTAAACTAGAAAAAAAACTGTATCAAAAGTCAACAGTTTCAATCAAGTGATCTAGACCATACAGATGGGAAGCTTTTCAAACCAAAGTGGAGATTGAGATTATCAAGAGGTAAGAAGTCTGTAAAAGAAAACAAATCAATCCTACTCTGTGAGAAAACTTTTCCCTACATGATCTTCAATGACAATGGCTTTTAAGCAACTACTGAATATTCTCTGTGTTCCTTTATAGTGTCAAAAGGCTAAATGGATAAAATCCCACAGCATCTATCTCAAGCGCAAAGTACCAAGAGCTCCTCTGTACTCCCAGAAACATCCCTCAAGCCCACAGTCTCAAGAAACAGACTTTCTCTGAGATACTGTACAAGCAGCAGAAATCCTGGGGCAAGGTACCAACAGCAAAAAATGTTCTTAAACATCTCAATAGAAAAAGCTAGTTTATCAGTACAAAATACCTCTGCTTTCTCTCTGAAGTTTGGCTTTAAACTTCTGGAAATCAAGGCCCCTTGTCCCTTACTCTACCTATTACAGCCTTGTCATGCTTAGTTTCCGATACATTTATATGCATTAGCTTTGCTTCAGAATCTGAATTTACATATACAGTTGAAAGCACAACACTGTGCAAATGGAGAAGAATCAAGTCATAAAACCTATAGACTGCAGTAGTCCTTCTAGTCACACCTATCCCAGAATACTGGTATTTGCTGCAAGGCACTCTTTTTTTTTTTTTTTTTTTCTTTTTTTAAATGTACTTCTCTTTTTCCCCCCCAAACACGCCTATAAATAGTGGCCATTTTCACAACAGGGTGACAAACATTTCATTCCATTTCTAGGAAGCTTTGCTTTGCTTGTTGGAAGGCTTGTGCTCTCAGAGTCATGACATCATTTAAGACTTTGTCAAAGTCCTAGCCAAATAAAGCAAGGGCACACTGCCATGTATGCCATTTTTGCCCTGCTCCTACCAGCTGGGGATTCCCTTAGGAGACCCACCAGTCTGACATCAGCCATTGTACTCAGACAACTTGTTGGAGAATATCTTCTGGAAAGTATTCTTTCCCTCTTCAGATGGAAACAGGCTAAGAAGTGGTGTTTCTGGGCCTGCCTCTACTACAGCTTTGTCCACATCTTCCACTTGCAGGTGTGGATCAGCACCTCTTACTTAGCATTAAATGTATTTCTTTCCTTGACACGAATGCATCAGAAGTTTTCAGTATTTCTGACAGTTCAGTGACATAATTTTTCTAATTTCTTCCAAAAACAATTCAAGATAATTGATTTTTAGCACTTGCTAAAGGTAAAATGTTGTTTTGCGCCATTTACAGCTGTCACACTGCACATATAGCTCATAGATTTTAACATCAAAACAAAGTGCTCTTTAATTTGTTTTCCATATTTAAACTGACGAGACTATCAGGGGTTAGCCTTACCTGCAGCACAGGGAAACTAATATCTCATTCTGCAGGAGAACACAACAGAAGCAATCTTTTATTTTCAAAAATGTAATTTTCTCTAGATTAAGGTGGCTTACATTTACTGCATTGATTACTACTAAAGTACACCTCTTCGGTGTATTACAACACAGCTATATCTGACTGGCAGTGAATAATTTTACTGTCACTTTCTAAGATATAAGATGTCATGCTAATCAAAGACTTCAGAAAGGTACAAAAATTGAATTACACAGAAGCTCAAAATGTAAAAGAAAAAACAAAGACCTGCTTTGGGAGGGGGAAAAAAAAAAAAAAGAAAGAATTCAGCATACATTTCTATCTCATGGGTTATACCAACCTCCGCCTCAGACAGCTCCTTGTCACTATTTGGTTTAGTATATTTTTCTTGCATGAAAGGGATCCAAGACATTTTGCATTTTTTAATAAAAGGAGTCACATCAACCGTTCCCAAAGCATAGCCACATATGCCATCCTCATCTTCTAAGACAAAGCAGTAATCCAGGCTGAGGGTAAGTAGACCTCCTACTAACCTGCAGAAAGAAGTGTCCAAATGCAGTCAAAAGAAGGTCACTTTGAACAAGTACACTTGTCAGGTATTCTGGAGGAGACCCTACGGTCATCCAGAGATGTGACAGTTCTCCAGTCACGGAATTAGTTCCTCTAAAGCATTAACAGACTGATCAGCTGTCAAACCTCAGCTATGAGCAACATTTGCATCTCAGAATCCCACAATTAAATTCTATACACACTGCTCTTCTGATTCACTAGAAACACAAACTTCCTTCATCCTTTGCCCTCAGTTTCTCTGCTGCCATTACCTCCTTGTTCTTCCATCTTCTCTTTTGGGTATTTTTTGATACCACTTACACATCCTTTCTGAACTACTTTCCTGTCACGCACAGAGTAGCCTTTTTACAAACTTTTATCTAAATTAAACACTCAAGACAAAATAAAAAAATACTCAAAATAGCTACCTGTCATTGCTTACTCTTTTTAAATGTAGGTACAGGTACTCTATAACATTTATTTCAGAAAAAACTCAAGGCAGCTGGCTGGGAGATTGGTCCTCAAAAAAATTCAGTTATCTGAAGAATTACACTAGGTTGGGAAAAAATAGCAGAGGGTAACCTCAGACTATGAACAGTCTCATGATATACTTTCCAAAATCTGAAATAATAGGATACTATGATGCACAGGTTTCATAATACAGAGAAGGTTTCAGCTAAGTCTTTTTTCTAACAGGTCACAACAGGTGACAAAAGCATAAACTGAGATATAACTGTTAATGGTATTTTTTAAGAAACCAAACTCCCAATTTCCTGAGACCTACAGAGGGCACTTTAAAAAAAAATAAAAAAAAAATCAAATAGTCTTTACATTCTTTACACACACACACTTTAAAAAATTCAAATTAAAGACAGTGTCAGGACTTCATCCTTCAGAACCACATCTGTAGGTCATTCATTCCCAATACATACTTGTCTCCAATTAAATCTGGTAAACTATGGAAGGGTTGATCAGCTCCATCAGCATACATTTCTCTGCAGATCTTATATACAGAAGCCTAAGAGGAGAGAAGAGATGATTTCAAGTCATCGGTTGCATTCAAAGGCTAACAACTTTGTTTTAGATAGATTTCTTTAACAGCTCTGCTGTAAACTACTACTGACAGGCATTTAAGTTGCACAGAACAAGAATACCCATATATGCGAAAAGATTTTGCTCCCTCCAAAGCTACGGTTGCCTGTCAAAAACATTGCAGTTAAATTCAAGGGCTGGAAGGAAAGGCTGGAGGTCAACCTCCTGCACATTGTAACAGAACAAGATTAATTTCAGGGCTAGTTACCAAACACTCAGTGAAGATCAACATCCTTGCTACATAGTCCCTTTCCAAAACCTCCACTTTCAAGTGCAACAATGTAACTACTGTAAAGAACAGACACATCCTCACTTCCTGCATGATGTTAAAAGGCTTTCAGCTGAATCTCTTTAAACAGTAAACTTGTATCACTCATACTTTAAGAAACTATACTTTTCAACAAAAAGGCTTTGCATTTGACATGTCTCCAGCCTCCTTTCATAAAAAGGGAACTCCTCCTTTGAAAAAATATTCTTTATGACTGCATGTTTAGCTGCATCAGCAATTGTTTAGGTGGCTTAGAAACATTGCCTACAAAGGAACAAACAAGCTTAGGTACAGTCCTGCACTAAGGTATGGGAAAGGCTGCACAGGGTAGAGCCTAAATAAAACTAGCAGGTAAAGGACACGCCCTGTCTGGCTGGCCTTAAAGTCAGGATTCATTTGAGTTGCTGCAAACTCAACCTAAATATTTATGTTTCAAAAGGAAGTATGTTTCATCTCAATGTGGCTACAAATGTGAAGTTCAAGCTACATTAATCCTTACATTGTTTAAATTGCATCCCAAAATTCCTGGTTTCAAAGTATTAAATACTCTGAAGCAGATTTGACAACAGTCCTTTCAAAACCAGACCAGAAAGTTTACAACTGCATTAAAGTAGTAAGAATAGCTGAAATATCATCACATTTTACAACTACATTTGAGATACGTTATCAACGTTCTGCCCATGCAGCTCTGAGAATACCAGCAGTTACCCCAATAATTACGGAGTGAACAGGTGGTATATGTGCTCCCACCTAAGGTTAAGCCATTGCATGTGGTCCCACTGCAACAATTCTTCTTCCAGCAGCAAACAATTTTAACTTGCCTTTCAGAAACCGGGAAGGCACTCAGATTTAAAAAAGCAGGGGGATGGGAGATTGGGAATCAAGAGGTGGGTATATCTGTACTGTTGCCAGCACACTGCTGAACCACAGGCCAGTCGCTTAACCTCAGTTGTCCAGTGATTTGTGCCTTGTGCAAGATACTGGGACATCTGTTTCATTAGGGAAAGAAGGGACTCAGCAGTAACCAGTATTGCCACAAAAGAAAATGCATCACTAACAACAACAGTGACAAGTGTCAAAAGCAGTTACCTCATCTTTAGGAAAGTAGGGTCTTATGGTGTACACTTTGGAAGTAGGTGTTAATGGAGGTGGTTGAAAAAAGAGGTCATTTGCTCCATCAATAGGCAGCAAACGCTGTGAAAACAAAATGTTTAATATGACTGTATGAACAACAAAACCCATCACTCTTGGGTGTGCACTGCAGACTCCCAAATTAACATTTGCTACTTGCAGGCACCCCAGAAGAAGGTGGGGTTGGTATGCTTTACAAATGCAAAGTCCTTATTTGAATAGAAAATATCCAATTGGTGTTTTAAAATATGTAATTGAAACAGCACATTAAGAGTCTGTTAATCTTATCTGCTTTAAAATACTTTTTACCAATCATATCTACTCTCTCTCTGTATAAGAACATAGAATGTCAGGAGGAAAGGTTTGGTCTGAAGAGGGTTAACTGGCCAGAGGAGACGCTTTATCCCAAAAGCAATGCGCTGACTCAATTTGCTGCGCGCAGAGCACCTGTGAGGGGGGAAAAGTATAGCGCCTGAAAAATCCATGAACAAATTTGAACATGGTATAAACAGCGATTTAAGAATATTGGCCGATTGAAATCTTTGCAACAAAGCGCATTACAGCCTTATTTAGAGAGGAACCGAAATTTGGATGACTATTCCTTTTGCTCATGGAATTCCCATTGGCAGACAAGCATGCGCGCATTGTGCAATTGCGGGCGCAGATAAAAATGCTGTGCGACCTGCAAAGAAACAATGTGAAATGTACAACTAAAGCCGCTGCGCTTCGCATGCGCGTGGGACAGGCAGCATCTCCTTGAGAAATTACTGTAGAAAGGGGAGGAAAATTATTTTAAACCAAGCTGTAAGGCTAATGGGCTTTGGACCAGAAAGCCTTCGGCAGACCAATCCTTCCAGACCTCTGATGTGCAACAAAAGGTTTCTCATAAAACAAAGAAAATGTCATTCAGTTGTGAAGTCATATTGATACCTGGAACTCTCCTGCTAGACCACCTCTAAAGGCCCAGGGTTCTTGGTCTCCACTTAAGAACTGTGCTGAAGATTGACTACGACACCCTGTTGAGATCAGATCCAAGCGGAGAATGTTACGAGAAGGGGGATTTCCTGGGTGTCTAACATGTCCAAAAAGCTAACACACACTTGTGGAAAAAACTCTCTAACTGAGCTAGAATCCAGGGCTGGGGGGGGCGAGGCTGTAATAATGTATAATTAATAAAGATTTTGTGCTTGTGCACTAATTGTGGTATTCCAAATTTTTGACTACCTGTAACAGATTAGTCTAAGAACAGGTGAGGTGATTCAGCTAACACACCTCATCGAGACCAGAAGGCAAAAGATGCACAATTATGTAAGCTTCCCAGACATTTTGTACATTTGTGGCAGAAACATCCACTGCATTTATGAAAAGATGACATCTTGGAAGCTATGTGGCTCAATAGCTATTATCGTAGATTTTAGATCAAACAAATGCCATTATCACAGCCCCTTGAAAAAAAATGGACCTTTCTGAAGTCACATTTTAGTCATGATTGTTTCTAATCTTGTCAGAAAACTAGGACTGGCAATATATGCAAGCAGTCTGGAACAGTTCAGGCAGCCAGGACAGTTATATGAAACAGTATTCTTGCAAGAGATTAAGCAGGTTTACATTATCCAGGCCATACCTTCACAATGCTGCTGGCACGTTTAAAAAGATCAGTAGCGTTAACTGGAATTAACTCACAATTTAACTACTACACCCTGATGGACACAGATTTGCTTTTTAGCAGCTTGATTTTTTTTTTCTCCTCAAGCATATCATATGCAACAGGGTTCCTGCTGATCAACCAGCCACAGCAGGCCCATTGAAGCGCTCAGCTTTAGTTTACACTTGCTTGAGAAAGGAAACTGTCATTAGCTGTTTAACTTTTAAGTCTGCTCTGCCAGCAATGCACCGCAGCCTTCAACAACTAACATAAATGACAACTTGGTAGAGAAAAAAAAAAACACCCAAAAAACGTGGTATCTGGAGTGGAGATTTCAACTACCTGCCTCGTTTTCTGACAAGATGAGCAGCGCAAATACTATTTTCCTTTTGTGGACAGCAATCTACCTCCTGTTCAAGTAACAGTCTCAGATCAGTACAGACAAGTATGTTGTGCTAGTCAGAGAGTCCCAAAGTGTGCCAAGTTTGACATTTATGAGAGTTTAGGAATATATATTAAATACAAACTACCTTAAGTATGGTAAATTTCAGAAACGATCCAAGCATCAGAATTTGATTTTGGTTTGTCACCCACATTTTAGAATTTGCATGTAAAAAGATACCCTTCATAAGGAGGTTTAGTCAGTAACTTGGAAGACAGTATCTGTCTGTCCTTTGAGACTACAACTTAACTAGCACTTCCAATTATTACAGTAAAGAGCTGCGTGAATGAAGAGCTGTATAAATGAAAAACATAGTTAATGCCTTAGTCGCTGCGCAAATGTGACTTCAGTTCATGCCTTTTGCACATCTAATCTATCTGAGCTGCCTCACAGACAAAACCTTTCCATTTTAATTAATTAATGACGACGCGCTGTGAACATCTGGCGCTGTCCATCCAATAGCAGTAGAAACTTGTGCTGAGGATTCTCCCATCTGTACACAATGGGGAAGAAGACAATAGAAGTCATTAGTAATCCATAGTACTGTACAGCCACACTAATTTAAGGGACTGAATGCTAGCTGGACTTGGGAGGAGATGTGAAGAAAGCGAACATTCAGTGGACCATTGAGCACACCGTTGTAAAAACTAATTTGTTTGGATTCATAACGTACTTAGCTTTATATAATGATGTATTTTATCAGAGACCTTTGCTCTATATGTATTTGCATTAGTGATAAAATGCAAGCTGAAGACAAAAGCATTGCCTCTCACAGAAGCACTGTTAGTAAAAGAGTGTTAAACTGTCAAAAACCTCTTTAAAATTAATTTTTAAACTATCCAATAGCAGTCTGAGTACTGGAACAAAACAGTGCCAAAGTTAGAGCTAGTATTTACAGAGTTGGCTTCTAATATGAACTATTCGAAATATTGATGCATTTAAAGACTTGAACTCAACTTTATAGTGACAATGAAAACTGAAGACAGTTTCAGACAGTTTTCAGTGACGCTCTCAGTCATACGCCCTGATTCGGCTGGTCCTGTGTGGAGTTAGGAGTTGGACTCGATGATCCTTATGGGTCCCTTCCAACTCAGGACATTCTATGATTCAGCTGATATCAGCAGGTAGTTTGACAATTCTGAAATGCAGTCCTAAGAATCACTGTTCTCTTTCTAGAGTTTTGGCCTGGAGTTTTAAACAGATTAAGTTATCAAAAAGAGACTACTCTTTCTGGCTAAAGGTCAACATACAGCAAGAACAGTAAAGTTGGGAGAGCTGCATCACACTGGTCTTAAAAATGCATGAACTAAAGCTTTTAAAGAGCACTAGGCTATTAACATACTACAATGCTGCTGAGTTTTCCTCCCAAGCTAGTTTTCTTCTCTGTACTTTTCAGAAGGCAGTCTTAAAAGCTCTTCTTCTTTACCAACCATACATATAGGGATTAGATATTTAATAAGCACAAAACATAGGAAGTTGTTGAGCACAGACTGACTTGATGACTTAACAGGTCTTCTCTGTCTCTGCTTAAACCTGCCAGTATTTAAGAGTATCATTCAAAGACAATCCAAACACTAGGACTAGACCAAGGTTGTGTAATGGTTAACCACTGTGAGGTTTGCGACAGCTACAGGAAGTGTGACATGAGATCATCAGCTTTGCTGCCTGCTGTGTATGTCAAGCAAGTCCACAGCATATTCCTTACAGTTGGATTGAAACCTGAAAGTGAAATGAGGTCACTAGAATTACCCAGGCCATGCTGGTGCTATCTGCGAACTTAGAATCCCCCAAAAATCTTTCAGGAAAAAAAAAAAACAACAAAAAAAACCAAAACACAAAAAACCAAAAAGCCACACATTAAGAAAAAAAAAAAAAAAGAAAAAAAAAAAAAAAAACTGTTTAAAGATAATTTTAAGTCTAAGACANGTTTCAAGATCAGTTTAAGTCTCAGACTAAATTTGTCTAGAGAGCTCTACAATTTCCACCCATTACCAAAAAATAAATTAAAAAAAAAAAATTAAAAAAAAATCAACAATTTTGAAAGCGTTTTTGACCCAGAATAGCCTTACGCTAAAGCTCGCATGCGCACAGGGCTGGGAGGATCGGCTTCCTCTTGGCCATGCCCATTGAAAGGTCGCTTCTGCAATTGTTCTGTTGAAGACAGCAATAATGTTATCAAGACAGAGCAAGCAGCAGATGGCTGACGTGGTCACATTTCGTAGCGTCATTTCCAATCATACACCAGGGTATCCAAGGAGTTACATGGCATAGTCCAGTGTGCATTCAGTCAAGAGTAAGTTAAAGTCAACACTTACGTGTCAGCTGAGATTCAAGTTTCATTAGCCCAAGAAGAAAATCAAGGTCTCCAATCTTAAGCATCCAGCAGACTTCACTTATAATACCAAAGCAAATTCACAGCAAGCATTGCTTCAGATAGTGAGACAGGAAAACCTTTAAAACAGGGTCAAACCAGACCCCATGTCCAAGAAAACACATTTGTCTAATACTTTGTTTTCCCCGTGGGCTAATTAAAAACAAAACCAAAAATACACTATCTGGGATTATAATGGCTTCTAATGCACCTACCTAACCACTGCACAAAAGATTTCACCATTGACATAATACTCTTGATATCCCAGACGTAGGAGTACATGTCATAAAGGATTGTCCTGTTGGCACAATTGGAGAGACGAGTGAACATCCCCATCACCAAGCTGCACATCTCTTCAAACTTGGCTGCTCGGTTACGCCACTCTTCTATCTATGAACAGAGGCAAAAGATCCACAAGATCAAACAGAGCCTTCTAGGGAGGAGAGGTACTCTAAATATGGAGGAAGACTATACAATTCATTACTTCATTTTACCAGCATGGGCTACCACACCACACATGACTCATAGGTATTCTCTAAGGCTGTGAGAAGTGAGACCAGTACAGGGATCACTGGTCAAATACAGACACCAGTCTGCCTTCATAGACACACAGCACTAAACCAGTAGATTCCACTGGAGGAATGAAAGTTACCATGACCTGCGGTTAGTTACACGCTACTCTTCAGCTTTTAGGAAGTGGAACACCAATCTCTGTTACAGACAACAGGTAACATTGCTCAGGATTTTGATTTAAAAGGAGAGAAACAAGATTCACACTCACTTTTTCAGCATCCTTTCCTTTGCAATTAACACTGACAACACTGCTATTTGCTCTGAGCCACTGGAATTCTCTCAGCATCTGTGCACCTTTGGGCCCATGTTCATAAGGAAGGTAAAACAAGTCAGCAAGAAGCTGCAAGTCCTCTAAAGTCACTGGTTCTACTGTGTAAAGAGGCTTTTCATTTGGCCCGGGCACAAACTGTTCTTTGTTAATTTGCTCATCAGTCTGCATAGGGGCAATGTCACTACCAGAGTCTTCCTGCATAGACATCTCTGGGGACTTTGATTCAGCTATGCTCTCCTTATCAGTATCCATTGGCTTCAACTCCTCTGCCATCTTGGCTTCGGCAATATCTGTCAGTATCTGATTAGCATTCTTGTCTGTGTCATCTTGTTTTTCCACCACCATGTCCATTGGTTCCTCGTCAGATTGCTTCTTCTCTTCCTCCTTTACCAAGGCTGGTGACTCGCTGCTCAGCGCTGCCCCCTGACTCATGATGGGTTCCTGGTAAACTGTGGTAACCACAGTTGCTGCATTCAAAGAGGATGGTGCCACCAGAGGCCCTACATCCCCTACAGTAGTTTTAGCACCACTGTGGGCCACTTGCCTACCTGAGAATAAGAAAAAAACAAGTTTAGAGATTTCAGTATCTGCCAACTAACATTCAAATCAGCAACTTCTGCAAGTCATGGATGATTCTGTTACCACAGCATCTGACCAGTGCAGCTTCCTTTTGGTACTTTGTTTGCTTTTTGTCATTGTAATTCTAATTACCGACTTCGTCTTTTGGCAAGTTTCCACTCCACATAACTGATAAGCAAAGATAAGATGGGGAAAAAGTGTAATGTTTATGTGGTGTCAGCAGCATTTCTGACTATGCCATCACAATAAAAAGCTCTCAAAGATAATTTTTTTCCCCTCTCCATCAACTGACACGTTAAAGTTTTACTTAGATATAGAGCACACTTCAAAATAAAAGTACCAATGCTTAAATATTTCAACTGCAAAAGCATCTTTAACCTAGGGAAAACAGAGATATTCAAAACCTGACTGGACATAGTCTTGGGCAACCTGCTCTAAACTCACCCACCCTGCTTGAGCAAGGTGGTTAGACCAGGAGTTCTCAAGAGGTGCCTTCCAAGCTAAACTATTCTGTGAAAGTGGAGGAAGGTTACACCTTAACTACTGCTCTTCACCCAATGTTTTCACTGCAGCGGAGCTTTAGAACTCAGAAAAATAAAGCCATCTTAAAACAACTAGAAGAACATGGACTCTTCTGGGGCAGAACTAGTGTTTACAATAATCTAACACCCACTTCAAAAAAAGACTATTCTTTCTATTCTCTCAGGTCCCATGGAATTCTAGTAACAACTGGGACTAGCAAGATCCAGACTCTGTCATGTCTTATATCAGAAGCACCAAAGGATCATATGTCAAGGTGTCTTCTGCTGATCAGTAAGGGCACTGCAGGCACACTGCAGAATCCCAAGCAATCTTCTTTATTAAGGTTTCTCCAATTAGCAAGGCAGAAAGTACTTCCAACTGAAAAGTATACAAATTATCAGGATCTGTAAAATAGTTTTAATCTAAATGCAAGTACTGAAGATTTCACTCCATTTTTCAGCTAAGCCCAGAACAATATCAAATCAAACTCACTGCTGTATTGCTGAGGTACTCCAAATTCCTGCAACCATTCCGTTAAGGCCAACTTCAGGGCCATTTGTGGGCTGTAGAGAACGTCTGTTTCAATATCTTCATCACTTCCCTCATTTTCCAGTTTAATCTGGATGGAAACTGTACTGTCTTCAGTATCAGCTACAGAGACAAATTTTAAAAAGTTATCATGCAAGTTTCATTTAGAGTAAAAAAAGTCACATTAGACAAGGCATTCAACAGCCTTCACAAAGTAGGACAAAGATTACTTCCTCATTAGACGAATTGGAAAACTATGGTCACCATCACTATCAACGCAGACACAGTATGCAGAAACCAGATATTCTGGCATTCAGTTTCTCTTTTGATCTGCTTCTATTTCAATGAAATCAAATCCATGGACACTTATGTCAAATTTTGGCACTAAAATTGCTTGCTGAGAGTGCTTTTTATACAACCACATACACCTCTCAAGACTTAAATTCTTTGATTCTTCAGGAAGTCAATAAAACAATCTAGATGCTTGTTATCTTTCAGGCAACTATTAAATTTTGGGATATAAAATGCTAGGTGATCTTAGAAAGAAAAAGTTGGTGAGGAAAGGCTAGAATCATTAAAAAAATTTAAGATAAAAATCAGTATGACTTATATGGTTAAGCACAGAACCCGGTGCAAACAGTGACGCATACTTACTCATCACCACATCTTTTCTCACTCCATTCATGTTAGACTTGTACCATGTTGCAAGTGTGTGAATAGCAACATAATTGGCTTCAAATTCACAGTTTGGATTGGTCAGAACTCCCTTTAGTCGAGGGATGAGCTCAGTTGACCGACCTTTGTAAGGGCCAAGAAAAAGCCTCTTTTGATCATAATCATTAGCGTGAATGTTATCCCAGATAACTGGTGCTCTCCTGATGATCTTAGAAACTTCTTCAATGGACTCTACTGGAATGTCTTTGGATACAACTTTCGGACCTAAGAGGGAAACAGGATAATCAGAGGGTTTTCTATATACTTGAAGATTCACTCCACAAGAAGTTGACAGTTTATCTTAAAAATGATTTCTTGTAAGTATTCAGTAAACACCAACAGCAAATTGGGAAAAAAAACCAAAACCAAACAAAACCCACAAACAAAAAAACCCCCCACCAAACAAAAAACCCCAATGAACCACCCCAACTAAACAAACAATTTTTACCTGTCCATAACACCTCAATACCAGGGAGCAGCTTTTCTCCTACAGTCCGTAAATATGGCGACTGGGCAACATTTGGATAACAGAAAGTTCCACAGTACTCTGCACCAGAAAAGACAACGTCACCAATAGTAGAAGGATGCACACATGTGTCAACATACCCAATTGTCCCACAAACACATTGAGAGAATACCACCACTTGAGAAGAGAAACATCTATAAAATTAATCAATAGAGACCCAAAAGTCTAAAGTAAAAATAAAAAGGACATTATGAATGATACTTAGCATAGAGATCATAAAGGAAAGGTAGAGAATTTATTTTAAATTGCACAAATGTCAAAATTATGAACAAACTAATAAAGTCTATAAATAGAAGGGCATATTACAGAAAAAAAATGTGCAAGAGAAGTAGAAACCCTAAGACTGATTATGAAGTGCTAATACCTAAAAATAGCAGAACATATGTCTCTCAAGTTAAAGAGAAGGTCTGCAACAGAACCAAACTACTACAGTGTAAGGGGATAAACAAATTAACAGTGATGATAACATTGCTACTGAATTGAATTTTCCATGCTACAATCCACACCACTGAACGTAGTGATTCTCCCTTACAATATTCTTACAGATATTAGAGGAAGCTTGCAATTTAAAAAAAAAAACACCAATGATTGGACCTGAGTGCAAGTCATCTTATTTTTTAATAAGTCAAACAACTCAGTGACTGGTAAAAGAGGGTAACCTTATTAAAAACAAGTACCAACGACAGAAGTGAGCACAGACTGTGTTGTACCTCTACTTTAAAAAAATTCAAAGAAACTCACAGCTAGCCAGATCAAGAAGCAAAAAGATTTTGGTACAAGTCGAACAGAAGTCTTCCTTTAGCCTAATTTTCAGTTCAAACTTCTCAAACCATTCTGTCAAGCTGCCTTCTTTGCTTGGCATTAAGCATTTCAGAGATGTGTAGATTTGGCAAAACCTCTGCATATACTTGAACCTTTCTTTATAAGTCAATTTCTTCAAACTACCCCAAAATACTCCTTAAATATTAAACCAGCTTTTCAATCAGTAAAATAACAGGGCCCCTCCTTTAAGACTGAACTAAATGATTCATCTTGTTTTACCTGTAGGACAGAAAAGGAATGTGTCTGGTTCTCCTAGATATTGATAAATTTCATTTGTGATTGAGACTTGAGCATGAGCAAAGGAACTGAAAACTTCTTTGTCTGCTGCACACATGTTGTGATCGATATCATCAAAGAGCAATGCAAAAGATCTGCAGCCAAACTGGGAAACCTAATACCAGAGACAAGAGCAAAAGGTTTGATTTTTTAATTTTTTTTTTTTTTTTTCTTTTTTAAAAAAAATTTAAAAATTTTAAAAGAANTTTTTTTTTTTTTTTTTTTTTTAAATAAAACTGTAGAATTTTTAAAAGGAAAAGCTACAGGAACGGGGGAGAGAAAGTAGGGGTGGCAAGACAGACTTTGGTATCTATTCACAATGAATGTCTATCTCTGACCTACTGCTCTACTTTTCTCAAATATTAGACCTCTAAAGACCTGCAATCTGTTCCAGTTTTAACAGTCCAAAGCTGATCTCACTGGGCAGACTGCTGGGAAAAAAGCTAACTTTGTAACAGCTTTTGAACAAGAGAGAGAAGTCAATTATGAGAACAAAGAAGATGTGTATGTCAGGTCTGCCTCCAAACGCATTTATTCTGGATAAGAGTTCTTGCTTTAGAAATGCATCTTGGCTTCAAGGTCCGAAAATACTCTGAAGACAAGCTCCCAAGAACAACCTTCAGAATCCAATACAAGATTTTTTATTTTTTTTTTTTTAATCTAGATGACCACTGACCACTTCTGCAATGCAACCTGAACACATCGATTGAAATTGTTCAGAGGCACCCAAACTAACATTAGTGCTGAAAACATTAAAGCAGCTAGTGAAAAGCTGCAAGACTGAGCAGGGTACTGAAGTTTTCAAATTAAGTAGCACTGCAACTGTGGTAAGTTTGTGTCACGCTTACCTGGTCCAGCTTGCGTTTCAATGTGGATACCTCTTTAGGATTGGAGAAAGTGATGTCAAGTCCAGGTGAGATTGCATAGATGAACTCTATTTCATGTTCTCGTGCAGCTGATATTAGAGTCATTAGCTGCTCTGGAAATCAAATTAAAATATTTTAGAAGGAATCAACAGTTAAAACAATAGTGTCAGGCATCATTATAAGTAAATTATAAAATGCAGATGCCTCTGCTACCATAATAAAAATATTATAATAATTCACCGGAATTTCTTAAAACTAACACAGCAAAGAGTACCAAATTATTTGGAAGAGTTCTCAGAAATTATGCCAAGAGGAATATAAAACAACTGTCCTTGTATTGTTATTTTCCATGTTAAAATTTTTAAAATATTTTTAAAAATTCTCTTCATCTCAATGTTGTGAGACAAATGTGGAGGTAGTCTGTTTTTACAGTATGCACACCAACAGTCCCAGAATTGTTACTCACTTTTTCCACTTTTGTCACACATACTAAAAGACAATTCAATGTAGTAATACCACCCTGAATGACACTGGTTCACATACAATTCATATGACTGAAGCTCAGGAGACATGAAAAAGGGCTTTTTTTAACTTCACTGTACAGATGTAGCTCCTTTAAGAAACAAACTTCAAATTTAATCCTCCATACAATGAATAAGGAGAATTATTTTTAGAATATTTAATAATCTTTGTTGTTATGGGCAATTATCTTGCAGTATCCTTTAGATTACATTTTTGCGGTGATTCAAAGTGGCCTCCAAGAAGGATTATTTAATTTCCAGCAAGTATCATTTTTCCCCTCACCCCAGGAAAATGATAATCCTCACAGGCTAATAAAACACCATAGATCCCATAAATGCCAGAGGTGCATAAAAAGCCTCACATTAGCTTAAACAAGTCTTTTATGTTCTTACTAAATAGTCAGAAGCTGCTTTTCTGACTGGTAGTCTTTTCATTGAGACAATCTTTTTTTCCTTTTCTGTAGCAAATATTTTCCACTTCAAAATATGGCTCAGATGTTCAAGAGCCAGAGGAATAATTCTGAGCAACCTTTCCCCAGAAAAAAAGTGTATCTTGTAAGACAAAGCCTGAAAAGCAGCTTTAGAAATCATCTGTAGAGTTATAGTTAAAAGAAGTAAATCCATGTTTGTACCAAAGCTCCACTAAATATGTCTGCAGGGTATTAAGAACAGGTCTGCACTCCCCTTTGGAAATGGCTACTGTGATTAAACACACACAAGCATAGGCAGTAATGACTGATTCATTCAAAAGTCTACTTATAGAAAACACAGAGGGGAAATAAAGGCAATTACCTGCTTCCTCCACAGAGTACATTTCTCGCCAGAACATCCTGTGCTTGTAGTCATCCTTTGGAGCATACAGGTATGTATTTAGTCCCCACTTCTGAAGTCTATAAACATAAGAAAAAAATCATTCAGGAATTCTAGGTTTTATTTGATCTAATTCTTTTACTTGATCTAATTTATTTTTTTCTTCATTGAACACTGTGTTACACTATTAAGTCACAGTAACTTATGCACAACTAATATTGGACCAATTTGGTTTAGGCAAGATGAGGTGAATATGAGCCCCCAAGAGTATCAATATTCGGCAAAATGCTGTTCCAGATTAGAACAGAAATTCTTTTCAGGCTTAAGTGGAAGATTATGATTATATTGCAATGGAATGTGCTGCAGTAAGAGGAAGCATGACTTGCCTTCTAAAAAGTTCTTTCCTCTGCTCCATAACCCAAGGTCTTCCATAAAATCCTATGGGAAACAAGATTGAAATTATCCAGTTAGATGTTAAATTATGGCTGGTCCATGAAACGTTATATCACAACCCACTGTTTTCTTCCTCTTTTGCTACATTCATTAAAAAGCTTCCCAAACCAGAAAGGAAAAAG
The DNA here is from genome assembly GCA_013400195.1 of Aramus guarauna. Lineage (NCBI taxonomy): Eukaryota > Metazoa > Chordata > Aves > Gruiformes > Aramidae > Aramus > Aramus guarauna. The sequence goes on from VXBL01007083.1 coordinate 458,957, forward strand.
TAAAATAATCTAGTTAGCATTAGGAAAGTGTAATAACTTAAACTGATCTAAATTTAAAATGCAATTATAACTTATTTAATTTCTTATGATCTAAGGTCTTATTTTGGCCGCTGAAGCTATTAATTTTTAGAATCCAAACTGTATTTCTGAGCCTATGCCCTTGACAAGTCAGGTCCACATTATTGTAAGAGCAGACTGAACAGTTATAACCTAATTAAACTATCACTCCAGACACCTACAAAATAGATTTGATTGTAATGTGAACACTGAAGACATTTGAAAACGTTTACCAGCTCAAAAATGCTTAGCTGGTGGCACAGATTAGAATGCTAAGTACACACATGGAGTATATAAATACATACTGGGGTAGATGATGTGTAATTTAAAAAAAATGCACAACTGAGTCAACGAAATGCTTTGGATTTCATTCCTTTTATTCAGTTTAATAGGCTCCCTGTCAAAATTAATTTGCAAGTTGATATCTTACTTTACAATTCCCACATCTTTGCAAGCTAAGACTGTGTCTTTGAATAATCATATAAAAGCATCTACACAAGTGATTTTAGTATAGTGTATATTCAAAGTCATGGAATTCCATGAAAATCGTAACTGCTTCTGGTTTTAAATCTAAGCCTTCCATTCTAGAAACATAATACTTTAAAAAGCACTCTCAATGCACTCTTAGTCAAGTAAATTCACTTAGACCTATGTGCAAACAGTTCAACCACAAGTGGGCACTTCAAAACAATGCACGCACTGCCAAGCTGAAGCTAAGTCCAGAGACTAAAATAACACTGAAATTTAATAAGCTCTTATTTTCAAACAGCACGGCCACTCAGTGATGAATGATGCTCCTAATACACAAAGCTTACAAGTCCCCACAGAACACCAGTTCAAAAGGTAGACAATATCTTCATTTCCAGAGCTATTCACCATTGTAAATCTGTAAATATTTGGTCTCACAGAGGTCAAAAACATCCTCCTGCAGCCTTTCAAAACTCAAACCTGATGCAACTGAAGCATATTCTATACACTAACAAGTATTTCAGTTACCTGTTAAGTGAACAATGCTCTTTTAAGAAGCTTAAAGCCGGCTCAAGTCTTAAGAATTAGTCCCTCAAAGAGTCATCTTAGACTAACTGGCACCACGAAGTGGCAAAGCTGAGTAACTACTAATCCTCACAAACTGCAAAGTGACAGAGGACAGTTAAACAGAGGAACAAACAGGAGAGCAGTTGCAAGGCATGAAAACCTGTTTATTTCACCCAGAACAAATTTCTCATTTTCACTAGCATTATCTAATTCTGACTGATACTACCCTGAGGAAGCTCAGCAACCCACAAAAGAAATGAAAAACTGTGATACCTAACGAATACCACCTATGTCTCGTAACTCGTTCAGAACACTTTTGCTTTAGCTATTATACTACTGTTTCACATCTACCAGCCTAAAGCAGAGCAGGGGCCTACTATAAAAAAAAAAAATCAGATAACAAAAATTAATTAAATAAGACTGAAGAGAACATACTAATCTGAAGCGATGCTCTTCCATCTGTCACCACATTTCTTAGATTATTAACGTCACCAGGGGATGACAATTCTTGAATCTTTCTGTCAAACTAAAGATCAACCTGGTTTCATATTACTCACTCAAGACTGTGTGTCAGGTTAATACAAAGTCAACTGACCATGCCAAATACTTCATCCCAGTTACCACACTCTCCATCACTAAAAGTCAGGATATCCTGGAGGCAGAGCACTAGAGCTTTGCATACAGTACTCTCTTAGATCTTATTACTCCCCAAACAAGTGAATTTGATATCTGTCATAAATTTTTCACATTCTTAGAGTGGACATCCAGTATTTTCACCCAGTATTTAGCCAATCCACCCGCTCTTTTCTACAAAAGATCCAAAGTCTCCATCTCATTGCTTTAATCTCACCATACCTCTAGTCTGTTAACCCCTGTACTACACTTACGTATTTATCTGCACTTCTGAACTTAATCCCTGTTTTTCTCTTACCCCTATAATTCTCGAGTGACTAAGGAGACAGATGTTTTCACCACCCGCTATCGTTTACTTCATTCAACCTGTTGGTGGTGGTGGTTTTGTGGGTTTTTTTGCTGGTTTTTGGAGTTTGTTTTTAAACACCCCCCTATTCCTTTTTTCCTGTATGCATATTAATGTTAGACTGGTAACTCCTAACTAGTGATAAGACTGCTTCATTGGGCAGAGGCCATTTTCTTGCTCTGTTTTATGCACAGTACAGACAAGAACACCTGCACCAAAATATACGCAGATCAACAATGTAACTAAGATGACAAGAAATACTATTATGGTATATGCAGTGGTTCCAATATAAACATGGATGAATAGGAGATTCATGGTTAAGGTGTATTGGCAGAAACACGAAAAAACACGTTGTTATGATCTGTATTTCTGTTCACTGTTACCTGTCTCCAAAGCCTTCAATTTAGTATCTATCTTCACAGTATTAACAAAGACAAGACATCTCTCTCCATGCTGACTGTATCTAAGCCCTAGTAAGTGCTAAAAAAATAAAGGCACTAACTGGGTGCACTGTGCACAGTGACATCTGCAGAAGCCAAATGTTTTTTTCTTTTTAAGATATGAACAAAAAGCATTCTCCAAGCAATGCAGATACTGAATTTGATAAAC
>VXBL01007083.1:474178-488739 GCA_013400195.1 Aramus guarauna
AGCAGCCAGCACCCCCAAACCCCAACTGCAGCTGAGAGGGGCTGTGGCCCCACAGCAGGGACCCCCATTCCGTGGGGCGGATCAGCCCTTGCTCCTCCATACTCACCTCTTCTCCCAGGGGGGATCAGCTCGCACCGCAGGGCAGGGGGACACCCCGGCCAGGGGCTCGGACTTGCCAAGGGGCCAAGCGCACCTGGTGCAGGGTGAGTAGGGGGCTCTGGGCAGCTCTGCGCTCACTCCCTGCTCAGCCCCTTTTGCCCCCCCCCGCCCCCATCACACCTCCGTCTCCAAACCAACACCGAGCTTCGAGTGACAACCCCCCAGCCCTTAAACCGGCGCCAGGAGGGTCCTGCTGCCCCAAGCCAGCTCCAAAGCGGGTCTCGCCGCTGTGTATCCTGCAAGAGCCGCTCCGAGGAGCTGGAGAGGGGGAAAACCAGCCTGGAAGCAGGTGAGGACAGAGGTGGGTGCAGAGCCCATCGGATCGGACCCCTCCGAGACAGGACTGATCCTGACAGCCCCAAACCCAGGTCAGGGGAGCGGTGGAGGTGTCCCCTCCCCGTGAGCAGGGCCAGGGCGGAGGGCAGGCAGCAGCACCGCCGGGGACACACACACACAAAGGCAAGAAGAAGCACTTGCTTTCGCTGAGCGAGGGGATGGATTTGGGCCGGCAGCAGGGCAGCAGTTTGAGGAATCGCTGCTTCAGCGCTTTTTTAGTTTGGCCTGGCGGGTTGCCTGGAAGAAAGAAGGAGTCACCAAGCAGAAGAAGAGTTAACAGAGCAGCGGCCCCCGGACCCGGCGGGCAGCAGGGTTGGGCACCCGGCACGGGGCGAGCGGGGCTGGCGGCAGCACATGCAGCGCGGCGCAGGAGGAGCAGGAAGGCAAAGCCCAGCCCAGGCTCTGCTCTGCCTTTCTGCTTCATCCCAGGACAAACCCAGCACTGGAGTTTTCCTCCTTGGGAAGAATGGGGATGGCAAAGGAGCAACCTTGCTGTGCTACCCACACCCAGCACCTCCGCACCACCCCCGCCCCCCCCCGATCAGAAAATGCCAGGGTGCACTGGAGACACCCAGCAGCCCAGAGACCCAGGAGATGGCAGGACTGGACTCTGCCGTTTAGCCCCAAGGCCAAATACCTGCTCCCTGGGGACCCGACCCTCCCCAAGGGGCTGCGCAGGGAGGCAGGGCAGGATGGAGCCCAAGAAACAGCCTGCAGCTGAGCCGAGGCCTTGCACCCTCCCCAGAGCTCGGGGCCGGGTTTGATCCTGCTGGCACCCGACGGCTGAACGCGAAGCATGCGCTGAACCCAGCCATGCAGCCCAGACTGCGGCATGCACCCCCGCCCCAGCGCAGCACTGGGATCCGAGCCCGGGGCCCTGCCTTGAGACAGCCAGGCAGGGACAGGGCTCAGGGTCTTGCCTCGGCCAGGCTATGGGGCAGGGTGAGGGGCTCCCCACATCAGCCTGACCCATGGCTATCCCTTCCAAGTGACCCTGCATTAACAGCAGGTCCCCTCACTGCACAGACCCCCCCGCCAGTCCCTATTGCCCCATCTGGACCCCAGTAGCTTTGCTCAGCCCCATCTCTCCCAGCTGGTGCTGCCCCATGGCCGCAGACCCACTCCCTCCCTTCCCGCAGGGCCCCGCGGTGCCTCAAGCCAGCAAATTCAGCGCAGGACTAATGCCACAGGCGAGGAGGGGAGGAAGAGGAGGGGATGAAGGCCGTGCTGGGCTCCAGCCCCCAAAGGGAGGCAGGCAGCAGTGTGGGGCACCAATGGGACGAAAGGTGCAAAGTCCCTTTGGGGCTCTGCTGACACCACGTTTGCTCCAAGCGCCCCGGATGTCTGCAAGCAGCAGGTCACGACGCTTACACGTCCCAATCCCTGGTTTTGGGGTTGTTTCTCTAGGGGGCTAGCAAATGGGCCTTCTCTGGCAGCTTTCTCAGCCTCGTGGGGCTGAGCTGAGCCCCAAGTGCTGGGAAAATGGTGCTGTGTGGTACCCAGCTCCAGGATAGCAACTCGGGTCTGCATCCAGCAGCCCCTGCTAGGCAGGTTGGTACCCAAATGCCCACAGGCAGGACCTGGGACCCTTTGAGCTCACACCAAGACAGCAGGCTGGGGCAGGCAGCTCCATCACTTTGGGGTGATGGAGAACAGGTCAAGGAGGTCATTGTCCCAGCAGGACATCACACAAAGCCACTCGGAGAGGGCAAACTGTGTCATCCACAGCAGGGTGCCAGTGATGTGCAAACGCGTAGGGATACACAATGCACCCCCTGGCATTTGTCACAGGGTGACAGGGGCAAGGGTGAGGGCAGGCTCTTGGCGCTGGCAGGACAGCACAGCCTGGCTCCTGTCTGCCCCGGGGTCTGCAGGCAGGTGAGGAAAGAGCCTTTTTCCTTCCTAGAACCAGGCACCAGTTGCGCATAAAACATGATTTTGGCCCAGTTAATTTTCCAGGGCTTTGACTTGCAGAGGGAAAGGGAAATTGCACCTTTCAGCCTTCCAAGGATGCTCTGGGGCCAGGTTCCTCTGGCAGAGCTGAGCTGTGGGAACAGACCTGGGAGGCAGGAGCAGCCCCTTCACCCAGGGGGAAGGGATGGGGTGGGCAGAGCAACACCCAACACCAGGGTGATGGGCCAAGGGAGGGAGCAGGGTGGGAGGGAAACCACACAGCGAGAGAGATGCAACAGAGAGTAAACTGTGGTTGGACTCACAGGGGCAGCAGGTATAGGCACGTGCAGTAGGTCAGGTCGGGTGCAAGATACACTTTAGTTTGTTATAAAGAAGGAAAAAGAAAAAAAAAAAAAAAAAAAAAAAAAAAAAAAAAAAGAACATGGGTGTTTTCTTAAGGAAAAAACCGAAGAGGGCCCGATTCCAGGGGCCCCAGGGCAGGGGAGGGAGAACGTTCAGCACATGCAGATTAACAACAGGAGAGGGGTGACCAGGGCTGGGGTTTTGCTGTCCTGGCTTTGGTGCACCCGAGGGCTCACCATCCCTTTTCTGTCCCCAGCATCCAAACTGCGAGCAAGTCTGGGGGTTCCCTGGGCTCCCCCTTGCTGGGAAACAGCTCTGCCCGTAGATGGGGAGTGGAGCCCGGCCATGTGCTGCCCCGCCGGACACACAGGACGTCCGCAGCACAAAGTCCTGTCCCTGCCAGCAACAGCTCCTTCTCCAGCTGTCGCTCTGCCCTCCACCCCTCCGCAGAAGCCATCGAGTGGCTGGCACAACACGGGCCAAGAGAGAGGGCTGGCAGTGTTTTATCTGCGGTGGGAGGTCTCCCGGGTTGAGTGGCTCGGCGCTTCCCACCCATCACTGCGCAGCCCAGCGACTTCAGAACACACGCACGCACAAACCGAGCCTCCATCCTTGGGCAGCACCAAAAGGGGAAGGGATTTCCCATCCCCACCTGCTGTTGAAATGAATCCCGGAGGTTGCTGGACGCTGGCTCTGAAGGGGCCTGCAGCCGGTGGATGACCCTGGCCATGGACCACTTTGTATTGAGCCACCCTCAGCTGATGTGTCCTTGGGGGCTGGATCCAGCCAGTGTCACCACCTCGGAGGGTTACGTGCTGCTGGGCTGACACCCCCCTTCCCAGGGAGGGCTCAAGCCTGGGCTGCTCCCTGGTCTTCCCACAGAAAAATCAGGAGCCAGGGTCAGCCCAATGCATAACCATGTCCCTGCCCTCCCCATGGAGCCACAGCCACCAACACCCTCCCACTGACAGGTGGCTGGGGACACCAACCCAACCCTTCCACAGCACTCTCCTGCTAGAAAAGACCTTACAATAACAAACCAACAGGCAGTGCCAAACTCCCCCTTCCCTCCTAGTAATCCATCAAGAAATCCATCATCACCATGGGTGGAAGATGTGCATCCCACAGTGGCGAGATCTCCCAGTGTCCCCAAGCTCAGCACCTGGGCACAGCACCATTCCAGGATGGGACCAGAGCACCAGCAGCCACAGGATGGGTCATGCAGCTCCCACAGCCCCTGCTTGGCCCCATGGGGCAACACCAGGTCATTCGGAAGGTCAGGATTTGCTGGTACCCCAGGGACAATCTGCCCCAGCCCCCTGCCCCAGGAGTAGGGCTGGCAGAGGGGATCCTCTGCCTTTTCAGACAACCTGGCTGGGAAGCAGGAGGGCAAACCCCAGCCAGGGTAGGGGGATGAGCCAGAAGAAGGGGCAGGGCAGGCCCAGGGGAGCATGGGGAAGGGGTCAGCAGCTCCCAGAACAGGCTCTTTTCAAGTAGAAGAGCCTCCATCCCCTTCCAGAGCATCACCTTTTCCTGGGAGGCAAGAGGCACATCCCCAAGCTCCCTTTGCCAGGCCATGGCTCTGGGTCCATCCAGGCAGTGATGCTGAGCCCAGCTGCCCCTACCACCTGTGGCTCAGAACCATCCCAACACAGGGCTCAGCTCTGAGCAGGGTCCACCGGCCCCCCAGGGGCTCTGCTCCCCCTCTGCAGCACCCAGCCTCAGGCAGTGCCACCTCCCAGTCAGGGGGACCGCAGCTCTCCGGGGTCTGCAATGAAGACCAGCAGGAGGAAGACACAGCGAGCTCCCCCAGCCACCCCGGGGAGTCGGGATGGGACCTGCCAGCAGCAGCTCTGCAAATGACCCTCATCAGTCAGCAGTGACAGAGCCGAGTGTAACTGGGGCCAAGGTGCCTGCAGCAGCCGCTGGGGCCAGACGGTCATCCATTAGGGGAATGAAATCAGAGCTGGCATCTCCTGAGGTGGGGAGACAGATGGAGAGTCCCTGTCCTGGGGTGGGACAGGGGCAGCCCCAGCCCAGACACCCAGAGCCAGCCGGGCTGAAGGAGCTGGGAGCAGCAAAGCTGCTGAGTGAGACCCGCGGTTTGTGGGACAGCAGAGACTCAGGGTCAGGATGTTCCCCGGTGTCAGAGAGAGGAGAGCGGCTGTACAACTGTTGTGCAAAGCAGAGCCAGAAGGGAGATGGGGGCACGGGCCAGAAGGGGCTGCAGAGCAGCGCTGTCCCCATTCCCAACCCCAGCCTGGGGCAGCACTCCCAGACTGCCTGGCTGTGCCTAAAGGAGGTGTTGGCAGAATAATAATTTCTCAGGCCACACCACATACAAAACGTGATCAGGGAAGGGACAGGACACTGGTGCCAAGGGACAGTGGAGCTCAGGGGCTCCCCAAACAGAGCAGGTAAGGCTGTGGGACTGGGACAGCTGTCTGCATTCTCTGCTGTAAAACCCACACGCAGGGACACATCCTGCCCTGTCCCCATCACCGCCACCATGGCAGGGTCTGGCAGCAGGAACCAGCACATCCAAGGGGGCAGAGAAGCTACCCAAAAAATGCCCCAGCAGAGCAGCAGCTCCTCTTGGCTGCAGGCAGCATGTCCTGTAAGACAGCTGGTGCTCTGCACACCCATTGCCCAGATGCCATCCATACCCTCCCCAGTAAGGCACAGGGATGAAGCCTGGACATGCCTCAGCCACAGCCCAGCCGGCTCAGGGACATCCTCCATCACAAGGGGGGTGAAAGCACCTCTTGGGCAGTGCACCCTCCTCCCCTCCCTCTGCTCAGTCACTGACTGCTCCTCTGATCTCTCCTATCCCTGCATCCACCCATCACTGCTCCCATCCCAAGATCTGGCTGCCTGAGGGGATGCGATCTGCAGCCCCTTCATCCTGCAGCATCCCCAGCGCCGGCCAGGAGGCAGAGGGGATGGGGGCAAACAAATTCCAAACCACACTCATGCAAAGTCTGTCGGCAGCCCTTGTCTGAGCCTGGACTGCCCATGGCACAGCGAGGAAGGCAGCCAAAGGAGACAAGGCAGCAGCACTGTGCAGCGCTCTGCACTCCCGCCCTCGTCAGGCACATCCAACAGGTCTCACACCCCTCACTCTGACATGTTTTGGGTCCTCTTGTCTGGCCACAACCAGCCCTGTCCTCAGCAGCCATCTGCCAATCCAGGGAGCTCAGCACCCACAGCATCCCCTTACCTCCCCAACCCTGGCACAGCCCCACAAGGAGGGCAAAGGGGCCAGGGGCTCCAGCTTCTTTTAGCCACACTCCCCCCATAGCCAGCAATTCTGTCCCCCCAGCCCCAGTCACCTGCAACCCTTTCCCCAAAGCCCAGCCTTCTGCAACCCAACACCCCAGATAGTCCCAGTCCCCCAGCACCCCACACATCACTGCACCCCAATGCCTCCAGACCCGGGTATCCCCCACTCTAATGCTCCCAGACACCGTAACTTTCTAGCATCCTGCACCCCAACACTCCACATCCCAATGTCTCCAGATATTCCTACCCCAACATCCCTGATACCCCTGCACCCCAGTGCCCCCCCAAACACCCCAACACTCCCAAACCCCAACCCCCCCAACNAAACAGACTAATCCTTCCAAGCCTCCCCTAAGCACCCTGCAGCCCCTGGGACAGGAGGTGAGGAGCACCTCCACCACAACATCTCCATCCCCTTGCAACCCCATCCCCATCCCCGTCCCACCTCCCCTGGACAGGTCGATGATGCCCAGGGCATGCAGTAGCTTGAGGCTGGAGCAGAGCAGCAGGATGATGCCCACCGTTTGCAGCCCCTGTGGGTCCCAGGGTGCCCCAGCAACCGACATCCCCCAGACACACAGCCCCAGCAGGCAGCTGGTCTGGCAGCAACAGATTCAGCAAGGGAGGAGAGGGGAGGGCAGGGGAGGAGAGACCTGCCTTGGCCCTCCCTCTTCCCGCCCCGTCACCCTCTGGGGTCCCTCAGGGCACCCAGCTGTAGGGGAGGAGGGAGCCCACACAACTGCCCAAGGGACTTAGGGGTCAGCTCTCACCCCAGGACACCCCTGCACCTACACAGCCCGGCACAGGCACCCCACAGCCCTGGAAACTGTGGAGGAGTGCAGAGCTGGCACCTCTGGCTGCATGGGGGAGGCTCGGCTGACCCCGACTCCCACCCCAACAGCAGCACGTGGTGGCACTGACCCTGGAGCAGAGCCACATGCAGAGACCCTCCAGCTCATTGCCCACTGCCCCCTCACCCCAGTGACCAGCCCCTCTGCCCCATCCCAAACCGCCAAACCTGCCTCCAGCAGTGCCCCCACCTTGTGTGCACCCACGGCATGGCAGGAGGAGCTCCCTGCCTTGGGGCTCAGCCCTTGTCTGCCAGTCACCTCCACAGATACTTGCCACCCTCACCTCTTCCCTCTTCACCTCCTGGGGGAACATCTGCACCTCTCCACACCAGCAAGTAAGGCACAGCCACGTGCAAGATCGATGGCACGTGGAGGAGCCGCAGCTGGGGGCTGCCAGCCCTGGGTACCTTGCTTGCTGCTGGAGGGAAATGTGTCCCACTCCACCCCAGGGTGCTGCCTGGAGGGAGGGCAACACAGTAGGGTGGGGTGGCCAGCCAGGGTGGAGGCTCCCCACAGCCCACCCAAAGCCCTGCCTTGTGGGCAGCAGGGCAGGCACTCCAGCCTGGTAGCTGTGGTAATCAGAAAGTCTCTTTGAGCTGGTTTTCTATGCATCTCTCACCTAAAAGCTGCTGCTGATTTGGCCACCCCCTGCTCCAGCGGCTTGGCAAGCCCCAGGGCAGGTGCCCATGGGGAATGAGGCATTTCCCCGCATCCCTGGGAGGGGATGCTGCAGCCAAGCACAACTGGTGCGTGGAACCTCCTGCCACCTGTGCTCCAGGGACCCCAACCCCGCAGAGCCCTGGCCAGGGCACCTCTATTGCCATCTGCGCCCAGTCCTGGGGTCTGATCTTGCCCCTCGCAGTGGAGAAGCGAAGGAGACCCCGTTGATCTCTCACAGCACCCCGCAGCCCAGCACAACCCTGCGCTAGAGAGCCCCAGCCTGGCTCCAAGCCACCCTCTCACATCGGACTCCAAGGTTTCATCCTCCACTCGCAGAGCAGGGCTGCAAAGAAGGGCTGCCCCAACAGGCTCCCTTGCTCTCTAGCTTTATTGCTTTTTCTCCAACCTGCAATTTTCTCACCTTCCTGTGGCTGAGCGATCTCCCTGCCCCTCCGTCCACTGGCTCAGAGCCCATCTCTGGGGCAGAGTGGGGTCCCTGCTCCATGTCCAGCCATGTCCCCTTGCTCCCCTCTCCAGGCACATCAGCAACAGAAAGAACAAGCCAGGCCAGAGGGAATTGGGAGGCAAGCAATGTGAAAAGTGATTAACGCGAGGCCGGAGGGAGAAGAGATTCAACAAGCTAATTACGTCTGGCTGGGCTGAGTGGGACGTGACACCACGCAGTGGCACAGTCAGCAGGGTCCGTGCCGCAGGTGCTGTGGTCTTCAGGGAGCTCAGTGCTGTGAGAACTGCCCTGGCCCGATGTGGGGGGGTGACAGCCAAGGGGACCCAGGGCCAAGTCCCATTCTCGATCAGCTTCACCCTCTCCAGGCAGGGCGAGACAGCGCAGCCCATCCTGTGTCCACAGTGATAACCAGGGCGGATGTCCCTGGGTGCAGAGCACGTGGAAGATGCTCCACAGAGGGGACTGTAGGATCCCCAGGAGACCTTCTTCTCCAAGACCCCAGTGCTGGCAGGATGCAGCCCAGCTACAGCATGCCTCAGAGCATAAGGCTGTGCCAGGATCCAGACTCAGAGCCTGGCCAAGGCTACCATACATCTCTGCCTCTACCCCTCCCGCTTTGCAAGCCCTCACCATGAGCAAGCAGCTCTCTCCTGATTCAGCCACCAGACCCTGCCCAGCCTTACAGCCAGTTGAAAAACCTACCAGCCCTTAGGAAAGGAAAGGCAAGGGTTAAACCCACCGCAGATGGGGAAATCTCTGGTGCACCCCAGCCCAGGGAACCCCAAACTTCAACCTGGAGCACCCACAGCTGTCCCAGGTTGGATTTCAATGCTCCAAGAACTACCCCACCCACAGCCAGTTCACTTTGACCTCTCAGGTCTGTCAAACTCGCCAGGCTGGATCGTGCCCTGAGCCCAGGGACCACTGGCACTGTGCCCCAAAGGGCCAGTCCCTCCTGCAGCCAAGACACTGCACTCCTGCCAAAGGGGTTCCTGGAAAGCAGGGCTTGGCAAGGAGCTTTGCTCCCACCATTGCTGCAGGGATGCTCATTTTCTCCCCTCCCTGAGGGGACCTTCGCCCTGAGCCAGGCATCAGGAGGTGGCCATGCCACCTGCTGCCACCACCCTCCTGCCTGGCACCCTTTGGTGTGCTGGTGGCACCCAGCCAGGCTGCTGCTCCTTCCCGTTTTCCCCCCAGACACTGGAGGGGTTTGGCACCCTCCCCAGCCCTGCTTCCCCCTCTGCCTCCTCAGCTCTGGGGCAATAGCAGCAATCCCCCTGGGAAGGCAGGGGCCAGCAGAGCCTGTGGCAGGGGCTCTCCAAGACACCCCCAATCCTGCCTGCCTCATACACAGCCCCTGACCCAGCTGAGGCAGGGACAACCCTGCCAGCCCCGGACAGGCACCAATTAGCCTACCGATAGCAATCTGCAGCCTCATCTAATATTCATCTGAAGCTGGGCTACACGGGTGGCTCTCCTGCCTTTTACCTCCCGCCCACCCCTCCTCCCAGCTGGGACCAATTGCTCCGTGCTGAATTATTGATGCTGCACTTCAGCAGCCAAAATCAATAGTATTTCTCTTCACCTGCCCCCTCCCGAGCACTTGGCTGAAGCAGGCTCTTGGCAGGGGGCTGGAAGCCCCCCGGGCAGCTCAGCAGCACGTGTGCGGCTCCACTGGGAGGTGTTCAGGTCTGGGGATAGGCACGGTGGAATAGGGCAGCAGTGGGGTGACGTGGTCCACCAGTGATTAACCTGCTGGTAAACAATGCCGGCTCCAGCATCGATCACCCCTGGAGCACAGAGCACCCATGGGAGATGCTCCACTGCTGCTACCAGACAGCAGCTCTGGCTGCACAGGATCTGAGTGGGGACAATGCCAAAGGGACAGGGTGAGGGGGTGCAGACAACCAGTGCTCCCATCCAAGCCCTTGCTCAGAGGAGGACCAGCTCCAAATGGAGGATGGGTTTCTCAGGGCCTCATTCAGATGAGTTTGGGAACCCACAAATCCTGGAGATTCTCCCATGTTGTCCCTCTCCCCTATGTGGTCCCCCCCAGGGCAAATGGAGTCTTGATGCAAGATGGTTGCACCAAACCCTTCCCCAGGCTAGGGCATTTTTCCAGTCTTCTCTGGAGATGCTCCATCCCCAGTCCATCACCGTGGAGGCACGACACCTCCTGGCACAGCCCATCCCCAGGACACCACCAGCACAGCCTGGGCAGAGAGACAGCCACAGGCAGGGAACCGACAGGGAGAGTGCAGGGCAGCAGCTGGGGCAGGGGAAGCGTGGCAGGCGGTATTGATGGCTCCGGAGTGGGTGGTGGGGCCCTGTGTCCATTAGCAGACCTGAGCCATTAGTGTACGGTTTCAGGCTCTTTGCGGTCTCTGGGCTGTCACTGCTGGCCTGAGCACAGCTTATAAACAACGCCTGGAGGGGACTGAGCATTTCCCAGCCCCAGACACTGCCTGGGACCTTTCCCAGAGCGCAAAGTCTCCTACCTGCTGCCTTCTGAGCTGAGGAGGGGGTGACCCATAGACACAAGTCTATGGGGCCAGGTAGGATCCACCCAAGGGTACTGAGGGAGCTGGCAGAAGTGCTCACCAAGCCACTTTCCATCGTTTATCAGAAGTCCTGGCTAACTGGGGAGGTCCCAGTTGACTGGAAATTAGTCAGTGTGATGCCCATCTACAAGAAGGGCTGGAAGACGGATCTGGGGAACTACAGTCTTGTCAGTCTGACCCTGGTGCCAGGGAAGGTTATTGAGCAGATCATCTTGAGTGCCATCACATGAACAACCAGGTGATCATGGGTTTATGAAAGGCAGGTCCTGCTTGACTAACCTGATCTCCTTCTATGACAAGGTGACCTGCTTAGTGGATGAGGGAGAGGCTGTGGATGTTGTCTACCTGGACTTTAGCAAAGCCTTTGACACTATTTCCCACAGCATTCTCCTGGAGAAACTGGTTGCTCAGGGCTTGGACGGGCGTACGCTTCACTGGGTTAAAGACTGGCTGGATGGCCGGTGGTGAATGGAGTTAAATCCAGTTGGTGTTCTCCAGGGCTCAGTACTGGGGCCAGTTCTGTTTAACATCTTTATCAATGATCTGGATGAGGGGATTGAGTGCACCCTCAGTAAGTTTGCAGACACCACCAAGTTGTGCAGGAGTGTTGATCTGCTTAAGGGTAGGAAGGTTCTACAGAGGGGTCTGGACAGGCTGGATCCATGGGCAGAGGCCAGTTGTATGGGGTTCAACAAGGCTCAGTGCTGGGTCCTGCACTTGGGTCACAACAACCCCATGCAGCACTACGGGCTTGGGGAAGAGTGGCTGGAAAGCTGCTGGTCGGAAAAGGACCTGGGGGTGTTGGTCGACAGCTGGCTGAATATGAGACAGCAGTGTGCCCAGGTGGCCAAGGAGGCCAGCGGCATCCTGGCTTGTCTCAGAAACAGCGTGGCCAGCAGGACTAGGGAAGTGATGGTCCCCTGTACTCGGCGCTGGTGAGGCTGCACCTCGAGTGCTGTGTTCAGTTTTGGGCCCCTCACTACAAGAAGGACATTGAGGTGCTGGAGTGTGTCCAAGGAAGAGCAACGAAGCTGGTGAAGGGTCTAGAGCACAAGTCTGATGAGGAGCGGCTGGGGGAACTGGGGTTGTTTAGCCTGGAGAAGAGGAGGCTGAGGGGAGACCCGATTGCTCTCTCCAACTGCCTGACAGGAGGTTGTACCCAGGTGGGTGTTGGTCTCTTCTCCCAAGTCACAAGTGATAGGACAAGAGGAAGTGGCCCAGGCAAGTAGCACCCACACAGGCCAAGGGGTGCCTTGTCCTGCACCCCTCAGCAGAGGTGCTGCAGGTGCCGGGGGGGTCTCTGCCTCTCCCCTCTCTGCCATGGCTGGGAGCCAGTGTGCTGCAGAGCAGCCACAATCGATGCCACCGAGTTTGGTCCAAAGCTTCAGGCAGCTGCACAGGGAAGCAAAAGCACAGGGAAGCAAAAGCACAGGGAAGCAAAAGCACAGGGAAGCAAAAGCACAGGGAAAGCAGAATCTGGGGGAGGCACCCCTAAATCACCAGCAGAACTGGGGAGGGGGGCTCCAATCTGGGCACAGCCAGGGTGCCTCCCCACCCTGGGGCTCACAGGCAGGATGCCTGGCAGTTAGCTCAGCCCCTGCCTCAGTTTCCCTCCTGGCACGATCCACCTAGGAGTGCTGCCGCTGGAGCACAGGGACAAAGCAAGCAGTTAAGCAGCAATGAAAGCTTCTACCTGCCATGCTTTCCTGTCCTGCAAGCAGGTTCACAGGGCCAGAGGGAGAGACACACACACACACCCCCCCCCGCCCTGTCTGTCCCCTCTTTCCCCACCCCCAGGCACAGCCGACCCGGAGGTGCAGCCCAGGGGTGCTGCCCAGGGGTGCCCTGGCACAGTTTGTGGAGGGGAACCAGCATTTGCCGCTGCACCCAGCCTGTGCAAAAGCCAGCGCTGCAGATCCAGAGCGGAACATCCCGGAGCACCAGCGGACCAGACAAACTGCCTGTCACCTCCTCACCCTGTGCATGCCCCAACGCCTGGGGCCGGGCACGCTGCAGCCTCCCTCAGCTGGGTGTCAGCAGGCACCAGCAGGGTCTGGGCAGGGCTGGGCGGACCTTTCACACAACCATCACCCCTGGGAGTCCAAGGAGCACCCAGCCCAGTGGTCCTGACCTCCCTCCCACCACACACAGAGTCCCTCAAGCAGGTCTGGGTTCCACTCAGAGTGCCTCACACACACCACTCAGCATCTTGCATGGCCCCTCCCCAGCCAGGAAGCACCCCCTGTTTCCCCCCACCCTAAAAGGCCCCTTATAGGGGGCTCTGGGAAAAGCCAGGATCAGGGAGTGCAGCAAGGACCCATCCTGCCCAGGCCTGGCTGCTCTGCAGGCTGGTGCTGAGTCTGACAGCTCATGTTCATGCTGTTCAGGGTGAGGTGACCACGGACCCTGGGGACACCTTGCTCCTGTAGAGGTGCTGGAAAACTCCCCGGTGCCCGCTTGCACGCTCACACACAGTCCCAGTCCACGGCACCCCAGCACACACTAAAGTCACCACCATGCAGCAGACACCCTGCCAGCCCTGTCCCCTCCCCATGTCCCCAGCCACTGGGACCTTGCACGGAGCAGACAGGACACCCCGCTCCTCGCACCAGGACCCCCTTGCTCAGCCCTACAAGCAGCAGATGGACATTGCATCCCAGGACTCTCCCATGGATGCAGCACCCCCAGAGCATCCCTGGGGGCAGCTCTGGACACCCACCGGCTGCCCCCTGTGTTCCCAGAGGAGCCAGCACCGCCCGCACCCGTTACCTTCCAAGGACACGGGCTCGAAGAGGCCAAATTGCTCCAGCACCTTGACGAAGAGGACCAAGACCACCAGCACCGCGATCATCTCAAGGCCTTCCAGGTTCATGGTGGGGGTGTCTCATGGCCCCCCCACCTCCCCACNCTCAGTTCCCAAGGGGGCACACACACACACACGGGGAGGGGACAGGACGCTGGGCACTGACTAAACATCCAGGATGGGGATGACTCAGACTTGTCCTCTGTGCCCCACACGGGACCACCGTGACTGAGCAGCCCAAGGTCCCCACAATCCTCTCCTGGGGAGGCTCTGGGGCAACAGGTCCAGCTGCCCCATTTCCGAGCAGGCGGACGGGTCTGGCTGTCTCACTGGGAGAGCCAAGGGGAGACGGGGAGCAGGCTGGGGGAACGGGTTGGGAGCAGGGGCTGCCATGTAGGATGCCTGAGACCACTGCCAGACCCACAGGCAGCACAGCAACAGGCAGGAGAGGAGGGGACGCAGGGGCTGGGGACCCAGCGGGACCAAGGGACCCAGCCAAGGTCACACAGCAGCTGGAGGCAGAGGGTGAACCCAGGCATCCACGTGCCTCAAGCGCACATCCACACACAGCCGACGGGGCTATATTTAGCTCCTACGCTTTTTTTAACAGCATCCCAGCCCTTGCCTGGCTGCTCAGTCACAGGCCACAGGGACCACCAGGGAGCCAGGTGCCTGCCGGTCCCAGCCCCATCACCAGGACTCAGCACCCCTTGGGGTGCACGGCTTCCCCCAGGGATGCCACTGGCACTGCCCCATCCCTGGGTGGATGAGTCCCACATGGGGCATGAAGCAAGACCAGCCCCAACTCCAGCACCAGTGTGGCAGGCAGGGAGCAGAGCTGCTCCCCCCCCTGCCCTGTCCCCCGCCATGAGCAAGGCTGGCTGCCCCACGTACAGGTGGGGTGGCCATGCCCAGGCTATGGTGCAGACCCCCTCCCCAGCTTTAGGGTCCTCCTGCCCCCACAAAGGGCCCCGCAGACAGGACTGGGCCTTTTCCTCCCTGTTGTCTTTGTTCCAGAGGCAGGGGGGAAATATGTCACCAGGAGAAGACACACCACCCTGGGACACCTGGGGGGGAACAGGGATGGCAGAGGTCCTGGCTACTGCCCCGGCAGGGCTGCCCCACACCTACCTCCCCCCAGGCCCAGGACTCTCACCCAGGACCCCGTTCCCAGCCCGGGAGGTTGC
>VXBL01007083.1:493004-509621 GCA_013400195.1 Aramus guarauna
TGCCCCCCACCCAGCCCCGCCGCACTATCTGGGGCAGCCCTGTCCCGGCAGTCCCCCCGCCGGAGAAGCCGGCCACCTTGGGCAGGGAGGCGGGGGGGCCGTGCAGGCAGGCAGGCAGGTAATTGGGAGCGTTGTGTGAGAGCCAGGCTCCCAAACCAATTACCTTAATTGTACTCAGGCAGCACATGGCAAACAGTTAAAAATACCCCTCCTGGCCCGGGAGGGAGAGTGGGGGGGGTGGGGGGGGTGGAGAGTGGCACCATCAGCCAGGAGAAGGAAGCAGGGGGCAGAGAACAGGGGGGGCTCACTACACGTGGCTGTGTCTCCATGCCATGAGGCCAGCAAGGTATCGCTGCAGCCCAAGGGCTGCTCTGAGTTCACTGATGACCCTGGGACCCTCAGGGCTCAGCCCCCTGCTGCCACCCCACAGGAGGAGCTGGGAGTCCTGGAAACAGGGCTCCCCAGGGAACGATGCTGCGGCCCAGGATCGGCAAATGCCAGGATCTCTGCTGAGATGCCTGTGCCCATCCTTGCTCCAGACACTGGGCCTTNAAACGCTGGTCCCAAGTATGTCCCCCCACACACACCTCTTTGCATACAAGATGTCCCATGCCCACCCCCCTGCAGCTACAGCCAGGGGATGTGACCCCCCAGGTGTGGGGTGAGGAGCACAGCATCACCCCAGCTGTGCCCCTTTCAGGGCGCAGAACCCAGGTGTCCAGGTCCATCCTCCCTTCTCTCTTCCCCCAGGACTGGTTGCTCTGAACATCCACAGGGGACACAGGACAGGGTGGCAAAGTGACCCCGGCATGTGCCCACGGCTCAGCACTGGGGCGGGCGGCAGGTCCCGGAACACTGTCCCAGGCACAACTGTGCCAGAATGGGCAGCCCAGGCTGGCACCGAGTCCACGCCACCCGTCCCACTTTGGGCTGTGACAATAACAGCCATGAAGTGTCCCCAGCCCAGCCACCCCTGCCCCGGCTCTCTGGTGCTGCCAGCAGCGCAGCCCTGCCACCCAGCTAAAATTAACCACCCCGCCAGCCATATGCCGTGTATAAATAGAAGTGCCCAGGAGCAGGGTTTCTTGCCTGGAAAGCAGCTCCATGCACACAGCACACCGCGGGCACGCACGGGGCAGCACCCAGAGCTGTCGGGTAGCCAGGTGGCTGGTCCCTGTCCCCATCCTCCCAGCCATTGCCAGCAGCTGGGCATGGGGACTGTCCCCCGCTGCAGGACGGGAGCAGATGGGGAGGGAGCAGGGCAGTCACCCATCACCAAGGGACCCGTCTCTTCAGGAGACCACGCACCTTGACCACGGGCAGGCTCTGCTCTGCTTGGGAGCAGAGCCACCCATGTGGCTACCTCTAGGGTGCTCCTAGCCTGGTGCTGCAGGGTGCTAGGGCACTGCCTCCCCAAAATGTGCCATGGGACCAGCTGGGCCACAGCAGAGGCGATGGTCCCTGGGCACAGCTGGGCAGCAGATGCCCAGGTCCCTTGGGTGCTGCCGACCTGCCGGGGGAGCAGCCTGATGGATAGGAGCCTCTCCTTTTTTTTTTGGTTCTCGGGGCCATTATCCATTAGGGAGAGTTAAATTTAGGTTACAGCTGATCCCTTATTACCTCGCTGCTAATCAGAGCGCGAGCAGATTATTAATAAGCACATTAAAATATTGGCGAAATGCTATTTTTGGGAGGTGAAATCACAGTTTTAATCTGGTTAATTGATTGAGTCATTTCTCTTCCCCCCCATCGGCGACCCGTCCTTGGCTAGCTCCCCAAGGCACCCAGCCTGGAGGACACCCCACCCCAGGCCCCGCCTAGCCGGACACCCAGTGCCCTCTGTGGTGAGCTCTATGGGACCTCCTTCACCTATGCAGGGATGGCAGAGGTGCTTATTGCCCCCCGAAATGGGGCTGATGGAGGAGGATAGTGGCTGGATCAGGACAGCATCCTGGTGACCCACGTGCCACATGGATCGGAGCAGCGGCTGGGGAGGAGGGGATGCTGCAGAGGGGAGAAGGCTGTTCAAACCCTACATCCCACTCCCAACCCCAAGCCTTAGTGGGGCACGGAGCTGCCAGGCTCTGGGTTTCACCCCCTTTGGCTTGTCCCAGTGCTTGGGAGGACACTGAGAAGAGGGTGAGCAGTGGTAGCCGGTGCCCCAATGACAGCCATGCCCTCTGCGTCCATCCCAGCCCCGTGCACACCCAGCAGGGCTGCAGGGACAGCACGGGGCTGAGCTCTTGGGGTTGCTCAGGACCACACATGGCCAGCCCAGAGACCCAGTCCCAGGGGGACACCCACTACAGACCCAGCTGCAAAGCCCAGGACACTAGCACAAGGACCTGCAGGACATCCGTACAGGCGGTGGGGATGGGAGCACCCCGAGGTCCCCTTCCCATCACTCCATCACCTGCAGCTCTGCACCTCGTACCCCGGGCCAGACTCAGCTGACTCATCCTCTGCCCGCTCCGCTCTGGGCTAGTTGGCCGGTACCCGACGGATCCAGCTAGCGGGGACAGACCTGGCACTGCCTGCGGGCACACCCAGCCTCTGGAGCCTGGCACGCCGCTCGGCCAGGCCCATGCTTACCCTGGCATCTCTTCTCTTATTGCCATGTTCTGGGCTGGTGTGGAGCCCTGGAGGGTCCACAGGGCTGCGAAGTGATGGGAAATACCCAGAGGGAGAGTTTTCCAGGGCCAGGTGACCATCACAGGGCTCGGGTCCCCATGGGCAAGGAGGGTGGCATGGCAGCTGGGCATGGCTCATAGGCGGATACTGCTCCCGTGTCCCAGCCCCCAGCGCTGCGCTGAGAGCATCCCCAGGGTGCCCCCGCCATCCCCTGGCCCCAGGGATGGGCGCGGGCTGGGGAGACCCAGGGGCTCCCCTGGGCAAGAAGGGGACAGAGCCTGGGAGGGTTTTTCCAGGCAGGCTGGGTCCCGGTGAAGGCGGTGCAAGTCCCAGCTGCCACATTGGCCCAACAAGGTGTTCTCCGTGCTCCCGGCATGGCATGTCCCTCCTCAGCCCAGAGGGGCAGCCTGGGGGTCCCTGGCGGGGCCAGGCCATGGGGAAGGCAACATGACCCTGGCACAGGGAGGGGGAAGGAGCCGGGCACCCAGGGTCCCAGCACACACTGGCACATGAGAACCTCCCCGAGCTGGGTCCATTGGGGTCAGGAGGTGGCCCCGGGCTCACACGCAGGAGAGAGGTCCTGGCCAGCTGGCTGGGCTGTGCAAAGGCTGGCAGGGGGACGCAGGTCCTGCCATGGCTATGAGAGCAAACTGAGAGCACACGGCACGCAGCTCTGTCCCCAGGACCAGGCAGCATCCCAGGATACGAGCACGGGCGGATGCAGGCACCAGGGTGTGTCCCTGCCCCAGCCCACGGGCACACCCAGGGCTTCTCCGGCCGGGTGGATGGAGGGTGCAGCCCTGGCCCCGGCAGAGGTGGGTGCCTGGCACAGCGGGGAAGGGTCAAACCAGCTGCGACTTATTTGCACAGCAGTTTTTTCATGCTCCACTCTGCACTAGTCCCCTCCCCAAATAAAACATTCCCGTCACCCCAGGTCCACCGGGGACCTTCAGGGGCTCTCATTGCCTCCCGTAAGCATCTTCAGCTGTGCCCCACATGGACCCCAGCACAACTCCTCTGCCTGGGGCTGAATCGCTCAGCACCACTCAGCACCCAAAGAGCGTTTCCCCTCCTCCTCCCCAAATAACCCCCCAGAGCCCACCAGACAGAGATTCACTCCCGCAGAACAGAGCCCCCGTGCCCCCCAGGGCAGCACCTACCTTGGGAGAGGGTCCCGGTGACAAACTGGTAGAAGAAGCGGATCACCCGGCCCAGCTGCCTCTTGCAGCGCTGCTGGCAGTGGCTCATGGCTCCAGCTCACAGCGCTGGGGAGGGACCCAGTCGCACCCCCTCCCAGCCAGCAAACAGCCCCCCAGCTCCTCCGAGCAGCAGGCGATGCCCGGGGGAGGACAGAGACTTCCTTGCCCGGACCGAGCCTGCGGGCATCAGCAGCAGGTCCAGCCCGGCGGAGAGGGCACAGGCAGCGCCCGGCAGCGCGGCAGCCGCCAGGCCCCGCTCCCCAGCGGCAGGCAGCCAGCCGGGAAGTTTTGTGCTGGGATGCTCCTGTGCAGGCTGGCTGGGATCCAGAGGGGCTGGGGGGCCGGCGGCGATGCCTTTCCCAGGGCTTAGGCTCACAAAAGCTGACCGCAAGCTCGCAGAGGGAGCAGGGTGCCCGGGGAAGCTCCCTCTGGCTCCAGGGCTGTGCCAGCCCGCCAGCCCCCTCTGTGCAGCAAAGTTGCAGGGAGAGGTGGGGAGTAGCAGCGGAGGGATGCTAGGGGCCGGGGAGCCCAACGGTGCCAGCCAGCTCTCCGGGAGAGGCGGATGGATGCCTCCCTGGCTGGCAGAGCCCCGGGTTGCCCCTGGCTCCTGGTCCGCCCCTTGCTACCAGCTCGACCCGGCACTTCACGCCCCGGCTGGCCGGGAACCAGAGGCAGGTTGGTATGGCAACCCGCAGACTCCACAGGTCCCGCTGACCAATGAGGCACTGCTGCATCCCAGGGCCGCCTCTCTCCAAGAGCAGGGAAGGATGCTCCTTCCGGAGGGGAGCCGGCACCAAGAGTATCCTGCATCCTTGGGCATCAGCCCTCCGCTCCCACTGTCAAGCACTGTGAGCATCCTGCATCCCTGGACATCAATCATCTGCTCCAGCCAGCCGGTGCGGTGAGTGTCCTGCATCCCTGTGGCAACAGCCTCCAGCGCTGCAAGTGTCCTGCACCCCCAGGCATCAGCCCTCCGGCACTGCGAGCATCCTGTATCCCTGGGCATCAGCCCTCCGGCACTGCTAGCGTCCTGCATCTCCAGGCATCTTCTCCTGCTCCCACTGGCTCCACACAGGGGAGGAGACAAGGATCGGTGCAAGGATGGGAGAAAAAGAAGCCAGACTCCCAGACCACCCAGTCTGAGAGCTGCTCGCTCCAAAGCTCAGCCTGGCAGCGAGTTGCTAGCTTGCACAGTATGTCAGAGCCAGAAGACAGTCTGGCGTGTGGCGGCAGTGGGATTTCCCTGCTCCCAGAGCCAGCATGAGATGCTCTGTGCAGAGTCAAGACGACATCCTTTCCCCAAGTCCCATTTTCCCAGCTGCGGTTCCCTCTCCACATTGCATCCACACCCCACACCAGCAGGATCTCTCGGTTCTGCATCCAGCCAGGCTCTATTATCTCATAAGCTTCATCTCTTATTAATGGGGGAGGAAGCGAACAAAAAGGGACCTGATGGAAATTATAGCTTCTGCTCCCTTAGAGATGGGAAAGGGGATGCAGGCATGATCCAGCCAAGAACAGTCAGACTGCTCAGCCCCTACCAATGCCTCAACAAGGACCCCCAAGGGAAGGGGCAAGAGACCCCCAGGGGTTGGTATGGGGTAAGCTCACCCCCTGTTCCCCAAAAGAAGGGCCATCCCCTCCAAACCAAGCCCTCTCTGTCTGTTATACCGGCTATGCCTCTGCAAAGGGGGGCAGCCCCCAACAGAGACCCCCCCACACACCATGGCGGACAGTGCCCCAGGGTGGGGGAAACAGGCACCAGGGGATGCTGCACTGGTCACTGCAGGGCTGAGCCAGGTTCGGGAACACCCTACAGCAAGGCACAACACCCAGCACAGCAGGGGCTTGCAACCCTACGATAATACACCCACAAAGCCCCAGGCCAGGGAAGGGTTGCAAGGGACATCAGCCCCCCAGGGGAAAGGGGACAGCCCAGGCCAGCCAAGCAGAGCGGGCAGCTCAGTGGACACAGAGGCAGAGATGTAGAGACAGTCTGTGAATACAACACCCGGACTGAACCTACCCCTTGCAGACCACCCACCCCCAGCCGAAAGCTCAGAAATTCGGGCTGCCAGCAGTGCCCAGTCCCCTCCTGCCACCTTCCAGGGACAGGTCAGGGGTTCAGGACTCTTGTCCTTATCTACACTATCCAGGAGCCCAAATCCTGGCTCAAACCCACAATACAAACGCACTGGGACAGTTTCTTGCAACAATCAGATCCCATGAGCTGTGGCCTAAGGCCAAAGACCAAGGCCAAATCCAGCAAATGCGGAGCTCCCCCCATGCTGGGAGAGAGGGACTGCTCCACAGCATCACCAGGGGACCAGCCAGCACAACTCAGCCCGAGGTGGCCGCAGTATCCCAAAAGCCTGTGGGATACAGGAGAGGTGGCAGAACAGCCACAGGAGGGTGCCAGAGCCCACAGGACGTGACAGCAAACAAAGTTTACAGATCCATCCCAAAACCAGCATCCAGCTCCTCGGGAGCCAGATCCCACCTGGCCGGGAAGGTTGCTCCATCCCAGCATATCCTGGGCAGGTGGGAAATGCAAGTACCATCCTGTGCACCCTGTTCGTGATGGCCATGCAGGACAGGGGAGCTCATGTCGTGTCCCCCCCATCAGCACATGTAGACCACCCCGTGCCAGCCTGCAGGGACACCACAGGAGAGAAGAGCCCGGCACCAATGTTACTCACCCCACTTCCAGGCTTGGCTGCCCATCAGCATCCCCGGGTGCTACAACCAGTCCGGACCTGGAGAGTGACTCCTAAAGGAGCATCACCCCTCTAGGCTCTCCAGAAAGGCCCTCATGTGCTGACATGGAGGCAGAAGCTCTTGGGGACCACACGGGCTGAGGCAGGGGACTGTCCTCTCCCCCTGCACCCAGCAACCTGCAGCAGGTATTTTGCAAGGACGGTGCATTGCAGACAGACATGAGCTGGCTTGCTCCCATCCCAGGGCTCCCTCCAAGCACACGGTTCCCCAGCTGGCACCAGGGACCGTGCGTCATGCCCTTGTAGAAGGGCAGCAAAGTCACTGACCCACCTCTTCCCTGGCGAGACAAGCAGGAATCCAGCAGAAATCAAAAGCAAGCCACAAAGCAGGGCTGTTGAGCCCGCCCTTACACAACCTTTCTTGCTGAAGATGTCACCTGGGTCGCACCCACCATGAGTGCCACTGCAGGGTGCACCCCATCAGCCTCCCACCCTGCCACCCTGCCTGTCCTTCTCCCAAACCTGCTCCCCCCACGAGGAGGCCGGTGGTCCCCCAGCCCCTGGGGAACTCCAGCCCTCATAGTGCCTCGCAAGGTGAAGGACGTTCTCTCCCAAAGGGATATTTTGAGCTACCCTGTGTCCCCAGAGCATCTGCTGGGCCCCCCAAAGAGGACACGGCATTGCTGGCGCTGCGGCAATGGGAAGGAGGAAGACCACAGTTCCTCCATGCCTGTACTGGGGACTGGCCCAGCTCCCTGCTGTAGGGTATAAAGGGCAAATTCAAGGAGACTGGAGACCAACATTGGCCCCCGCTTCCCTGACCCCCATCCCTGCTGCCTGCCCGTGGGCTGTGCCGGGGCACCTCCAGCTTGGATGCGCAGGAGTCCAGGACGGACGGCACAGCCCACACGACACCTCCGCGGTGTCACGGCCCGTGTGGTGCCACGTTCGGACCCACGGTCTGTGCGGTGCCACGGTGCCGTTGCTGCTGCCTGACGCTAAGAGGAGCCCCCGTACAGCGCAGCAGCAGCAGCAGGGCCACGGGAAGGTGAGCCGGGGACACGGTTCATTCAGACGGCTGTGGTGGCTGATGGCACACGGGGGACAGGAGGGGACACGTGCAGTTGTGTCCGAGCGTGCAGGCAAGCGTGGCCACCTGGGCAAGGCCACGCGTGCGTGTGCAAGGATGCACGGGAACCGTGAAGCAGACACGCGCCACCATAGTCCGCTGGCAGTTCCTTGCGGGCTGAAGGGACGGTGACGGCACGGCCAGGGAGGGGGACACGACATGGCTGTCCACACCAGAGCCATCGCTTCCTTCCCTGCCCAGGTCCTCTCCTCCTGAGATGGCTTCTTGGCAGACACGTCTCTCCTAAGCCACCAACATCTGGGCTGGTACCTGCCGCAGGAGTGCTGGGGGCAGGGAGCTGCCAGGGGAATTCACGCTGGTTCCTGGCCATGAAATATTCATTAGCACAGCCGCGAAGAGAAGGGGAAAAATAAAAGATAAACAGAAGGGGGTGGGCAGACACAACACTTGCAGAAGACTCCACATGGCACAGACAAGCCCAGGGGAGGCCTGGATCAAGGTCTCAGGGCCAGCACTTGTATGCAGGTCCCCTGGTGCCCGTGCAAAGCTCGTCCCGCTGTCACGGGTGTTGTGGGCACATGAACATCCCTGGAAAATGCATCCAGGAGATAGCCATGCTTGAAGGCAGCCACATGCTTGCGTGCACACCCAGCATGGGCAGGGACACCCTGGGATGTGGACGTCCCCGAGGGGCACAACACTGGGATGGTGCTTGGGGGCAGTTCCTGCCTGTACCAGCCCTGGATGGTGCCCAGGCTTCAAAGTGTTTCAGCCCAAGCCACGCACCCCAGGGACAGGACCAGAGCAGGGCTCCAGCCCAGGGCCACCCCAGCCAGGCTGTCGGGGGCTCTCCAGAGTCATCCTGGGGCTGGAAGAGGGCAGACCCCTGTGAACAACAGCTCCCTCAAGGAGGAAGAGCAATCAGGGTGGGAAGGAGGCACGTTTCCATTAATAAGGAAGGGCAATCAGGGTGGGAAGGATGCAGAGCACCTTGCAGCCCTGTGCCGAACCTCAAGCCACCACCTGGGTCCACAGAGACTGGGGCAGACGCCCTATTCTCTCTGTCCCTAAATCCCAGCAGGGCCACACACATTCCAGCAATGCCAGACCCACGGCTGCTTGGGGGGACACGGAGCAGCTCCTGGCTGGAGGGAGGGCTCAGCAAGACTCACCCCAGAGCCAGGGCACGCCGGGGGACAAGGAGGAGGACATCCCAGAGCAGGGTCTGCGGGAGCCGTGCGAGCCCCTGCTCCCAGACATATCACGTCAGGGCGGGCATCTCCCACACCGCTGTCATCCAGAAACAGGATCAACACAGCCAGCCCTGCGTGGGGTCCCACTGCCGCTCCTGCCCAGCCCTGGGGACCTGCAGCCTCCGGGACTCGGGGAAGTGCTGAAAACCTGATGCCAGAGAAAGTAAATAAGGCAGCTAATGAGGTAATTTGCATAGCTATTAGCAGGCAGGATTTGCAGCAGCTCTGACATGGGATGTGTTGTCACTGCCAAGCACAGCCCCGGGGCTCTGCTGGTGCTTGCAGAGGGAAACACACACCACAACCATGCTGTAGGGGCCCACCGCAGGCGCCCACCACCCCACCCGCCCGCCTCCCGGGCCGGGGAAGCAGCGGAGACAGGAGCAAACCGAGCAAGGAGGTGGGAGGAAGGCTCAGAGTGGGGCAGCCAGCCTGGGAGGAGCGGTGTGCTCTAACCGTGAGCCCACGCTGCCTTCAGCCACGCGCCCCGGGGCTTGGCCCTGACACGTACAGAGCATGGGGCAGCACACAGCTCCTGCCTTGCCGAGGCTCAGAGAGCATCCATGAAAGGGGGAGCTTGCAAAGGCCACGGGAGACCTGCTGGCAGCCCAGGCTGCCTCACAGGGCAGCCCTGCCACGGCACAGCCAGCTGGATCCCCATCCAGAGCCAGTACAGCTCCCTGCATCCCTTTTAGCTTCTCCTGATCCCTTGCGAACCTGGCCCAATACTCATCCCAGGACAAGCACAAACCCTTTCCTACCTCATTCTGGCTGCCAGTGAACCCAGCTTGCTCTGACTCCCAGCAGAAGGTGCAATTTTGGTGTGTAGGGCCATGCAAGAAGCCCAACAGGAGCACGAGCTTTGCTCTGTAGCTGTCCCCATCCTTAGACGCTTGGTTCAGGAATGGCCACACTGTGCTGGAAAGGACATTAGCCATCCCAGTACTCTCAGGGATACAGGGACAACACACCTGCAATACCACCAGATCCCCGACCTGCTCTGCCAGGATAAATGCCCCATAAATCATCTGTGTGACGGAGAGGGGTGGTGTGCAGGGCCACCCTCCTCCCGGGCTGCCAGGGCACATCTGGCTTTGATCACAAACCTGCTGCGACAGCTCAGCTCATTCCCAGCCGATGGATCTTGTTAAAAAATGCATGTGGCATGATCCGTCTGCTCGGGAAGGTGCTGCCAGGGAAGGAGCCTGGCCCAACGCTGTGCACTAGTCCCCCAGCGCTGACCTGCCAGCATCTGGCACTCAGCAAGTGATGGGACAACAGGGGATGGGGACCGGGACATACCCCAGCCAGCATTTAGCTCCAAAGCATCCCTGCAATGCAGGGCAAGGATGGGGCACCTCCATGGTCTCACAGCAGAGACAAGCAAAAAGACCCAACGGATGGGTGATTGGACGGACAGACAGACACAAGCTCCACCAGCAACTTGGGTGGTAGGAGTGGGGCAAAGAGTGGGGCCAGAGCCCCCCAGGGACCACCCCGGTGTGTCCTTTACCCCCACCATCGCCCACAATGGCCTCTAGCCCACCAGGTTATGCCAAGGCACTAGCTCCTCCCAAGCTGCATTTTTTAAGTCAGTTCTGCTAAATATTTCAGGGATTTACACAGAGAAGCTCTCTGCGCTCGGCAGCACGTCGGCCCCATTGGCATCATGAAGACGGACGCAGAAACCCCGGCCCGCCGGGGCATGAATAATTCATCGCCTCACACACAGGGTAGCAGTGGCGGGGAGGAGGGGACCAGGCAGGGAGGATGGGCTCCATCACCCCCCACCCAGGCTCCTGGGGAGCACCCCAAGACTTTCCATGCCCTGCAAAGGGAGAGCAAAGACCAGCACCAACATCTGCAGGGAAATCAAGGCACGGGGCAGAGAAAAGAGCTAGGAGCTGAGCCCAGCCTTGGTTATAGGACTGACACGCTGAGACTGCAGAAGTAAGCAAGGAGGCCACCGCCTGCCTGGAGCATCTGGGGCTGTTTCTGAGCTTGGGTCTGCAAAGCACAGCAGCGCTGGGGGCACCCAGGATGTGTCGGGCAGTAGGGCAGCATGGCTCCTGGGACCTCTCAAAAGCAGAGCCTTCGCAAGCGGGGACATCACCGTCTGGGGATGCAGAGCTCGCACCAGGGCACAATACAGCCACAGCATCTCCTTATCCTGAGGTGACATCTTTTTGCCCCGCGGATGCCCACCCCGCTCCATGCCCATGGCACCCCACGGGGAGCAGCAGGGGATTCCATCCCCCGCACACAGCTCTGTGTCCCCAGGCCTGTCCCCGCTCTCACTCCAAGCCTCACCAGGGTCCCCTGAGCTGTGTGGTTGGGAAAAATCTCAGCCTGGCCAGAAGTGAAGCCAGCCCTGCTCCCAAATCCCTGCTCCAAGAAAGGGCACAGCCCTTGGCATCCCGGCAGGCTGCTGCCTGTCTCGGCCCCCCAGCGGGTCCCTCTCCAGCCTCATCACACTCACCACCCCGCACCAAGCCACGGTGACGGTGACAAATTAATGAGCCCCGTGCAATCATGCACAGGTTTGGTTCCGATAAATGGGAGATGGCACTGGGCTAATTTCCTTGCAATCAGCGCTCGCTCGGCTGCCGACAGCTCCAGCTCGGCACGGTGACAGAAAGAAACGCAGCGGAGACGGGCTGGGATGCGATCTCAGCTCCCATGTGTGCAGGCAGCATGGGGCTGCCCGGGGGCCAAGCAGCAGGGCACCCTCCATCACCCAGCCAGACGCTGCCGGGCTGAGCGGCATGGGAAAGGCTATTAGCACCATGGTTTATCCAGGGGCTCCAGCACGTGCCGGCTGCACAGCTGGGAGAAGGAGATAAGGCACCTGAGGGATCCCGGGGAGGGGAAACATACTTCAAATGGCAGGGATCTCCCCCAAAAAGGACTTGGCTTGAAGGCACTGAGAATATTTACTGCTATTAATAACTCCAGTGCTGCAACAAGGCGCCTGCCCCCCGCTCCCCAGCTCAGACCATTGCTGTGCAGGGAGATGCAGCGACGAGGCAGGGAGGGAGAGCAAAGCAGCGCTGCGGCTGCAGCTGAGGTCCTGACCCCCAGCTCCTCACCTATCCCCACACCCACAGCCCCTGGCACTGACCTGAAACCCCTGGATGGGTGACAACATGGCTGGGGGGCTTAGGGCAGGGGACGCACACAAGCTCAGCACTGCCACTCCAACAGCCCACCTGCGCCTTGCTCCAGCCTCAACCCAAGACGCTGTGCAGCCCCACAGCCAAGGTGATGGCCCCCCACGCCAGCACCGACCCTCTCCCTGCTTGTACCTCAAGTGATGGCTCAGCCCTGCGGCCCCCCGCCCAGCACTCCTGGCCCCACGGGGGCCACCCACCCGGCATCTCCAGGGCACCCGTTCAGCCCACTGCCAGCCCCGGGGGGGGCCCAGAGACTGCCTTTTTAAACTGACATTTTGGGGACAGGAAAGCTATTTTTGGTTGTTTCAGAGGCAGTGTTTCCATCGCAGTTTGTCTGCCTCTGCCAGAGGGAGGGATGCTCTCCCTGGGGGTGTTGTAGCAGGCAGCTTTGTGTTGGGCTGCGGTGCTCAGCACCAGCTCCGGGCCACTGGGTTGTCCTCACCCCCTCCCCTGCTGCCTACCCAGTGCCTGGAGCCAACGGGCTCAGAAGCGGGTGGGAAAAGACATCCCTGGGTTCCCACCTGGGCACGAGGGTCAGGAGCATCCCATCCGGCAGAGGGGCTGGTGGGAGGCACAGAGCAGAGCCTGGGGACCCTGCTCCCACCTGCGATCTCTCCAGCATCAGCAAGGTGTCTTTTCCGCACACCTTGGTGAGACACCCCCAAAAATGAGCACGCAGAGCTGAACATCCACCCCTCCCCCAGTGACCCTGAGTACTCTTGATAGGAATAAATGTGCCTGGCAATTACTCGGGGGGGAGAATACAGCTTCCCAGTGCAAGACCTGCTGAGAGGCTCAGAAATAAATATGTTAATAATCAAATATCCATCCTGCGCCTGAGCTCACGGGAGGACTTTCAAGTCTAATTAGCAGCAGATTTGTACCATCGCTGCCTGGGCTCGAGGGACAATTCGCCGTGGTTCCCATGAAGCGAGAGGCTCTGCTATAATTAGCCAGCAGCATCCCGGCTGCAAGGATTACCTCCAAATCCCCCCGTACTCCGGGCTGGGGGGCAGGCAGGACCCAGGTAAGCCAAGATGAGAGATGGCCCCAAGCTTTGATCTGTGCAAAGCAACTCCTGAACTGCAAATCCAGGGCAGGCAGGAGGACAGGCAGAAGACGGGCAGCACACCAGGAGGAGAGGCACCCCGAGCCTGCAGGTCACCCCACGCTCCCCTGCCTGCACGCAACCCCTACGTGGGCAGGGAGCTCCTCTCCCCACAGCATCCTGCCACAAAGCATCAGAGTGACCCCAAAATCTCTCTGTCCTCAGACCGATCATTTCCAAAGCAGGCTCCCAACATCCAGGGCTGTCCACAAATGGAGAATATTTTCCAGTCTACCTACATCTCAACACCACTGTAAGGAGCTGCCCCCACGCTCCATGAGACCAAAGCTAATTGTAGCTTGCGATGACACTTGTACAACCAGCGGCGGGTGCTGGGTGCACGGGGACTCGGCACTGCGAGGGAGGGGATCGCATCTGCAAAGAGACCTGGTTCCTCACTGCAGGCAAACACAAACCTCAGGGCTTGGCAACAGCTTGGGGGACGTTCATCAACCCCCGCTCGGGCTGGGCTGCCCTGATGCAGCCTGGTGCAGCGCTTTTTCTTGGGTAGATGGAAATCCCGTCAGATCAGACCTTTTCCCAATCCATCACAGCAGGACAGGCACTGCCCAGGGGAGCGCTCCCACCGCCCCTACGCACGTGTTTTTAAACAGGGCCGCATCCTGCTCCTGAGGATGCCATAACAGATACCGTTCCTGGTACTCCAGCACCTTGTGGGGTGGCTGGGATGGGGAGAAAGAGGCACCCAGGGGAGTAAGACACAGGGGCAGCACCCGGAGGTGCACCACTGCCAGCGCCCAAAGTGGCATCCTGGGTCCCTCATGCCAGGGGCTGCACAGAGGCGTGCACCTGGGGAAGGTGCAAAGGCAGACAGATGGCAGAGGGATGAAGGAAGGGATGGAGAGAGAGCAGAGGGGGCCACATCCACACTGAGGACCAACGGCACAACCGAGGATGCTCTGCTGAGCAGGGAGCAGGACCCACACATCCAGCCCCGCGTGGGGAGCACCTGGCAGCTACTCAGCTGGAGCTCACTGACCCAGCAGCACCTGCCAGGGACACTCATTACTCGTTAGCACCAACTAATTGCGGGCAGAGGCGGCTGGCCTGGCAGCAGGAACTCTGCCCGCACACTCCTCCCAGCCTGGCCGCAGGCACGGCTCTGAGCCGGGGTGGGAGAATTACAGACAGGGTGACAGGGGTTGTGTCCAGGCACCTCCTCAGGGGTGGCCTGGAAACGTCTGTGCCACAGATGCTGTGCCCATGAACAACAAAATC
Source organism: Aramus guarauna (assembly GCA_013400195.1). NCBI lineage: Eukaryota > Metazoa > Chordata > Aves > Gruiformes > Aramidae > Aramus > Aramus guarauna. The sequence continues at coordinate 507,415 of VXBL01007083.1, forward strand.
AGCACTTCATCCCTCTCAGGGGCACACAGGTACCCTGCATCCAACCCTGCCTCCCCGAGCCAGGGCACAGCCCTCCCAATCCAGCTCCTCTGCCAGCCCCGAGAGACCTTGCCGGCACCACTGGGTTGTTCGTGCCGGCAAACAAGGGGTTACCAGCCCCTCACTTCCCCACAGTTATTTAATTAAGCAGTGATAAAAGGAAAGACATATTATCCGGAGAGTGACAGCAGGTTGTAATTACAGCAGGGCGGGCTGAGAAAACAAACAGCGCCGGGGGAGGCGCAGGGTGCTGTGGGGCTGGGCAGCCACCACGGCCCCTTGGGACCCGTATCCCTGCCCCGGGGCTGTGGCCCAGGGTGGAGATGGGACCCTCGGGTCTGAGGGTGACAGAGGGAGGAAGGCAACTTTGCCCCGATGGATGTGGTCCCTGCAGCTCACACCAGGGTTGCCGGGAGGCTGATCCCAGCCCTTTCCGGGGGATACTGGGTCTGGACCAGCCCCAGGGAGCAGCAAACTTTCAGTGAGTTGCTCTGAAATATTAAACACCATCTCCTCTCTCCCCACACCGCTTCGGGGCAGCGCTCTGCACCGAGGAGACTTGCTGCCAGCTGGGGCGAGGGGACAGAGTCCCCACTGGGATGTGGCACCCTGGAGGGGCTCTGCCTGTCACATCCCCCCCCACCACCACCACCCATGGAGCCGGGCACGATGCCCATCTGCTGGGTTCCTCCAGACTTGGGTTTGAAACTTCTGCCCCATTTCCCATGCACAGCAAGGGGCAGGGGTAGCACATGGGGCACTGCCACGCCGCAAGCAAGCAGCCCACCTGGCAGCGGTGGTCTCCCCTTCCAGGGGTTGGTGGGAGCCCCTGGGTACCACCACAGTCGTGGCTGGGACACATCAGGGTGGCTCAGTTCCAAGGGGGGTGCACGGCCACCTCTTCCCTCCTACCCATCCTATGCCGTCAGATGCTGCTGCCGCTGCACAGCCCCCAGCCCCAGCCACATCCCTTCCCTTCGCTAAATCCTCCTGCTCTCAGCCCAATCCTCTTAGGCTCCCCCTCTCCCATTGCAGCATCTTTAAATTAATGCCTGGCCAAGCGTGGGATAGATGGAAATTAACCCTGGGCAGGGGGGCAGCCTCCACAATGCCTTTTCGCAACCGAAGTGCTCTGCCCTGCCCTTCTCCCCTCTCGCTGTGCACGGGAGAGACCGGATCTGCCACAACCACAGCGAGCATCACTCAAGCAGGGGCTCCCAGCACCCACTGCTGGAGCAGCATGTGGTGGGTACGAGGCAGGGACGTGGCAGGGATGCAGGGTGCCACAACGCACACCCCGATCAATGCAGGGGACACTTCTTGCCCCCGTCACCGTGGAGCAGTTGGGACGAGCCCTTTTCGGAGGAGCTGCGCGAGGGTGAGCTGACACCAAGGTCATGACAAACAGCTCCGTCCCACCCAGCTGGGATCCAGACAGGACTTGATAGTTTTGGGGAAAACGCCTCAGGGAGCCAATACCATGGCTGCCTGCACACTGCGTCTGTGGGACCACGACCCCAGCAAGACCTGGGATCCTCCCGGCCGGCGATCCCACTGAGCTGCCCTCTCCCAGGACAGTGGTGGTGGGGTGGCCGGGAGCCACCGGCGTCACCCGCCAGAGCAGCGCTCCCGCTGATCCTCTCCATTACGCAACAAATTATTCCACTCGCATTAATGACTTTGCGGCAAAGGGGGAAATGACATGAATGATTCCCGGTGCCTGGGAGTGACTCACTTTGCACGGCGGAGGGGAGGCGAGCGGGGAGGGCGGGCACCAGGGGAAATTTGTTCGGGTCAGCACGAGCGGCACAGAGCAGGGGCTGGGCTCAGAAGATGCGACTTCTGGAAGGAGAGTCAGGAGGAAAGAAAGAGATACTTAAGGGCAGATCCCACCACCCAGGAGAGGGCTCAGATGTCCGCAGGGGATGCCAGGATCAGTTGTAACCACAGCATATTACAGCATCCCTTGCTGCGCTGCCCGAACCCCGCACCCATTTACCAACCTGTGCTGTGACCCCAAAACCTGGCACCAGCAGCCGTACCCCTACACTCCGGGGTTAGACGGGGAGCCAACACCCCATGCAGGTGCAACCAGAGCTGGGGTTGCTGTGCCCTACCACCGGACCCCCCCCCCCCCAAAATCCAGGGTGCCCCTAGGACCACAGCAG
>VXBL01007086.1:3463-15215 GCA_013400195.1 Aramus guarauna
AAAAGAAAGAGAAAAAAAAAAGAAAATCTTTTTCACATGTTTCCAAGCTCCAAACAAGGCACTTGGGAAATAAACACAAATAAATTTATGCACAGACAATTTTCAGACAAAACAAGGAGGCTTTTCTGAAAAGTAGTTTCCTTTAGCAAAGCCTTATTCCACTATCTTTGTTTTCACAATGAGGAGCAGAGACACCCTGGAATTCAGTGCTCGGACCACCTTTGCAGTGCACAAGATCCCTGGAATGGGTTGAGCTCCCAGGGTGTGTAGTGCTGTCTTGGGAAAGTTTGTCCTCTCCTCACTACCCAAGTAGGCTGCCTTTCTTTCCTGCCATTGTCATCATTCCTCATGTGTTTGCTTGGCATGCTGGACTTCTGTTCCAGATTTTAAATTTAGCCACTGCAATGCTGAAGCACAGAGAGGTGAGTTAGTATCAAAATGTTCTAGTCCTGGTTTATTCCCTGCTTCTTTACTGCCTTGTCCTGTTGAGTTGAATCTTTGCTGCTTACTACATTCAGGTTCATACTCACAGCTGGATCTCCGTTCTGCTCCTTTTCAGGTATACATGCATGGTGGGATGATTTTCACCCTTCATAGTTGCTGCTGAGTAGTATCAAAAAAAAAGGACTCTGGACTAATGAGTCTCCAGCTGACCTACTGCTGCAGCCTTCACAAAGAATATGGGCTATTCCTGACCAGGTAAATCATTAGTAATTGCTACTCCACATGCTCCTGTAGAGTGGAGTCCCCCAGCTGGGGAAAGACTTGATGGATCTGACTTCATTTTCATGAGTGGTAGCCTGAAATCAGGGGGCCAAGGTCATTGCAAACCTAGTTCCTGTCTCTCTCACATGTAAATTTCCCAATTTTTTGAACATTGCCTTCTCTAACATAGACACTAAGCACCTTTTTTCATTATTGTATTCATTTACCATGGATAAGAATCTTGTACTTCTATATATCTATGCAACACTTAGTACTGTTGGACACAGCTGAAGTGTGTTCAGTAGTCTCAGTGACATATACCTGCTTGGTCTGAGGACAAAAAAACTGCACAGGAATGACTATATGGTGCCTCTTGAACATACAGTGTTCTGCTGCATAGGTGGAGACAGACTTACAATTAGCTTACAACAGCAGGGAGTTACTCTACTGGCTGCTCTTGCTGACAGGATAAACAATCCTGTCCACTTCTTCCATTTACTTCGGAGCTCTAAGTGAGCTCTAGAAGCTGTACCTGGAGCTTGCTAGAAGTGTCTTTTGTTGGAGGCTTTGTGGGAAGTCCTGTGCTTGCAGGAACCCTTATTCCCAGTCAAAGAGCCATCTTATGCAGGTGCCTGTTGCTTTGTCCATTTCAGCATGACAGGTGGTGCCCAGAACATTTTCCAAACAGGACATACAGTCTTTCCAAGGTAAGCATGGTGGCAACAGACACATACTCCCCTGGCATTTCAGACTCTAGGGACTTCTGGAAGGCTGTGGAATGCCTGACATAAACATAACATAAATCATATTTACTTCTATTTTGCTTATTCTAGATGGCTACTTACAATGCAGTGTGCTGAACATTTTCCTTGTGATAAATTCTTCCACAAAGGGAGAACTGCACCTCTGAACAGATCAGTGCCATTGTGAGAAAAATAGGTAGGATGGCTGGAGTAGTGTAGGCTATAGAACAAGACAGAGAACTATAGATTAATAGTGGCTATACCTGAATAGATTTGATGCCTGTACAAGCCCCAAAACAGCAAAGTTGGAGGATGTTGGTGGGCACTGGGTAGCAGACTTTCACCTTTTCAGGAATGATGCTAACATGGTCTTATATTTATTGAGATTTGTGGTCAGCACCAGGTTAGTCACTGTTTTAAGCAAATGTCTCACTAATGCCTGAAGACCAAGGTGTCATAGTCCATTTGGATCTCTCAAATTGACAGGATAATGTACTCTGTACATTAAATTTTATGTTATAAGCTCATTAGGAAAGAAAACAAGTAAACAAGACAAACAAGGGGTCAATCTCCTTTGTACAGACTAGTCTAACACATGAATTCACTAATTCATCACTTCAGTAATGAAATTCTAATTCACAAGTTCTCTAACTTGTAACTCACAACTCGTAACTTCTAACTCGTACACCTGCAAAAACGTAACTGCAAAACAGTTACCTAGCCAATGGCAAGAGTGCTCATCCTTTGTCCTCCAAGATAGTGTGGTGTCCCCACTGTCACACCAGGAAGCACAAAAGCCTCAGCAGTCCAGCTGCTGTTGGATCTGCTTCAAAATCTTTTTGGGTAAATGGACATATTTATAGTTTCCAGCTTGTAAGTTTTATCTATGCCAGTTTTGTCAGTTTACAGATTCTGAAGAATCTGCCAGTCAACAATCCAACAATTATGGCTGCAGGAGACAGCATGCTGCAGGTGATAGTAGCTGCATAATGACTTTTAGCCCTTTCTGGCCATTGTGCCCTGCTTACGTGTTGCTCTCACTTTGACCTAATGGTGCTGCTCCCAGCATACATCAGGCCTTCGCATAAGCTGTGCGTTAGTCAACATCTGAGCAGAGTTGAGCGAACAGTCACACTCCACCCCATTACACCAGTGACTAGAGGTATTGTTACTCCTCTTGCCTCATTGGGATGAGGGTAGGGGAAGGTTTTGAGCCCTTTCAGTGAAGTCTGTCTTCACAGTTAGTAATCAGGTAACAATTGATGGCACATGTTTTCAACATAGTGAGGTAAGCGATAAACACAGATATAAAAGCATAATAATAAAAAAATCTAATAAAACAGAACACAATAATACTATGATCATAGGATGTAATGTAAGATGTGATATGCCAGTTGCAGATGGTGAGTATCCCATAAAAATGTCACACCAATGACATCCAGCAGTTTGTTCAATTTCTGTTGAGATTCTGTCAATCCAGCCAGTATCATGTTTGACAGCAGTAGTCACTTGTCTGTGGTATATAATAGCTTTTTCATATCTGGTTATTAAGGTTTCCAGCTCTTCAATTTGAGAGTATAATGTGTCCCATGTTGGTCCTAAGGGTATGGACCAAGTTGTAGGCCAGAATTCTTCCAGCATTGATATGAGATTTTGGATACGTTGGATCTCAGAAGTAAAAGCTGCTTCCATTTAGAAACGTGTCTCCCTTTGTAGATTTTAGTTATTGGATGTGGTGTGTCTTTAAAATGTTTGGAAAAAGAACAACCATATACTTGTGCTAAATTTCTGGCTAGTATAAAATCATGTATTTCTAGTGGCCATAATGAATTCTGCAAACTGACAGGAGGAAACATAGTGAAGGACTCCAGTGAAAGAAACAAGGTATTTGGTGAGCCTATGACTAATTTGGAATGAATGGGTGACGAGTACTGCCTTCTGCTAGCACCATCAAGACAACACACTGGGATTCATCAGAAGTAGCACACAGCACTCCCATGCACCATTAGAAGGCTCTGTTTAATGTTCATAGCTGATGGTGGTATCATTGGTGCAGGAGGGAAGTCATGTATGCACATATGCTCAGTACTTCAGATATTAAATGTTTAGCAATTGTGACAGAATACCCTGTCAGAGCAGTTATATCCCAGGCATATATATATATATATATATATGTACTTGTCACAGAAGTGCAAATCAGTTACAATATGCAGATGTGACAGTATAACACAAGGGTCTTCAACATTGTTAGTTGCATTAATGTAACTGGAATTGAAGAAAGAGAGAATAGGAATATTCCTCAGCCACACCAAATCATGGTGATGTAAGGAGTTGCCCATTTCAGGGGTGGGTGGGAGCAAGCAGGCAGAAGAACACAGCCCTACTTGCCTGCTGCTGCTCATGCGCAATACAGGGGAAAGCAGACAAGGCCAGAGTCTAGTGTCTCCCCATGTAGTAGGGTGGTGCAGACCTTGAGCAAACTATAAATTTCCCTTACCCCTTCCCATTCTTTCGTTCCCTTTCTACCAGAAACTCCACAGCTGTATGTGCAGCTAATGTAACAAAGACAAAGCTAGGCTTTTAGCGTTTAGCCAGATCTAACCACTGTTTGCACTGTCTGTATGCTATCTACAGATAGTGGATACCAATAGACCAAGGGAACCAATAGACCAATGGGAAGAGGAGAAGAACACTTAGCAGATGTGGACTCCTCTGTGCCCAGGACAAGTTTAACCACAAGAAAATAGCCATAGCCCCAAAGCAGGAAACATAATACCTACAAAAATGCAGTTGAAGTATTCTCTTGTGCTGTCCCTCTGGATTTGCAGCTGGTGCTAGCAACATAATGATCATGCATGTGCTCTGAACTAGAGAAACCTGGTGGTGTCATTTTAGACATTGACAGGTGCAGTCCATACTCCCCCTTAACAATAAATTGCATTTTTGCTTCCTTAGGTAAAGATGAAAATGTAGCAAATACAGGTACACTCTCCAGTGTGGTAATGAACAGGAGGAGGGGGAACGACACACCCTGCAGCTTAATTTCAACATTAATTCTTTACTTTTTACGAATTCTGTAATTCATAGGATACTGTCTTCCCTAGAGTGTGAAGAAAAGAAGCAGTCCCAGCCCTGCCCCTTGAGAGAAGTGGAAGGTAAATTGCTTGCACCATCCAAAAATACTGTTCAGAAGGCAGAAAACATAAGAGAAAAGAGGTGGCTCTTAAGCAGTCACTGCTTCCTTGGAGAGCTCTCTGAGAAGCCAGGTACTACAGAGCTTGCAGGACAGAAAAAGATCAACGGGGAAAAAATGCAAGTGCAAAAAGTTCCTGCTATGGATGTCTTCAGACAAGTATGTGGTTCCAAGCATGTGGTTGCTCTTCCACACAAAGGTCAAGGGATGAGTGATTCAGGATTGAGCCTCATACTCTCTCTGTTCTCCATAACCAACAGCTTTGAGAACAATAGTGTTGCTGCCACATTTAGTTCATACCTTTGTTATGTAGGTTGGAGAGTAAAAAGGGGAACTTATAGCTGGCGACAGCAGGGCCATTAAGTGGCACTTCCAGTCCTTGTTGAAAGAAGCAAAAAGAAGCACTGAGGCTAGTGAGCTTAAAGGAGGGCAAAGGAATTCCCTGGATAAAATTTGTTGCCTACCCATGTCACTTGCTCAGAGTCATGCCACAGATCACTAGGAGCATTAAAAAGTGACATAAAAAGAGTGCCGCAGGGCTAGGCAATTATTGTTAGAAATCAAATGGATGAGCTACCAACATGTGCTGCAGTTTATCAGTCAGCTGAATTTCCTATTCGGGACTCATTTTATAATAACCACTTTTAACTCATGAGCACTGAGAAGATAAAAGTGCCTCCATCTCATGTCTTTCCTTCCTGCTTTCATAGTCCCATGCAAAAGTTGGCTTGAATCATCCATCAGGCTGTGAAGCATGAGGAAGTGTAGCTGGGAGTCTGGGAATGTGACTTTTCCTCTGCTGCTCCCAAGAACCAGACCTTCTGTCCTTGAAAGAGAAGCAGGTGAATGAGCCATCGTGCAAATATCAGATTTTATTTTAAATCCAACAAATAACTTGGGAGTCCAGCCTCTCTTCTGGGCTACTGAGCAAGCACACACAATACACATGGCAGAATACAGGGTAACAGGTGAGATTGACATCCTCTGCCCTGTAGGCAACATTTGGTCTCTGGTGAGACATGCAATAACCAAGGGGCCTCTCTCAGTCCTCCTAGTTTGGAGACCTTAAACCTTTCAATCAGCCTCACAGAAGCAGGTACTGAGACATTATATGCAAGATTTATCTGGCTGCAATGGGGCAGTCTTTTAGCACTCAGGCAGTGGACAACAGAAAAATAGATATTATTGGCATGTACTATACATTTAGGGTAACTTAAGATGAGCGAAAAGAAGAGCTCTCTCTATTCATTTAAAGACAAATTATTTGCTCTGCTCATGACAAGAGTCCTGTTCAGGTGTCTCAATAACAGCAGTAGAGTAAAATTGAGTAGAAGCCCATCTGTTTCTACAGAGAGCAGCAGGTCGCTTCAGCCAAACAGACTATGAAAGTCTATCCAATCAGTCCTCCACTCCTGTGGTGCCATTCTGAAGGTACACTATTACCTATTTTCAAGGCATACCATCTCTGTGACAAGAGGATATCCAAAATAGTCCAGCGTTGATAGCTCCATTACTTGGACAACAGAACTCTCTGCTAGAGACAAAATATATTTGTGCCAGTATCGGAGGTTCTCTAGAGATGAGTGAAAGCACTGGAAGACTTTCCCCTGAAATTAGAACAAAACAGAACAGTTCAGTTGGAAGGCACATACAATGATCAAGTCCCACTGCCTGACCACTTCAGAGCTGGCCAGAAGTTAAGGGCATTGTCCAAATGTCTCGTAAACACTAACAGGCATGGGGCATCGACCACCTCTCTAGGAAGCCTGTTCCACTGGTTTTGACCACTTTGTTGGTAAAGAAATATTTCCTAGCCTGAACCTCCTTTGACGCAGCTTTGAACCATTCCCACGCATCCTGCCACTGGATACCAGGGAGACTAGCTCTTCCCTCTCCACTTCCCTCTTCATATACTGAAAGGCCACAATAAGGTCTTCCCAGAGCCTTCCCTTCTCTAGGCTTAACAATCCCAGCCCTCTCAGTCTGTCTTCATAGCAGACATCTTCCAGCCCTCTGATCATTTTTGTGGCCCTCCTCTGGACCCGCTCCAACAGATCCATGTCTTGTACTGAGGGGCCCAGACCTGAACGCAGTGTGCCAGGTGAGATCTCATGAGGGCAAAATAGAGGGGGAGAATCACCTCCCTCCGTCTGCTGAGCACTCTTCTTCTGAATCAGCCCAGGATATGATTGGCTTTCTGGCCTGCAAGTGCACATTGCCAGCTCATATACAATTTTTCAATACCAGTATCCCCAACTCACTCTCTATGGGTCTGCTCTCAATCCATTCATCCGCTAGTCTGTACTGATATTGGGGGTTGCTCCAACCTAGGTGCAGGACCTTGCACTTGTTCCCACTGAACTTCATGGTGTGCACACGGACCCACTCAAGCCTGTCAAGTTTGGCATTCCTTTTCCACCAAGTGTGCCAACTGCATCAGTCAACTGGGTGTCACCCACAAACTTGCTGAGGTTCCATTCAATCCCACTATCTATGCCAGTGAGGAAGGCATCAAATAGTATGCTCCAACTATGGACACCACTCATTACTGGTTTTCACTTGGACATTGAGCAATTGACTGTAACTCTCTGGACGTGGCCATCCAGCCAGTTCCTTATCCGTCTAAGAGGCCATCCATCAAATCTGTATCTCTCCAATTTAGAGGTAAGAATGTTGTGTGGGACCATATCAGAAACTTTAGAGAAGTCCAAGTAGATGACATCTGTAATCTTCCCTTGTCTATCAATGCAGAAGGCCACCGTATTAGTCAAGCATGATTTGCCCTTGGTGAAGCCATGTTGGCTGCCTCTCATCACCTTCTGGTCTTCCACATTTTGACATAGCTTCCAGCAGGATCTGTTACATGATCTGAGGGGGCATGGAGGTGAGGCTGACTGGCTGGTAGTTCCCAGGGCCCTCCTTTTTACCCTTTTAAAAATGGGCTAGGTGTTTCCCTTTTTCCAGTCACTGGGGACTTCACCTGACTGCCATAACTGAGGGACAGTGACTTGGTAACTACGTCAGCCAATTCCCTGCTCTTCCTGTTTGTTACCCATGCTGCGTGCATTGGTACCAAGGCACTTCAGTTGGACTATCAATCTTTTCACCTTTTTAGATGAACACATCCTAATTCCTTTGAGGCATTTCACAGGTGTTTCCCTGTTGGTTCCTAATACATCAGCAGCTCCTGGCTCTTCTCTGTCACTCAAAACTCCATACCCTTCCCTGATAAACCTAGTTTAAAAGTTGGTAAGTCTGGTCAGCTTGTTGGTGAAGACCCTCTTGCTTCACTTGGTCAGGTGAATCCCATCAGCTCACAAGAGACCTGCCTTCCCAAAGGCAGTTCCATGATCATAGCAGCCAAAACCTTGAGTACAGCACCAACCACGCAGCCAGGCATTCACCTTTCAATTTGTCTCCTCTTTCCTAACCCCATTCCTCTGACTGGGAGGATACAGGAGAACACCATCTGTGCTCCAGATACTTTAACATTGCTGTGAGAGACATGTAGTCCCTCTTTTGATCGTTCTAAGTTGCCTCATCACAGTATCATTGGACTCTACATGGAATAGTAGGAACAGATGATAATCTTTAGGGTTCACCATGCTTGGCAGCCTCTCAGTGACATTCTCTTACCTGTCCCATGGGTCCCTGACTGACCATCTGGTCCAGCCTGGTGCTCACTGCAAGCACATGGCACTCACACACTCATCCCACAGGCACCCCACTCTCGCAGGTCCCCTCAAATAAAAGCATGGACCCTCTGCCCACCTGATACCCCCCACCAAGACCAGAGGTCCCCCTGCTCACCAGCTGGTCCAGCTTGAAGATTGCCAGTGAATACACACCAATTACCACGCACAGCAGGTTTGGGGAAGATACAAACACTCGCCTCCAACAGCTAGCACCAGGCACATGGGCTGTGATCTGCCATCCTGCTCTCACCACCAGTGCTGAGTCACTCACTCACACTGGTCCCCCCAGAAGTTGGTTTTGGGGACAGACAAAACACACCATTCCTTCCTCAGTGGCTTGAGAGTAAAAACTCCCCTTGCTCCAGCAGCCGACACCACAGGGTCGCCCACAGCCTGGTCTGACTCCAGCAGCTGGCACCCAATCCTCTCATGCCAGTCCCCCAGCAGCTGGCACTAAGTCCCTGCAACCCTCACACTCATGGGATAGAGAGGTACTTAAGAACAGACAGGAGAGACTGTGTGATCAAGCACAGAGTTCAGCCATGCAAGTGTACTGACCAGCCACAGTTTACAAGTGACTGGCTCCTTTGGTACCCTTGTCTAGCCCACTTCTTTGTTCGTCCCTGCCCCCTCACATTGGATCCTCAGCTAACATAGACCCACTGACTCCCTCCAACATCGCAGACCCTCAGGTTTGCATCCTTATCCATTGCAAAGTTCCAAGTTTGTCTGCAGTTTCTTGATAGTCCATCAACTGGTGTGACTGACCAGTAACCAGTGTTCCAGGTAATGCCAATTGCTCAGATTTTATGACTCTCTGTGTTTTCCTCCTTCCCTTTCCTTATCGTGACAATTTTGCAAGGTCCTTAAGCAGATCATCTTACCGAAAAAAATAAACATTCTCACACTCCACATACCCTTACCAATTAGCATGACTGATCACGTTTGTTCTCATCACTGCTTCTCTTATCATTTGTCCGTCAGGGTTCTGTCTCCGTATGTTCTTATTTATGGCTTTTTTAACAAGATACCATTGTTCCACATACCCTTCCACAGCCCTCAGTGTTCTTCCTATCTATTTCACTTTTCATATTTGCCCCATCTATCTTTCAATCTAAGCAGCAATGCAGTGGGATTCAAAGGTCATCGTTCTGAAGAGCAGCAGATAGAATTACTCCACACAAAATGGGATTAGATGAATGAAGAATGACAGCAGGCCTCATAACAATGTACTGTCCTGTTATCTGCAGTAAAATCATGCCTGCAAATGAGATAATTTTGTTTTATAAACACTTTGTGATTTGGAAAGGCTTATGAGCTTTCTTCTTGTGATTTCTTGAAGAAATGTTCAAATAGAGAGCTTTCACTTGTTTTTTCTATTAGTAATTCAGGTTGTATGTAGTTTAAAAGACTCTATGGTCATGTCTACACTTGATGAATTTGTCATACTATTTAGCAGATGTGTGGCCTGGATGTCATAGTGGCAGTCTGACTGATTTCATGGGCTGTAACTATACCTTTCTTATTTAAAAAAAACCAAAACAAACAACCTATTTAAAGTCAATATGAAGAAAGAGGGAAAAACCGCACAAACCTATTAATCATCTGATATTGCGTTCATGTCAACTTTAAAATACCTGTCTACAAGTACAATTAAGTGGTAATATGTCCCAAGAACTCCTCAGCATTCATAAGCCTGTTACTAAGGACGTTATCCCTTATCATGAGCTCAGTTATATTTTAATCCTCAAACTCAAGCTAAGGTTGTTCCAGGCCTGCTCAATATTTAAGATACAAGAAGTGGAAGAGAATGTGTCAAATACATAGCACTTGTATCTCACTGCGCATTGTCCTTTGAGAGGAATTAGGTCTAAATTCCACTTCCACTATCAAGTCTAGTGGCTAGGCAAGTGCCACAGTGGTAACATGGGATTAAGACTGCGTGTTGGTTTGATGTATTTATTTGAGGGGAAAGCCATGCTTTGGAAAAATAAGCCTACTGGTCAAAATGGCTCGTGTGAGGCAGCCACTCCACTTGTCTGTTGAGGTAGAAAACACTCTTATTGTACTTCAGGCTACTAATCCAAAGAGCTTTGAATCTTGAATTCAGCATGGTCTTTCCACCAGTTTAAGCTGCCCCATAGGCAACTGACTCCTGGTTTAGCCCCTGCAGGCCAACACAGACGAGCAGCAGGGTGTGCAGTCTGCTGCATCAGGGTGTGGGCATCTGTTTTATGCCAAGGTAGTGAATCCACCCCAGCCCATAACTTAGGTCACATGGGTCACTGCATTTCCTCTTCTTATCAGTACAGTTCCTTCAGGAAGGTAAAGTCTGTCAGGAAGGATGGTTCACTCCCTGACTACCCACACTCTAAGACCCTTTTATCTAAAGCAGAGACTGATGAATGGGGAGAGCGGTGAAATTTTCTCAAAAGGGTTTTGACTTTGATTGTACATCAGAGAATGGTCACAGCCATTTTGCCTTTATGAGTGGTGATCTGCTTTATCACTTCACAGCTATTAATTAGTTCAGGGCATCTGCTATTCTTAGGCACAGTCAGGGAGGGCAGTTTTTGAAGCTCATTCTCTATCCTTAGGTGAAGTTTAACCAGAGGGAGATGGTATGTGTTCAGGTGGGATCAAACTTGAGACATGGGATATAAGTTCTGCCATCATGATGCCACATCTCTACAGGCAAATCACTGCAGTTTTCCATGCCCTTGCTTCCCTTCTTCCTCTTTCTTCTGCATATTTAGAGTGCAAGCTTTGCAGGGCTACTGACAAGTTTGTACAGCACCTAACACAATGAAGTCTTGTGACTGAGTTTTTCTCTAGGCTGTCACACTGCAAATGCAAAAGCAAGAGAACTGATAGCATTTGACATTCCTTTATCTCTGAGGTCTACCATTTAGGGTGCTTCCCTATTGCACCATTTGGAAAGGAAAATGCTGTGGCTATTCCAAGGAGGCACAACTTAGTGCACTGTGCTGGGCCCTGGTCACTATCTACTAAACTCTGCTCAATAGTAGGCAGTGCCATCAGGGGAAGAGAGGGAAAACAGACTCACGACACAATGGCTACCCCAACCCCCACAACAGGCACTGTGGCCACTCAACCCCCCACAAAAGACACTATGGCTACTCAAACCCCCCTGACAGGGACTGCAGGTGAACCAAAAAAACAACCCGTACTGGTATCAGTCACCCCTATACACAAGAAGAAATACACCAAGAAATCAGTTCACTTAGTGAGGGATGATGATGAACTGGGACCATCATGAGAATAGGAAGAAGAGCCAGAACCTGATCCCTGTCTCTGAGTGAGCTGCGAGACATGCAGAAAGATTTCAGCCACCTTCCAGGTGAGCACGACATTAGTGATGCTCCAGTGCTAGGATGATGGGGCCAGTAGCCTGG